>OY748290.1:6048461-6647464 GCA_963556515.1 Nudaria mundana | reverse complement strand
CCCCCGATATAGTTTAGGATAAGGTCTGCCCCCCCTTGATGGAATCTTGGCTACGCCCTTGTACATACTTATATACTTATATTATATTTCTAAATACATAAGTACTAATTAAACAAAGAAATTGTACAAAGAAAATACCCAAACTCCAAATCAAACATTTGTGGGCCATACAAATATTTGATTTGACCCGGAATGAAATCGGGGACTTTAAGGAATGCAGTCGCATACTCATACCGGTGGGCTACCGAGGCAGTTAAATGAGTATTGTAAGTAAATACCTAAAAAGTTATTTAATTCAAACAATAACATAATATAAGTAAAACCCTAATCGTTTGGTAGTACCTACTACAAAGTTTAGGGTTCCGTAGTTCAAGTCTCGGAACCCTTATAGTTTCGTCATGTCCATCCGTCCGTCTGTCCTAGGGATATTTTTCTTCCTCAAGTCTATCCAATAGTGTGGGGTATCATTAGATAGAATATATAGGTATTTTACGAGTATACCTATCAAGAGATTTTTTAAGACAATTTGTGTCTGTTTTGCGAGATACCTATGTATTATTTACATAATTGTGACAACATTAAAGTGGAGAAAACCCGCTTAAAAGTTAACCCGCTGGTTCAAGAAATCTGAAAATAGTCATGGTGGTAGCCCAACTTTCAAGGAAAACTAAGTATAACGGATTAAGTATATATTCTCTGTTAGTTCAGGAATTATATGCTATTATAGGTGAATACAGAACCCTATTCCATGCGTGGCCAGACACGCACTTGTTTGGTTTTTCCATATTTGATAGCACTGTATTGGTATATAAATACGCCGCACCTCACAGCTTCATTTATCTGCAGTATCCCGTACACGCGTGTGTGTTGTCGACGTGACAATGTTTATTTTTTTTATATTGGCTTTGGGTAAGTTGAAAACCTTTTTAGACAACTTCTAAAAGAAGGAGGCCAATGATATTCTATTAAAAGATCATATTAGGAAAAGGAGGCACTGAATTCAGCGCAATTATTAAAAAAAAATCCAACATAATACTTAATTCGTTATAACAGTATTGTAATCTTGTATTTTCAGCGGTTTTAGCGGACGGGTACAGTCTTGAGGAACGAGGCTTAACACCAAGAGGCGACAACTGGTTCGAAAGGGTATGCCAGAAGAATGGCGTTGATTTTAGTCTAATTGAGGTTAGTATTTTTTTTATTGAAAGAAAGAAAGAACCATTTATTTAGTGCACTGTGGTCACACACTTATAACAATTGAACATACTACGAGTATATACAGTAGGGAACATAATACTCGTAAACAAACAATTATGACATTGGGGATTGGAAGTATGTTCACTCATTATGAATGAGCATACTTCCAAACCCCAAAGTCAACAAACGCGCGATTAACATAGTGACACACAAATGCACCAAATGGGTGTCCAGTTCAGCATGTGCCAGGTGGAAACCTGACGCTGGTTATTAGATTGGAGTTTATACTTAGATACCTATCGTACTCAGACAGGTCACGTCAGGTGTACAATACAGCGTCGATAATCCGGACACACAATACATTTGAGGTGTTCGCATATAATGTATTAAAATGTTAACGTAAAAGCCCGTTTTTTAGACTAACGCGCTGTAAGTAGTAAACATGCGTTATAACTTATATTCAATTAAGTAGTTTACATACACAGTTTCTTATAAATAATCGTGAGTGGGTGGAGTGGGTAGCAATCATACAAAAGATCGAAAAGTATTGGACTTCATTTTTATTTCACTAAAAAAATTTGAACTTCTTAAATGCTCGTAATTATTTGGGGTCGGCACAACACGTCTTTGTCCTGCACACATCCTTGTCAGATGTCATCTCTTCAGTCGCTCCTCTCCTTGTCATATCCTCTTTTACACATTCCATCCATCTTTTCTTTGGCTTACCTCTACTTCTAAAACCCTCTACAGTCATACTTTGCACCTTTCTAACGACTTTGCTTTCCTCGCTTCGGTCCCTTTACTATATCTATGGGTGCAACTTTCAAACTTCCTCTATATATCTCGTTCCTTACTAAGACTTATTCGATGAAGTGTCGTGCCATTAGCGCGTTGGCATTTAGCATTCTATTTCTCTTCAGCCGTTATCTGTACGTTCGTATTTCACTCATACTCGTGAGGGATGCAATAATACACTGTAAATTGACGCTTCCTAGTTCTAGATTCCTTGTCCTAGATTCATCAATACTACCGGTGCTACCGTCAGATCAATCGCGCTAAACGATCAATAGGTATATTGACAAATCTACGTGACTGAGTTAGTGACTTGATCATTATATGGATCTTTTATTATACTAAGGTATTATGTAGAATGTAAATTGTGACATTTTCATTCTAGGTCGCTGCGTTTAAATTTGTAAATTGCATGGAAACTGATTTTCAAGTTAAAAAGTTCGAAACTGAATTAAAAAACGCTGAATTGAATGGTTCCTATGATAAAGTATTTGCGAAGTAAGTAACTATTTGAATATTGGACATTATCTCTAGTAATAAGTATGCAGTGAGGTGATACCGATAGGGCAACTATAATAGAGAAGCACTGGAAACCCACGAGTAACATTAACAATGGAAATCAAATTGTCTGCCAAATATTTATACCCTATGTAGGGTATATGTACAGTGCGTCCTACGTAAGGTAGGTACATATACATATACTTTGCTACATAATTTTTTTTAATCCGCGAGACCGCCGCCGCTTCCATGTCCATAGCTGCGGGCGTCTCTGGTGACACCCGAAAGTAATTCCAGTGGACGCCCGGCGGATTTTGGCCACCTTTGTGGCCTCTTCGGGTGATAATTTGCTACATGGAGGGAAAGTACCTTAAATATTTTACTGAAAGGATACTTTATTTTATTTTCAAAAACAATTTTAACTACATTCATAGATTTTTGAAAAATTATTTGTGTGAACCGGGAATCGAATCGACCAAATGGTAAAAAACAAAACATGATATTTTATGCCACCCATCGGAAGGTTAATAATTAGGAAAATAAAATTCGAGCAAAAACATTTCGATAAAGTGATCAGTCCTCACAAGAACCTAATTGTAAATGCTTCGCCTATAGGTGTTTATTTTTGTTTGTTCGTTCTGTAAGATTAAACAGTTTAATCGTAGTTTATTTACTAATTTAGGTATTGTGCCAAGTCTCCGCAGCTGAAAAATTGCTATCACGAGTTGGTAAATGCTGCAACTCCCTGCCTAGGTGCTGGGAAGGAATATATTCCTAATGTTATCGTAAGATTTGCAGACCAACTCCTGGACTATATGTGCGCTGACAATGGTAACACAATCACACGTAAGTAGCATGTTAAATTTGTTTTTTATCAGTTATTCGGCTTTGAATTATCGTTGTTTGAATAATTTCGTTAACATAATTACCATAAAAGCAAGTTGTGCCTTTACGTCCATTGCTCTAACGGAGTTAGGACCGCTGAGCCTCGATTTCTAGAGCCATTGAAACAATTATGCGAGGGTCCTCTCTTCTATTGTCCCATGTAGTGTGTACGTGTTACCCTTATGATTTGTTTCAGAGTTCAAAACTCTAGGAGGCTTCGAGTGCTTTGAAAGAAAAAAAATTCAAATTCTGCAGTGTGTAGAAATTTATAGGCAAGCTGTCGCAAGTACAATAGAGAATATTAACATGTCTTCAGCTGTAAGTTATATTGAATAGGTATAAACATACATAGGTATTCAAAAGAAAGTCCCGCTCCACGTCTGTCTGCTCGCGATATCAATTACATGATCTAAGTATTGTCGCTGCCATAAGCCTAGCTCATATCCATGCTGATGTCGCAGTGGGGGTCATCTATCTGTTGCAGAACAGACAACCGTTAGGTTTCACAGGTTCTGGAATGGAGACCACAAATCAGAGAATGTAGCGTCAGATGCCCTGAGGCTGGGAGGAGTGACGACATTTTGTGGGCGTTGGGTGGATGAAATGACCCAAGGTCAGAAAGAGTCAATGCAGAGATCTATGTCCATCAGTTGACTGATACGAGTATATGGGACGATGAAGAAGTAAAGTATTCTGTTCATTCCTGAGGATCTACCGGATATATTTAAATCTTTAAGTACAAGAGAGACAGCATATAGGGGTCTCGGATGTCCTAACACGATCATGAAGGCCCAAACCAACCTCACCTTCAGGCTGCACTTGAGTCTATCACTTGCAGCCGAGTTGCGCGATTATTGGCTCATAATATGCATCTTCATACCCCTCCTGAGAAACAGGTGTGATTACATTAATTTATTTTTATTCTTACAGCATGGTGTAACGAATATTACCATGCAGTGCGTAGTTCAACAGCTAGACTCGTGTAACACTGACATATCGAAAATTGTTCGCGATGTTTCCAAATTATTCATGTAGAACTACAATGAAGTAAGTGTCTGTCACTTTATTAATAGGTACTAGCTATTGCCAGCCGCTCTTGACTTGCTGGTGTCTTGGTAAAACGTTCCTCCTAGAAAGGGAACAGGCGCTGGTTTTAGCCCAGCCCAAGACGATAAATTTGCGACTCATAATGTAAAATAATTTGAAAAAAAAAGTTATACTACATTACAATTTTTTTTTATTTGGTTTGCCAAATTTACGCGGCCCGACTGATGGAAAGCTGTTGCGACGTCTGGCGATCGTGGGCGACTCTCACAGTATTGTTTATGAAAGTATTGTTCATTGATTGGCAACAGAGCCCTCTAGATTGGTAACATTATGCAAAGCCTACCGTAGCGGTTAGTTCCTCAACTTATGGTAGATGGCGTTTCGGAGCGAAGTCGTAAATCGCACATTAGTTCCTAAGATTATTATCAACCATACAAACTCTTAAGATGTATAATAATTATAGTGCGGTTTTTAACTAGCTTTATTGGTTTCAGATGCTCAAAAATGCAACCACCTGCGCTGACACTAAAGGTTCTCTATTTATTTTAGTTACTTATTTACTAGTTGCATTGTGGGGCACCTGTACATAAGATATTGCAGCATGCTATAGGTATAACAGTGATCAGCGTGTCCCGTAGGTATACAGTATTGAACTTCAATTTTACAACCATTGAAATATTACAATGTTTCTATTAAATTAATTGTATAATGTCAATAAAATTGTAATGCGACTAAATTAAGACCGAAGACGAAGATTTCGTTGCCTTTCATCAACATTTCATCGCAAGGCAACGGGTTTAAATTTTTTCGAAATTACAATATAGCTGCTACTTTTTATTAAATTATTTTGGACATAACCCATTATAAATGTGCCCGGTGACGGCAATAGGCTTGCCCCCTATTACGTGGGACTAAAAATATGTGTGTGAATAATAAAGTACTTAAAAATCTGTTTTAATAGCAAACAGGAATTACCGATGGAAAGAAATATCTATTATTATTTCTGTTTTGTTTCCGCGAATCATTTTTGCACGTGAGCACTGCACATTTAACCATATTTTTTTTATTCATTGGAATAAATGTCAGCGGGAGAAACAAACAGCGCGCGTATCCATGACTAATGACGTAATTGTCTCAATTATTCGACAGTTCTAAGTGGTTGTTAGGGGTTCTGACCAGTTATCAGCGTTCTATGTATACGTAGTATAGGACATCGTTGTTCTGAGGAACCACCTATAAACTAGTGTTTTTGTGAACCGTAGACTTCGGGGGCGGCTTTGTTTACAAAATTTATTCTTCAATTTTCTTTATTATTACTCTTTCATTTGTCATCCAATCCAAGAAATATCATTCAAATGTTATTCATTGTAAGCAAGGAGTGTGTGTGTAAAGTTTCATGCAAATCGGTTGATAAATACGGCCTCAAACATGATCTGACAGAACCCGTAGATGTAGAGGTATGGTACAGACGAAAGAAATTCTTCCCAGTTTGCAATTACTTCACACGAAAAACTTATGAATCGACCGATTGTTATTTAAAAAATAAAATAATAAATGAATAAATACTTCACGGAAAATATCGAAGTTCAGCCGAATCGCAGTTAGACTGGAAAGCCGACCCCAACTGAGTTGGGAAAAGGCTCGGTGAATGATGAAATGAATAAATACATTATGGAACAAACTAAAACAACAGTGTTTTTTAATATATTTCTACTATTTACACAAATAAAACATATTATTGATAATTGTTAACAAATAAAACCCATAATGGAAATTCGTGGTATTTTTTTTAAATACACCTTCAAACTACCGAAATGGGATCAAATAGTAGTCGGAATGGGACCAAATTGAAATGGGACCACTTGAGAAGTAGAAGCTTCCAATTATGAAAAAAATCTAAATCGGTTGACCCAGTCCGAAGATATGAGGCAACGAATATAAAAAAACACATACATTTGAATCCAGAACCTCCTCCTTTTTTGGAAGTCGGTTGAAAAGGAGGAGGTTCTCAATTCGACTGTCTTTATTACTATACTGGGTTTTTTTTTTACATTTTGACACAACAATCAACTTCAAATTACCGAAATGGGATCAAATAATTGTCAGAATGGGACCAAATTAAAAGGACCACTTGGAAGCAGTAGCTTTCATTAAAAAAAATCTGAATCAAAGAAAAATCAAAGAATCAATTGTGTTTATTCAGTTTAGGCACACAAAGAGCACATATGAATGTCAAAATTTTACAATTTTATGTTAAGCAATATTATAGTTGCTCGAGTCGTGGGTCGGATACGGCAGCTGGGACTGGAGGTGGCCTTGCACAAGTCCGAGGTTCTGTGTTTTCACAGACCTCGGAACGGTCCACCCGAAGGTTCCAGCATAAATGTGGGAGGCGTTAGCATCGGCATCAAGCCCTCGATGAAGTACCTAGGGATCGTACTTGATAGCCGATGGAACTTCGGACTGTAACGGATCTCTACTCACACGAGTAGATCCGTATGATAAATTTATGTCTGCAACGCTAATTCTTCTTGAAGAAGGCCTTCAAATTGGAAACACAAAATAAAGAATAATAAGATTCGATTGTTTTAATTCCCCTTTAAAAAATATCATTCTTAATTGAATAAATCTCATTTTGATATGATAAAAATTATTTATAACTGCCATCTGCTGGCAATTAACAATTACATTTAAAAATCAATGTCGGATACACTATATTCTCTAAGCAAATAGTACTTAGTTCATCCTATTATCACTAGATGGCGCTAATTATAAATTTTAAATGAATCAATTTATTAAATTTTAATAATTTACTTATTTTCAGCATGTCTAGTTATTAAACGTAAGTATAAGTAAGACACAGTACCTTAGGGGTGATTAGTTCATTAGTTGTCGCTTTACAGCCAATGTAGAAGTAGAATTCATAAATCTGGAAATGCATATATTAGTTTAGGAAGGAAATTAAGGTTTATGTTGGATTTCAAATTATTGATAGATTGACAATAATTGATGTTAGAATATTGATTGTGCCAGTACCTACGACTACTATTCAGAAAATAAAATTAAAATTCCAATTAATAATAAAGTTATGGTCAAAAATATGAAAGTATTGAATAGAAAAGATAGTCAATTTAGTCAAACTTAGACCCTAGGTATAATTTTGAATACAAGTTATGATTGATGTATGTATCTATTAAATAAGTAAATAGATACTATTATATATAATAAATATATATATAATATATAATAAATATATATATATACCAAACATTCAAAATTCAGGATAAGTAAGCTATAAAAATATCTTAAAATTTCACATTTAACCAAAAGAATATGCTAAAAATGAGATAAATTCTACCCTTATGAGTTCATGAGGTATCACTGTTAGTTATAAACATGAGTTTGCTTATGAATTGAGAAATTCACATTATACTTAAAAATATTGGTCCAGTAACTTAGTGAAAATTCAATCTGTTAAAACTATGCTTTATATGTAGTCTACTACATATAAACTAGAATATAGCAGGGAAGTAGGAAATATTAGGAGTTTAGTGGTAGAAAATAAAGATTAATTTACCAAAATTTTAACAATTCATTACAATTGTTTCTTCAAATTTGAGGTGTCCCATGATGAAGAATGACAAGTTCTTATAAGTTGAAGCTATGTAGATATGTAGATATCAGAATAATAGGTAGAAGCCAGATAAACATTAATTTAGATAGAAAATTTAGATTACCAAAATTAATAACTTCAATACAGATTAAAATGTTACAATATTGTATTGTTAGAATACATCATAGAGCCTTATATTCTTAGAAGTGGTTGAAATACATATCAGTTAGGTTTATATCAAGTTATTATTGTTAGAAATAATATACATGTATGAATTAAATTTCTTGGCACTAAATTTAGATAAATAGTATATTAGTTGATATAACGTTGGACTTTTCACAATTTTTTGTATGAGGACGCAGGTCTTCACTTAATGTATTTAATCTATTATTTTAGGATTGAGTTGTCGGACTCTAACAGTCGGGAGCCATATTGGATAGAATGATTTTAGTTTTGTTGCAGTCAATTAAGTTCAACATTTCTGACTGAATTTGTTTTTTTATTTTTAATCAGTTTTAAGTAAGTTACTGTTTACGCAGTTTGTATTTGATTGACCGAGCGAGCGAAGCGTCTCAGTTTCAACTCGAGGACTGGCCGATTTGGCGTTGTTCGTCTGTATGTATGTATGACATAATGCGTGGTGTACGTCGTATGTGAAGCATGAGTTTGACCGTCCCTTGACCGTCATTTTAATCGCACTACCCGTATAATACCGATATAACATAAATAGACTTCCTGACTAGTAAGTTTATGATGTTTATGATAATGTATGTAAACACACAGTCACGTGTTCAATCCCGAGGGTTTTTGATGAGGTGTAGGTACGAGATAGTTAAAATTATTTTTTCTCTCCTTATAAACATTATAATAAATATTGCACGCAGGCGCGTAGGCGTCTGTTAATCACTATACTGTTCCTACAATAATAATTGTTTTATTCTATTCTCTTTAATCCCCAAAACGAAAGTCTAGGCCGGATTTCAGAGTGTAAGCCTACAGACATACTTTATGTTACAAGCATTAGGTAGGTACCTCATAAATATTAAAATAAGTAGATAGGGATCTTACGTTTTTACAATACACATAATGATTCACAAATCAAGATCAAAATTAATATCTACCTATTTCATGATAATACAAGTATAATTTAAGTTTATATTATAATTAAGTATACACACACAAACACACACACACTCGCATATCACGCCTATATCCCCGAAGGGATAGGCAGAGGTGCATTACACATCCACTCTTTGCCAGATTTTTTTGGTCCCACGTAATAAAGCAAGCCCATTGCCGTACCCGGGCACTTTAGAAAGTTTTTTTTATGGGTTTTATATAATAGTTTATGTCCAAAACGGCCGAATGAGTTTAATAATAAAGAGTAGCAGCTAAGTTATAATTTTGAATTTCTTTTTTATTATATACATATACCTATAATATACGTCCATTATTTACGTATTTCTTACTGATAGCTAAAATAGCAAGGATAATCGTCCATTTGGTCATTATGGATAAAAACAACAACTTCTTAACACTAATACTTACTTATTATAGTGTGTTTTACGGATTGGCAGCTACTTATTTTATTTGTTGTGTTATCTCTACATATTAGGTAGGTATACAATTATGAAGTTTGTTCTTTTTTGTATTCGTTATTGTGATAAATGGCTTAAGGGTCAGAAGGTCAGCAGATTTCCATTTAAATAATATCAGTACCGTAAGGTCGGGGTACTTTGTCCTAAAATGATGATACTTTTTAGTTCTCGTTTGAATACTTTATTTTGAGTAGCACCATGTCTCTATTGTATTTTTGACTTTCAGATATGCAAAGATGCCTACAATTAAATAAAAAATAGAAAACAATAGAAAACCCTTAATTCATAGAAGTTCCTCTACCATCAGTGATGCGGAAATAAGTCTTGCTTCATCTTCTGAGGATCTCATAATAGCACGACATCAATCTGATGATTCAGAAGACGAGTTACCATTGACCCAGCTTTTAAATCCAGATAAAAATCCAGCACAAAATTAACTACTAGCTCAGTTTTCAAAGTCTGATTCGCTGGATTTTAATGCAAGTCCCATAGACGAAGATAAAGAATACCTGCCTTTGAGTTGTAATGCTCTGAGTTGTTATGATGAAGACAAAGCAGTAATCCTATTGAGGATGAACGTCATGATGGAAAAGATTACCGCATCGGTGACCATGTGTTGGTCAAATGGAATTCATGCGTTTACCCAGGAAAAATTATATCGAAATCTGTAGAAGGAGCGCTAGTAAGTTGCATGAAGAGAGGAAAATTCTGGAAATGGCCACCAATAAAATATGAACAATTATACCGATGGGAAGCAGTCATAAAGAAAATTTACGTTCCTAAATGAGTGAAAAAAGGCTTATTTACTGTGCCTGAAATTGATCGTATTTAGTGTTGATTTGACTAGTAATAAATAAGTCTGATATTAGCCTTAAAATACTCAATTTTTGAAGACTGATTAAGTGATTAGTAATACGTGAATTTGTTAGTTAACGGATGTTTATTAATGTTACCCATGTTGAACTACTTTTAATGAATATATTTTATAAATTTTGTAGATTTTCATTTAGTTTAGTTATAGATATAATTAGAAAAGCCATATTCCAATTTTTTTTGTTTGTGTTGATTATTTTTAAGTTTAAATTTATAATAAAAACAAATTAATCACGATGAACCGTGTTTCTTTGATATATGAAAACAATCAAGACTGGTTTCTTTGTCTTTTCAATGAAAACCGTTACATTTTACTACACAAAAAAACGAAGGCTAAATAAACCCGCTTCGAAGTGCAACTTCCCGCCACGTCGCATATCAGGTGCTATCTTAGTAGTTCGAGGCTTAAATCGATATATGGCCATATGGGTCCGTCGGTAAAACAGTTTTACGTTAACAAATCGGATTGGTCAATATGTTATTAGTGCAACAAATTACTACTTTTAAAATACCTGAAGTTATTATGTGCAAACTTTGTCAAAAACCAAAGCTATCAGGTAAGCGTGAGTGTTTTTTTGTTATCAATTGTAATAGATATATATCTGGGATCCTAATGTAATATGAGTAAATAAGTTTAAGGCATTTTTGTGAGAAGTATATAGTTATTAAAATCACAGTATACTTTGGCCATAATTTTCGGGTATCTTTGACCCATGGCTAAAGTAACCTCACGATGTTTTTTTTGTTTCTAATTTCATTTTAACATGTATTTTCTGGAATTTTTCCCGCTTGTAATTATTGTCGCGTAATTGTAATAACATCTAGCTTCGCAAACAAGTATTTTAGAATTGATTTAATTTCCATAAAATATGATAAAGGGAGTTAACCTTAAAAGATACTTAGATATATTATTATGCTACCGCAAACTATTTTTAAAACTTTTAAAGAGGATCAATTCTTTAGTAGATCATTTTAACATAACATTAACCGTTTGGCCAGTGCAGCGCACGCAACGGACGTTCTTAAATAAAAATTTCCTCATTTTTGAAACATATCACACTGCTGCTCTGCTCCTATTGATCTTAGCTGTTATATAGCCTATATTATAGACTTCCTCGATAAATGCACTTCTCAACAAAAAAAGATTATTTCAAATCGAACCAGTACTTTCTGAGATTAGCGCGTCCAACAAACACACTCTTCTGCTTTATAATATTATATTTATATGTATAAATATATACGTAGAGAAAGAAAACTTACAGGTACTAAAATAAATGTATTTATAATAAGACATATTTTCATATATATATACAAGGAACAGGAACAGAGGGGCTCGTGGTCTAGTGGTAACCGACAATGTTAACTGACTGCAAAGGTTAAGCAACATCGACTCAGGCCGGTCTTAGGATGGGTGACCATTTCATAAGACATTGAGACCCCTCCGTGCCTCGGAGAGCACGTTAAGCCGTCGGTCCCGGTTGTCATACTAACATCTATGGCAGTCGTTAGGGGTAGTTGGAGCCCTAAATCAAAAATCCGACCGGTCTAACTACAGAACTTCGATATCGCCCATGGGTTGTGAAGGTCAGATGGCAGTCGGTTCACGGAAAATATCGAAGTTCAGCAGAATCGCAGTTAGACTGGAAAGCCGACCCCAACTGAGTTGGGAAAAAGGCTCGGTGAATGATGACTGATGATACAAGGAACAGGAAAACTACAAACTATACTATCTAAAACTAAAATAAATATGTAAAGCAGGAAGACTTAGGCAGAATGCCCATAACACAGGCAGCATTCCCGCGCTGAATTGCCAATGAGAGTCTTTGCGCGAGAAAGCTGTCTGCGCGGGGATCCCCAGTCTCTTCCCTCTGACGCTTGCTGAGTTCCATGAAGAGCTGATACGTACCGTGGCCCCATGGGCCTAGTGACACCAAATACGACGAACTGAACGGACCGAGCATTATGGTAGATCATGCAACGGCGAATGTGTACGTGATCACACAAGCAACCGGCTGAAGGTAGATCAGTAGCTTTGTAACATGTACTTAATATGCAGATGAAAAAAATTGGTAGTTTCAAGCAATTGATGACAAAAATTCGTAATGTATAAATCGGTGTCACCCGAACTAAAATCCAAGGTCTGTGGTGTCACCTGAAAAGTCCCTGCCGTCTTAGCAATTACTTCATTGAAATATTTTTCATCAAAATGTGTTAGTAAGGCTTATGAATTAATAACTAAACTGCGATTTGGTATTTTATAGATTTATTACAAGTTAGGCATTACAATAGTTACATTATACATGTCCTTAAAGATCACCATTCACCTTTAGCTTGACGCCTGAAAAGTAATACAAAAGATATTAGATAATGTTAACTAGTGGTTGCCCATAATAATATAATGGTTGAACAGTTGACCTTGCTATTTGGACATCTTTTATCTATTTCCCCCAATCAAAAACAAGTTCTCGATTGAACAATTGGTTTAACCCACTTGAGGCTAGGTCACTTTTAATGGAGCACCTCAAGGAAAAAAAATCTCAAGCAAATTGAGGGTTGAATTGAAAAGAGTTATTAACTGTTTATTCTTAATTTAGGTACCAATTTAATTACGGAAAATATTGATGAAAACGAAAAGGTACACTATAATACTATTGAGTAAAAATCATTTTGATTACAGTTTTTATAAGGTTTTAAATTTTTTGTTGAAATAGGTTTCATGAAACGCTCGCTCAATAGTATACTATTATGTTACTAATACACCTATGGTTTACTTTACTTTGCATCACGAGGAAGAGGGTTACGACTATTTTGAATCGTACAACTACTGGAAAACATTGAATATGATGAGGATATTTCAAGTAGTACGTCCATATTACAACTTAAAGGCTGAGGTGAAATTTCAAGACTTAGATGATGAAAACTAGATTCTATTGTCAAGTCTACTGAGATCTCACTTGCAAGCTCTGGCAACAGTACATAATAATGCTGATGACGATCTATCATACAGTGATAATGAGGATAATTTAATTTTGGTACAGTTATCAAAGGGACCGAGCATTATGGTAGATCATGCAACGGCGAATATGTACGTGATCACACAAGCAACCGGCTGAAGGTAGAGCAGTAGCTTTGACATCCACAGTTATACAGAGTGTTACATAAGGGTTATATCAACCTGAAGAATCCCCCATCAGATGGTCGTCCAGAACCCTTTTCGATATGTGTCGACCGCCAAACAAGAAAAAAAAACATTAAAAGAAAAACATTACTACCGAATAAAATACTCTTGTTTTAAACAACACTAGCTAAAATCAACTGATTCGGTCATCGACATCAAGTAGGTAGTACAAATAATACGCGCCGGTGAAAAACCTTCTCTCTCTTTCCTGGTTTTTTTACATTGTACATTTTGTCTCTGTTCCGCATCAAAGAAAGCCGCTAGATTCGCTCGGTCGGTCGCCGTTTGAAATTTCCTAGTATTTTATTTAAAATTATTTAGTCAGGTCACAGGCCAGTTCAGTTGCATTCTTTGCTTTGTGCAGTGCAGTAGGTAAATGGTTGTTTAGTGTGTTAGTAATTAATTTGTGAGTTGTGTCAAGTTATGTGTGATAGAGACTGTGTTGTGTAGTAATTGCTCTGAGTAACGGAGAGTATTACGAGATGATGCTTTGTGTAGGAGCATCAGAAGGCTATTTGAGCGCAACCCGGGAGTTGTACCGTGAGCGTTTCATTGTCGGAGTACCGCATGAGCAGACGCGACCTCTGCCTTCACTAGCGTGTTTCCGACGAATGACGCACCGGCTATATACGAATGGCTCCTTCACTACGCAACTGGGAAAAGTCATCCGATGAGACGAGATCCTCAATTCGAAGAGGATGTTTTGGAGCATTTCTTTATGTGTTCCCAAAATTTTATTTACATAAACTAAAATAATCCTTTAAGGATGCTGACACCCACGCGAGCGACGCCGCGCCGTTGCAAAAGGCATTGTACGTACCACGCGCTCATTGTCTATTAGTAGGAAAGTCAAGCACTGGTGTTGGGACACGTTTGTTTTGATTTGAAATAACGCATATTTTAACTTTTTTTTATAAACTTTTTTTTCCTGTTTAGCGGTCAACACATATCGAAAGGGGTTCTGGACGTCCAGCTGATGGGGGGTATCTTCAGGTTGATATAACCCTTATGTAACACCCTGTATATACTAAAAACAACGATATACACATGGCTTCACAGTGGTGTTCACCCGAAGGAAGCCACATGGCATAACAAAACGTATGTGCCACATAGATTGACCCGTGAAGTTCAAAATAGTTTTTCACCTAAAAACTGTTCCTTACAATATCATGCTGCAGAAAAAAATCAAGTAAATCCTTATAATACAGTCATCTTAAGCATGCTTTGTTACTCTGTAGAAAATTCTTAAGTTAGATAGACAATAAAATTGGTCCAGCCGTATTCGAGTTTTAGTGAGACAAACGAACAACGATTCATTTTTATAAGAGAAGAAGATTTCTATCTTAACAATTTTTTTTTTAATTCCGCGGCCGCTCTTACTTCCGTTGCCTCTGCTTCTGGTGCACACGCAGAAGGTATTTCAGGTAGCGCCTAGCGATCTTAATAATCATAAACAAAACTAAATATTGAACAAATGATGACTGTACTTTTTATTTTTGTACTTTTCTTTAACATTTAGTTATTTAATAAACTCGACTGGTTAAGCCATGGGATATTAGGTATTTTTTTCTCCGTCAGGCGACTCCAGCCAGATTTACCTACCTAATTGTTATGGAATACTAGTTACAATTTTTGTTCAACATGTGTAGTATGTTTCACGCAGTGAAATTAATCCACTGTAAAAATAGTATTAGTTAATGTAGAACTAAGTAGTTACAGTAGTCTTAAGAAAATAAACACTTACAGGAGTGGTGCACGAGAAATTCTCACGGATAATTCTGACTAATGAATGGAAGTACTCGGAAGTCAGTGGTGCGCTGCATAGCTTCAACTGTGGGTCGAGACAAGACAGCAGATCGCTCACAGCAGAACACTGTGTCTGCAAAACAAAAAGATAAGTATGGAATTATTATAATAACATAGACCATGTATGTGAGTTATGCATGCTTCGCTTCATTTCAAGCTTCCGGCATGGTTTCTACGAGTAAACGGGCCCAGTACAAGCGTTCTCTGTGCCATGGTCAGGTTTCTCGCTTCTTGCAAATAAATGCCGAGGTGGCGCAGGGGTCCGTAATGTCACCTACCCTCATTCTTCTACATCTATAATCTAGACATCCCTGGCATAGAGAGAACTCAAGAATGAAAAGTACATTGAGATATGTATTGGGCTAGCTTCGCGGTAACTAGGAATACTGAATAAGGTAAAGCGATTCTTTACACCGCACCAGTGGTGTCTGCTGTACTAGACGCATATTAGACCCTGCATCGAATACTGCTCTCACCTTTGGGATGGCTGCGCCAAGTATTTGCTGGATGCACTCGACGCTATGCAGCTACGTTCTATTCGCATTATAGATTGTCCTGAGGTGACGGAAAGCCTAGAGCTGATAGAGCAGTGCCTAACAACTGCTTTCTTGGCCGAATTCTATCGTATTTACCACGGTGAGTGTTCTGAGGAGCTCAGAGCATTCCCCCTGTTAGGGAAAGGCCGTGGGTTCGAGTCCTGCCGATGACATCAGTTTTTGTGATCTATTTATAATTTCTTTCTTAATATTTTAAGTGTGTTTGTTTATTATTTTTGACATATAACAAGTTAAGATTCTGTAATGATGTTCTCTAGATTACATACGAGTACAATACATTACATGCTTACATAGATTAGACACTAAAACGATGCTCGGACTACACACACGATCGATATTCTATTTAATGGTCTGTAAGATCTTTTCTAACTGCCTCGCTCGGTGGCGCAGTTGTATGTGAATGCGACTGCCGCCCCTGAGGTACCGGGTTCGATTCCCCGGGTCGAATCAAATATTAGTGTGATCCACAAATATTTGTTTCGGAGTTTGGATATTTTCTATTTAAAAGCTCTTTTTTTTTAGGTTTTGTTTTTAAATTTGCAGACCGTTGGCGGTGTATTTTTGGTCCGTAGGTACGTTTTGCCATTTTACAATGAATAGACTTATTTCAGAACAAGGCTTACAATTTGTGTAAATTTTAGTTTGAAAACCATTCGCCAAACTTACATTGCGCTAAGGTCGAAGATATAATTAGGCTGATGATATGTATGCAAAGATACTCGTACATCTTAATCGTTCCAAATTAAATTAGTTACTGTATTAATGTTTAACTTACAGGTCCCGAAAAATTGAGACTTCGTACGTTATTTTCACCGATCCTGCTGAAAATTACCAGGCAACCTAGCCCAGCGCCGCCATAAATGCACTGCATTCCATGTTCGTTGGATATCTCTAAAAAAATACAATAACAGTTACTTTTTTGGTAGGTTTAAGTTTACTTCGATTCTAGTTTATGGTACTGTGATTCACCAGTCCAGCAAAAGGCAATGTCTGAGGTCTTCCATGAAAAGCACCAGCCGTCAATTTTTTTTGCTTGAATCATGGTCTCCAGCGAGAGGGTATTCACGCCCAGACCCACGACGTGGTCCCGGTGCTGAAAAATTTAGACCATAACCTAAAAAGGCTTTTAATCCCGGGTCAAATCAAATATTTGTGTGATCCACAATAAATGTTTGTTTCGTTGTTTGAGTTTGAGTGTTTTCTATGTATAATGTAGGTATTTAGAAATATACTGAATGGAGTCAGGCGTTACCTGGCGAAAGTCCATGATAAAACAATGGAAAATTTAATGTTGAAATTTAGATCATTGCAATAATTTCGCTAACTAGAAGATATGTTAAACGTCGACATATGTTTCACCTACTCACGAGGCATTATCAAGACTGTCTCAAAGAGACAGCTGTCTCTGGAATAATAAATTTTTCATTTTTTTATTTAGAAATATATTATAAGTATGGTTCTCAGTTGTCTAGATCTCATAGCACAAGCTTATAGCTTAGTTTGAGCTAGATGAAGTTGCGTGAGAATTTCTAAAATTTCGCCAGATACGTGGCACGTGGCTCGTAAAAGGGGGCGAGTCCATTCCCTCTTTAGGGTAGTTTGGATAATTAGCTACAGCAACTGGCCACCAGCAATCAGTCTCTTTTCGTCAAAAAATTAACATTATTTACTTTTCATGCTCTCGCCATCATTGTAGCAGCCATATTCCATGAGCTGGTTTTCTATATTCATTAAATTTATTATGTATGTTCGCGATGTATCATTTAAACAAGGGGACCACGTGTCAACAACTCCTTTCACGCAAGTTTTAAATTCCGGAATATTATTGCACGATCTGAAAAAAAAAAAATTTCAGTATAAAATAATTTATTATTGAAAACAAGCAAACAAAATGATTTTATGTTGCCAACACGCGTATACATGAGGTACAATTGTCGGGAACCTCCGACTTCCGAGTGAGCTTTCTTGGCTTTAGTCGAAGGTGTACCCTGGGCAACGGAGCAATACATCTCCTATGCTCAAATTGTAATCAGGGGAGATGTACTGTTGCAAAACATGCGAAATATTCGCGTAAAAATTTTTTTGTTATTAAAGAGACAATATAACTAAAAAAAATAAAGAGACAATAGAACTAGTAATATGCTGGCAACTTACTTTGGAAATCCTTCCTTAAAGTGGTTCTTTACGCAAGTGTTTATATGGGGTATAGGTAGCTGAAACAATATGTAGATACTATTATTGCTTATATCTGGATACATCACATTGTATTAACAATAAGCCATCCCACGACGGAAAATACACATGAATTCATTATATTTTTTCTTTATTTTAAGTAATTCAAACTTTGATATATTATAATGCATCCCCGAATTCTGATTCCCTCGCACTTGAGGGGCGAGTCACGGCAACCAGGGCATTTTTATGTCTGCCAAAGGCTCGTCCGTTAATCAGCATGTGCATCACTTGTAGGTGATGGGGAACTGCCACCCTCTGCCAGAATTCTGTACCTTTACAGTCAACAATGAAGCGGAGGATTTTGTACACGATCTTTGGTAAATATTCGAGATTAAAATATTAATTGTAAAATAAACATAAATACAGGAAAAGACAATAAAGAAAAGCTTAAACATACACTAGAAATTAAACTAGGTATCTAAATGTAAAAACTAATAAATGTGTAAAACAGGGTCCACTTATAGTTCTTATAACACTGGCAAATATTTGTGCGAGAAAGCTGCCTGCGCGAGTTGTTCCTTTTTTTTCTCTTACGTTCATTGGCGGGCGCCTCTGGTACGCACCAGAATAATTGTTGTTCCTGTGCAATATGCAGTCGCCACTTCCCATTTATGTTTGTCAAAGAAGAGGGAACAAAGTGACAGTGGAACTAGTGAGAATATGCCCTTCAAACTTGGCTTTACCAAAAGATATCATCAAACACCCTTCAAGTTATAAAAAAGCAAACCTTTATTTCAGAGTAATCTTCTACGCCGTTTCTTTTGCATAAATCCTTAAGCCAGTCGACTTGACCAAAGCCTGCAGGTACCAGCTCAACCTCCAGAAAACCTTGAATGAGAGAAATAATAAAATCATTAGAATTATTAATCAGCTGCCAAAGTTTAGGTTAGTAAAGGTTAAGGGTTTAGGCAGGCCTCGGTCACTCCATGTACTTGCGCGGTACTTGCGCGCTATAATTACCTACCGCCCGGCCGAGCGGTCTCAGGCCGTTTACGGACCAAGCGGTTTTCGCAAGCGAAGCGCACGCACGTTGTTCAATTGAAATAGTTCCATTCGTTCGTACGTGTACCTACGATGCCGTCTGTCAGTTGCTGCAGAACGATGGATGTTTGAGACCACAGACACATGCAGATACCTAGTTCGCGCCGCAATATACCTTCACTTTTGAATTTAAGTGTTGAAACTGATTACCGCTTCGACTTGCCAACTGAAAACGCCTTAACATATATATCGGGTTATTTACTTTTTAAATGTAGCAAGAAGCATACCTGTCCTGGCTTTGTTGCTGAATTCATTTAAATCGGGAATGTTCGGTAAACATTCCCGATTTAAATGAATCTACGAATAGATTGTTTATCCATTTTAAAGCATTCAACAAAACATCGTCTTTTTAGGAAAAGTTAAAAGTGCCAACAGATGCGTTTCATAATTATGTAAGAGAACTTGAGACTATGTTTATTAATAATTTTGAAATAAATACGAAACAAAGGCCGGGTTGATTGTGATTCTCCCTGCCCTTGTTTTCCTAAACAATATCTCATAAAACTTTTTATTAGATTCAGGATTTTTTCCACACTATAATTTTATAACCGAGAATTTAGAAAGGGTAAGAAATTTATAAAAAATTACATAAAATTTTTTATTTTTTTTTATTTTACCTACTACCTTTTTTATTTTACCTATTTTACTATACTGACGTCTATAATTATGTTTTATCTAGGAGTAGATGTATTACACAGCCAGCAGCAATTTATAAAAAAAAAAATTTTATAAACGATACAATTTTAAACTGCCACATATAAGTCAGAACATATTCACAGTTCTCAATAACATAGACACAAAAAGTTATGTTAGTTTAATTTTATCGAAGAGGCAGCCCTGCGATTGCTGTGGGATCGCGCGGTGCGAAGCAATCACAACTGTACACTTGAGCATTTAGGCACATTTTAGCATGCAGTGGTTGCTGACGCGACGGAGTATAGCACTAGGTATTGGAAATTTCTACTGAGTGAAGTATCTGTTACGTAGTAACTATTTAGTAATCTGTGGTTTAGGTTTGGCGAACCATATAAAAGTAAATTTATTTCTTACCGACAACAGCTAAAATAGCAAAAACAATCGTCGATTTGGCCATATTGGATAAAAACTGTAGGTCTATTAAAAATGGAAGACTAACTTCTAACACTATTACCTCCTTATTATTGTCTGAATTTACTGGTTGGAAGCTGAACATTTATATAATATTTGTAGCGTTATCATTACATATTATAATAGTTCTTAGGTTTGTTTGTTCGAGCATAAGAAAGAAAGAAAATATAGTTATTGAAACGGCCCTGGTCACTACTATTAACAACTAAGAAAAAAGTGGTATATATCTATTTACTATAATCTCAGAAAAAACAATGGTAAGTAAAATGTTTTAAAAAAAAACTTTTTAAAATTATATAATAGCATTAATTTTTCGCAGAATTAAAAGGACAACAAAACGTCGACAATTGTTTCGCCTCTAAACGAGGCATTATCAAGACTGTCTCAGAGAGAACAGCCAAGCTAAACTATACATAAAGTTGATCAAGCTCCACAGAACAGCACTTGGCTGTTCTCTCTGAGACAGTCTTGATAATGCCTCGTTTAGAGGCGAAACAATTGTCGACGTTTTGTTGTCCTTTTAATTCTGCGAAAAATTAATGCTATTATATAATTTTAAAAAGTTTTTTCTTAAAACATTTTACTTACCATTGTTTTGTCATGGATTTTCGCCAAGTAACGCCTGTTTCTATCCAATATTTTATAATCTCAGACCCATTTCAATACTGCCAAAGCAAAATTTAAAAAAAAAATATTCTACAACAGTTACAATCATTTCATAGGAATAATTTATTACATAGTAAGCAGTATGGATTTAATAGCAGTATGGATTTAATAGGGGTCGATCTACGACTGACGCAGGCATTATACTTTTAAATCATATAACCCCCACGTCCATTGCTTTCATGACCGGCCTCACTGCTGCGATGGTGGTGGTGGATGGCGGGTGCGATTAGATTAGAACGGTGATTTGCGAGCATGACCTGCTCGCAGAAGGACACCATGGCTCGAAGCATGGTCTCCAGCGACAGGGTATCCACGCCCAGATCTCTCGTCACTACAGTATTTATGCGAAACGTATTTACAAACTTGCAAAATATCTCCCTCTCAACTTGCGTTCGCCTCGCCTGATTACACTTTTTCGCAACGCGCTCGTCACTCATTCACCTGCTTACTCGCTAAGTCAGGCGCGTAAATAAGCTTTACTTGAAAAACCAACTACACATGTGGAGCCACAGACAAACATTAGTGTAAAAATAAAGATAGGAGAGGGTCAAATGCACAAGATGAGGAAAACGTTATCTCTAGAATTGTCTGTTTGTATTTCCAAATTAACAGCTAAACGAAGTCACCTACTTTTTGACTGGCATATGAAATTATAAGTAGATACCTATTGCATTTTTAATGAAATGGTTGCCGATCCATTTAATTATAATAAGTCTTAACAGGACCCGATTTAGACCTCTTGCTCGCATCGGTGAACTGGCTACGTTTTTGTGACCTCTTTGGGGAAACTGAAGGTTTTGCCTGTGCATTGGCAGACGACGTTATCAACACGAACAACTATCGGAAATACATTATGAAGGACGGTACGGTCGGCATTTGTCGAGCATGCCATCGTCCCAGTGAATAGCTTCGCCATATTATTTCCGGTTGTTCGTATCTTGCTAACACCGACTACTTGCATAGGCACAATCAAGTAGCCAGGATCATTCACCAGCAATTTGCTCTTCAATACGGCCTTATTAAGTCCGAGGTGCCATATTATAAGTACACACCGGTGCCAGTTCTCGAGAATGGTCGTGCATTGCTCTACTGAGACCCATCAATCATCACGGATAGGACTATTGTTGTTAATAGGCCGATGGTCGTTTCGGCAAACGGATTAATAGCGAAAAGCCTCGATCAACATCTCAAGAGAGTCTCGTTATATTGTTGGATCAAGAGTCAGATTCAGAAGATTTGATTGATGATGATTCATTGTTAGAAGGTTTCTCAGTCTGTAGCCTCCACCGCCCGGTAGTTTGGGTCCTACTCCGCTACTGGTGGGTTTTTATATTTTGAAATGTATTTACTTTTTTATTAATCTATTTAAAAATGTAGTCAATATGTTAAGAATGTGAATAAACGAAAATAACAATAAATACTGTTGGACATGAAATGAAATGATTTATTTATTTGTATAGGTCACTAAATGGCTCTTACAAACGTCTGGCCTGGCAGCACACCTACGAACAGTGCGACGTGAGGTTGTCTGTGGGCAAATAGTTCTCATGCCGCACATAGTGAAATAAAATTAGTCACTGTGCGTTGACCATTATTTTGCTATACTTGTTTTTATTGAATGGAATCAGGCGTTACATGGCGAAAGTCCATGATGAAACAATGGGGTAAAGATGTTGAATTTTTATATAATTGCACTAATTTCGCTAAATAGAAGACATTATAAACGTCGACATATGTTTCAAGTGTCGACGTTAATAATGTCTTCTATTTAGCGACATTTGTGCAATTATATAAAAATTCAACATCTTACCCCATTGTTTTATACTTGTTTTTCTTGGGTGCGTCTCATAAGGTATAAACTCATTTGGTCTAATTTCATTTTATTATCGTTCATAATATACAATCAACGTGAGATATACCAACTGTTGATATAATTTCTTTACATATAACATTTATTTATTCTAAAACTTAATTAGTATAACGTTGTTTGATATAACGTTTATGTAATCGAAAATCATTTGGTCTAACGTTTAATATATATAAAAAACGTCATTATGGTTAACACCCCGACTCAGAGTACAGAGACCCAGAAATAGGAGCCAAGCGAAGCGATTATCAGCGGTAAATCAAATGATTTATTACAGCAAACAATCTTCATACAATAAACGTCTGGTGAAAACAAAAGGGGTAGGTTAGGTTAGGTTAAAACTGTGACCTCCTATGCACGAGCCGAGCGAGCGAAGCGAGCGGTGCCTCGGCAGCGGCCGGCGAGTGCCAGAAACGACTTGCATTATTAGAAAAAAGAGATTGTTTTTAGTAGGTTACCCGGAACTGAACTATTTAGATAAGGTTAATTTCTTCTTTAAACAAAATGGGTAGGTTAGGTTAGGTTAAAACTGTGACCTCCTATGCACGAGCCGAGCGAGCGAAGCGAGCGGTGCCGCGGCAGCGGCCGGCGAGTGCCAGAAACGACTTGCATTACTAGAAAAAAGAGATTGTTTTAGTACGTTACCCGGAACTGAATTATTTAGACTAGGTTAATTTCTTCTTTAAACAAAATGAGTAGGTTAGGTTAGGTTAAAACTGTGACCCCCTATGCACGAGCCGAGCGAGCGAAGCGAGCAGTGCCGCGGCAGCGGCCGGCGAGTGCTAGAAACGACTTGCATTACTAGAAAAAAGAGATTGTTTTTAGTAGGTTACCCGGAACTGAACTATTTAGATTAGGTTAATTTCTTCTTTAAACAAAAGGGGTAGGTTAGGTTAGGTTAAAACTGTGACCCCCTACGCACGAGCCGAGCGAGCGAAGCGAGCGGTGCCGTGGCAGCGGCCGTCGAGTGCCAGAAACATAGCTAAATAACAATCCGTAGGGACCACACAGGTGGTCAAACTCCGCCGGGTGCCACTGGGAAAACCTTCTGCGTGTGCACCAGAGACGCCCGGCAACGGACGTAAGAGCGGCAGCAGCCCTGGGCCGCGGAATTTAAAAAATAAAAAAAGCTAAATAACGATGAAAAGGAAAAAAGATATTCGAAAGAAAAATATAATTTGCTTTTTAGGGTACTGTAGTAAAAGTCTAGGAACCCTGAGCCGCGGAAATTAAAAAATAAAAAAGCTAAATAACGATGAAAAGGAAAAAAGATATTCGAAAGAAAAATATAATTTACTTTTTAGGGTACCGTAGTAAATGTCTCGGAACCCTTATATAGTTTCGTCATGTCCGTCCGTCTCTGCCGGGCGCCACTTCCGCCGGGCGCACTGGAAATACCTGTTTGTAACCAGAGGCGCCCGGCAACGGACCAAACGGTTAATGCTAGAACGATGAAATTTTGCACGGATATATTGTGTATCTACTATTCCGACAAAGTGCTACAATAAAATTATGAAAAATATTTTTTCCTGGGGTATCTCCCCTACAAGTAAAGTCGAGATGAGTTTTATTCTCGCGTCAACTCCATCGTGTATCAATATTAGGAGGTTGCTAAGATATTTTTTTGATTTAGGTGTCCGTTTGCGAGATATTCAACTTCAAAGCGCATTTTTTTGTTAAAACACAGTAAAAACAAATTTATTAATTTGTTAGTTTAGAAGTTATAGGACCTATAATGGGTAACTACTATACTAAGAAGAACTATACTCAGAGAGACAGCTTAATAGATCAGTTGAATTTCTAGATTATGTTAAAACTTATTCAAAAAAGTTCAAAGCAGATTGTTTAGCAGCTAAATCAAAATATATAAGTGATAAAATTCTCAAGTGCAGACAAAGTTAAATCTACTTGGAAAATTATAAACGCGGAAAGAGGTCAACAAAAATTAAATGATAATAATTTTAAACTTAATATAAATGGTAAAATAACTACATCTGACTTCGAGGTCGCTAACGAATTTGAAATTTTTTTCTCCCGAATTCCTGTAGATTTGACAAAAACCCTAGGCTCTTCAACCCCCATTGCAGAATCTTTGTTAAAAGCAAACGTTCCTTGTTGTAACGTTATATTTAAATTCAGTAAAGTTAACATAAACACTATCTTAAAAACTTTTAAATCTTTAAATATCAAGAAAACAGCTGACCTCTGGGGTATCTCTGTGTATTTAGTAAATTCTTTTATTGAAATGGTTGCTCCTGAACTAGTAATAATATTTAATAATTGTGTTGATAGTGGTGTGTTCCCTGATTTAATGAAATCTAGTAAATTAATTCCCCTGTTTAAATCGGGTAGTACTTCAGATCCGTCCAATTTCCGTCCCATTTCTGTACTACCTACATTTAGTAAAATTTTTGAAAAAATTATGCTTAATCAAATGCAAAATCACTTTAACGTTAATAAACTATTACATACAAAACAATTCGGTTTCACTCGTGGTCAGTCCACCACTGAGGCCGGAATTAAATTATTAGAGTGCTTATGGTGTATTCTGTGACTTATCTAAGGCCTTGGATTGCGTTCAGCTTTAACTTTAATTAAGAAACTTGATCATTACGGAATCCGGGGGACGGCCTTGAATTTCGTCAATTCTTACTTAAGTGATAGGGTCCAGAAAGTAGTGATCAATGGTAAACAGTCACCTGGTTCTCCTGTAGCAAGGGGGGTAACGCAGGGTTCAATTTTGGGACCTTTTCTTTTTCTAGTTTATATTAATGATCTCCCTCACCTCATAAGAGACGACCACGAGGTAGTTTTGTTTGCTGATGACACTTCTTTAATATTTAAAGTTAAACGTGGACAGCGCGAACTTGACGATGTAAACATTGCCCTCTCTAGGATAGTCCACTGGTTTTGTGCTAATAATTTATTATTAAATGAAAATAAAACTAAATGTGTAAGATTCACCTTACCTAATGTAAGACTTGTTAAAACCAGTGTTAAGGTTAGGGATGATATAATAGAATTGGTCGATGACACTGTCTTTCTGGGCATAACGTTAGACTCTAAATTGCAATGGGGGCTTCATGTCGGGAAAATTTCGGCCAGGCTTAGTTCGGCAGCCTATGCTGTCAAAAAGATCCGACAACTTACAGACATTAAAACGGCGCGTCTTGTCTACTTCAGCTACTTCCACAGTATATATACATATGGCATACTACTGTGGGGTAACGCTGCCGATATTGAATGCATCTTTGTGTTGCAGAAGAGGGCTGTCCGGACTATCTATGGAATGGGGTCTCGGGAGTCATTAAGAGATAAGTTTAAGCATATTAACATCCTTACAGTGTATTCACAGTATATTTATGAAATTGTATTGTATACCCACAAGAACAAAAGTAAGTTTGTGAAAAATAGTGATAATCATAATCTAAACTTAAGAAATAAGGATAAACTGGCTGTTCCTAAATTTAGGCTTCATAAAGTGAGTAACTTTTTTTGCGGGGAACTTTATTCGAATGTACAATACATTGCCAACCGAAATAGCAAATTTATCTGTCATTAAATTTAAAAAACTAATAAAAAGTAAATTGTGCCATAAAGCTTATTATAGTATTTTTTTTATTGATTTCTTAGATGACAAGGCTGCCTGGTTGTAACACGAATTACTCCTTTCTAAATAACTCTGTATTAGATTTAAGATGAAATATTTTGAAAAAAGCCGAACTGAGTTTCTTGAGGGCTCTTCTCAGTCTCGTTGCATTTTGGAACCCTCGGTAGAGTCACACCAACTTTTGACGAATCTAAATAATTTGCTAAAAATTTCAAAGATAATAAACGTTATTTTATTTTATATTTTATTTTATTCTACGGAACCCCATATTATACGTGACACTTGGCCGGTTTTTTATTATTTTCGTATTTTCATCAACATAATTATGACCGGTTTAGCCACGCGATTTGCATTGCCGTCAGGCGACACCGTCTAGGTTTAATACTTATAATTTTTATTCTCTATCGCAGACTTGGTGAAACATGACAGGTAAATACAAATCTTTATATATATATAATTCTACTGTACGTGTGTATGTCACTAAACTCCTCCTAAACGGCTGGACCGATGTAGATGAAATTTTTTGTGTGTGTTCAAGGGGATTCGAGAATGGTTTAGATTCACAATTTGGTTCTTTCCTTTTAGACTTCTTACTATACTGACAAGTATACTATGTAAGAGAAGTCTTATAGTCCGGTCCTGTCCGTCTGTCCGCACTTTTCAACTCGAGAACTACAAGTGCTAGAAAGTTATGATTTGGCACATAGAATTTTGGTACAGAATAAACACCATAGCCGAAATAATTTCGATCGGGGGTCAATTGCTTCATGAGAACCATGGACCTAAAGTTTCTGAAATTACCATAGAAAATGTATGGGTAAAAATTTCTATAAAATATTTTAATGTCGCAAAATTTTAGGCGAGTGAGAATATTTCAATAAATTTCATAAAATAAATAAACAAAAATATTAAAATATTTTGCAACATTACGACATTTAAAAAAAGTTCCAGTGTAATTCCATTGTAAAATTTTCAACTTTGATATTGATTTTAAGTATTTAAAAAAATTACGTAGATAAAAAACTTTATATTAATCTTGACTCCATTTTCTGTTATAAAATGTATTTTTTTTATTTTTATTTAGTATGGTTTTCTCTCAGTCACGATTCAAAAATTTACTTTTTCTAAAATTTCATAAGTTTGAGCCTCATTTACAGAAAAACTACACAAGATACACTGAAAATTTTCCTTATTACATAATAAGGTACATATATCTTTCAAAAAATGTTTTGTACGAGAATATCTGTCAAATAATAAAGCTAGTAACCCAGTAGTGCAGACATGTGATATCACATAATAGTAAGAAGTCTTACCTTGCTTGTTTTTTTTGCAGGACGTCTGTCGGGTCTGCTAGTACAGGGTTATCTGGTAAGTCGTGCGAACCCCGTTCAGGGGTGGTAGTTCCCACCATTTCTGACAAATTTCACCCAATTTGGACCCCTGCTGCCCCCCAACCTAACCCTTTTCAAGTTATAAAGCTTTGAAGATTTTTTTTTTAAAATGGCGCTTTATTGTCTATTGGCCTATCTTTTTCATTTATTTTTGTTCAAATTTTTATTTTTATACGATTTTTGTGTAGCAGATTAGTTTCTTCATAATTATGAAAAATAAAATTATAGTTACCTCAACTAAATGGGTCGTAGATAGAAGATTGATAGTTATAGCATCAATAAAAAATCAGTACAAATCAAATTTCAACCAGCAATACTAAAAAAAAATCTATGACACCTAGGCTGCAGACACACTTAAAAATATCTACATTTCATTAGCTATTCAACAAGGTACCTATAACAAGCTAGGATGCTATTGGAACTCTTGGAATAATCTTTGATAAAAGTCTTAAAAGTAGTATGGTATAAGGTACATACGACAAATGTATTTTATTTTATCTATCGTGTTCAATATGTTCATCTCTGTTTCGCACACACACTCGCATTCTGTTTCTAAGTCCACTTTTCACCACAGATGTTGTTAAACCGCTTCTTATTTGATTTGCTGCCATCATAATTCTTTCAGGTGAAAATTAAAAGGTGAAATTTGTCAGAAATGGTGGGAACTACCACCCCTGAACGGGGTTCGCACGACTTACCAGGTAACCCTGTATATATTATTTGTATTTACTTGTCATGTTTCTCCAAGTGAAATTAATCCACAGTCAAAATAGTATTAGTAAAGGTAGAACTAAGTATAATAAAGTAAATAAACACAGGAGTGGTGCACGAGAAATTCTCACGGAAAATTCTGACATTTGAATGTAAGTACTCGGAACTTGCTGGTACGTTACATAGATCCATCCGTGGGTCGAGACAAGACAGCAGATCACTCAGAGCAGAACACTGTGTCTGCAAAACAACATGATAATTATGGAATTTTCAGAATAACAAAGACCTTTTATAATACTGTAAAGCGAAACCGGTTAGGTTCTTCTTAATAAATAAGTGTATAATCAATCAATCAGTGGGATAAGTGTAAAAGTGTGTTTGTTCTGCATGTATGACATGAACCGAGTTAAGATTATTAAAGTACAATAACTCCCAACTAAATACTTTTGTTCGAAAAAGATAGATTTTAAAGAACCCTACACTAAAAAGATGGGTTGACACTACAGATATTCGACAGTGGAAATACCTTCTACTGCATACCAGAGACGCCCGGGAATAGACGTAACAGCAGCCGAGCTTGCGCGCATTTAAAAAAAAATCCCGGTTAACATACAAACATCTATAGCAGTCATTACGGGTAGTTGGAGTCTTAAAACGCAAATCCGACCAGTCTAACCACAGAACTTCGAATTGCCCATGCATGGGTTGTGGAGGTCAGATGGCAGCCACTTCACAGAAAATATCGAAGTTCAGTCAAATCGCAGTTAGACTGGAAAGCCGACCCCAACTGAGTTGGGAAAAGGTTCGGTAGAATGATGAGATGTTTAACTTACATGTCGCGAAAAAAAGAGATTTTCACTGAGCCTGCTGAAAGTTGCTAGGCAATCTAGACCAGTGTGTCGCGATAAATGCACTCAATTTCACGTTCTTTGATTATCTCTGAAACAAATATCAATAACAATTATTTTCGTTGTAGGTATGTTTACTTCTAGTTTACCGTCCTGTGATTCACCAGTCCAGCAAAGGACAATGCCAGAGGCCTTCCATGAAAAGCACCAGCCGACACTTTTTTTGGCTTGAATTCATCAGTCTCCAGCGAGAGGGTATCCACGCCCAGACCCACGATGTGGTCTCGGCGCTGAAAAACTCAGATCATCACACAATACCACATTACCGGGTCGAATCAAATATTTGTGTGATCTCAAATGTTCTCTCTGAGACAGTCTTGATAATGCCTCGTTTAGAGGCGAAACAATTGTCGACGTTTTGTTGTCTTTTTGATTCTGCGAAAAATTAATGCTATTATATAATTTAAAAAGTTTTTTGTTAAAACATTTTACTTACCATTGATTTGTGTGATCCACAATAAATGTTTGTTTCGGAGTTTGAGTGTTTTCTATGTATAATCTATGTATTTAGAATATATTATAAGTAGAGTTGTCTAGATCCCATAGCAAAAGCTTATAGCTTAGTTTGGGCTAGATGACGTTGTGAGAATTCCCAAAAAACATATATTTATTTACTTGTCGTTCTCTCCATCATTGTAGCATGAACTGATTGTCAGCGGTCTTTGAATTTATTATGTATGTTCGCGATGTATCATTTAAACAAGGAGCCCAAGTGTCAACAACTCCTTTTATGCAAGTTTTAAATTCCGGAATATTATGGCACATTCTGAAAGAAAAAACAGTTCAGCATAAAAAAATAAAATTTATTATTGAAAACAAACAAAAACCAAGTCATTTTATTGACAATCAAATTGTCGGGAACCTCCGACTGCCAAGTGTGCTCCTTGGCTTTAGTCGAAGGTGTACCCTGATGGGCAACGGAGCAATACATCTCCCATGCTGCTCGAAATGTAACCAGAGGAAATGTACTGTTGTTGCGGCCTAGGTATATACGAAACAGTTGATTGACCCCATTGCACGAGAGGGTCGTAGAACAGCGGATTTGCAGCTAGCTCATTCGGTTTTAGTCACGAAACCGATAGAATCCCACAATAGTTTAGATGAGCATTTCTCGAAGTATCCCTCTGATTAGCGGAGGGCATAGTAAAGCGTGGAGGTGGTTAGCTATCAGCCGTGGACTATTCCATGGCTAACGAGTCGATTCGTTTATGTAGTCAGGTTCTGGCGAAGTGATAGCGGCCGGTGAGGGCCCTGGTGGGAGCCTTGGAAGTTAGAGTTCCGCATAGTCCTGCCTTGCCGGGTGGGAGCCAGGTGGCGCTTGGCCACTCGCGCCCCGGACGCGATTGGTTGTGGAAGATGGGTTGGGGGGACCCACTCTCTATACTCACGGCCTATAGTGAGCCCCGGCCCTTGTGTTTCGGGGTTGTCGCTCGTGTTTCATTCCGATCTGAGGTCTCCCCGCGGAGAGCCCTATCGGGCGAAATATTTTATAGAATTATCTATCTATCCCTGAGTAAGCTTTATTTACTTACTAGCTGTCCCGGCGTACATCGTACCGAATTCGTTTTTCTAATATTCCGCACACAACACACAACAAAAAAGAATTAGCGAAATCGGTCTAGCCGTTATCGAGTCATTATTCTCTTAACCAACACTACTTTGATTTATTGAGCGGAGCGAAGCGAAGCTCTATCTTAGACGACAAGTGTAAATCGTTTGTGTGCCAACTCCTCCGAAACGGCTCGACCGATTTTGACCAAATTTGGCATGCTGGTCGACATACCCAGGAGCACTCCTGGGTATGTCGACGTCTCTGAAATCATGAAAATAGAGCATAAAAAAAATTAAGAAAATTGTCTCCGCTCAACATTTGCAATTAGTAGCATTCATTGCATACCTAGTATAGCTATAGATTATAACAACTTTTGCTGGCCGTGCAAATATTACCACGCGGACAAAAGCTGGAACGAACAGCTAGTATACAATAAAGAGACAATAGAACTAGTAATATGCTGGCAACTTACTTTGGAAATTCTTCCTTAAACTGTTTCTCTACGCAGTTGTTTATATGGGGTATAGGTAGCTGAAATAAAAATATGTAGATTGTACATCACATTGTACTCGTATTAATAATATAGCCATCCCACTACGGAAAATACACATACATTCGTTTTTTTTTTTAAGTAATTTAAACTTTCATATATTATAATGCATCCCGAATAATGATTCCCTCGCATTTGAGGGGCGAGTCACGGTAACCCGGGCATTTTCATTTCTGCCCAAGGCTTGTTAATCAACAGGTGCATCACTTGTAGGTGATGGGGAACTGGCCCCGAAGATCTTAGTGGTGACCTTGGACCCTCTGGACCCTTGGATCTTTGGTAAACATTCGAGATTAAAATGTTAATTGTAAAAGAAACGTAAATACAGGAAAAGACAATAAAGAAAAGCTGAAACATACACTAGAAATTAAACTAGGTATCTAAATGTAAAAACTATAGTAAATGTGTAAAACAGGGTACAGTTATAGTTCCCATAACACAGACAGCATTCCCGTGCTGTGCGCTTGGCAATGTGCGTCTTTGTGCAAGAAAGCTGCCTGCGCGAGGTTCACCAGTGTATGTTAATTGTTGTTCCTTTTTTTATAAAGTCCACCTCTGGTACGCACCAGAATAATTTTTGTTCCTGTGGAATATGCAGTCGCTACTTTCCATTTATGTTTGCCAAAGAAGAGGGAACAAAGTGACAGTGGAACTAGTGAGAATATACACGTGAGGCATACCAAAAGATATCATCAAACACCTTCCAAGTTTAAAAAAAGTAAACCTTTATTTCAGAGTAATCTTCTACGCCGTTTCTTTTGCATAAATCTTTAAGCCAGTCGACTTCATCGAAGGCAGCAGGTACCAGCTCAACCTCCAGAAAACCTTAAATGAGAGAAATAATAAAATCATTAGAATTGTTAACCAGCAGAGTAGTTTACTAGACGATTGTTTTATACCCAATGCCCTAACACTATTAAGGGCCACACTGTCAATAGCATTGTACAGGTAATAAAGTGATAAAGTGGACCTCAATCGCTAGATGTCGCCATACGCCATAGGCTTTCCATACGGGCGGGCGATTTCCATATAAAAGTAAATTTATTTCTTACCGACAGCTAAAATGGCAAAAACAATTGTGGATTTGACCATATTGGATACAAATGTAGGTCTACTAAAACTGGAAAACCAACTTGTAACACTACTACTTATAATCGTCTGCAAATTGACAGGTTGGGAGCTGAACATTTATATAATATTTGTGGCGTTATAGCTACATATTATATAGTTCTAAAATTCGTTTGTTTGAGCAGAAAGAAAGATAATAATTACAGTTATTTAAACTGTACATGACTGTACATGATCACTACTATTAACATCTAAGGATAAAGTGGGATATATTTACCATAATCTCACCTTCTGACCTTCTTTCCTTATTTTTGTCCTTTTAGACTTTAATTATGCTTTAAGATGGTAGTATTGAAAAACTACCGTCTAAAAGCAAAATTTTTGAAAAAACCTTACTGCAACAGTTACAATCTCATTTCATAAAAATAATTTATTACATAGAGTATGGTTTTAATAGGGGCGATCTACGACTGATGCAGGCATTACATTTTTATATCATTATAAGCCCCCAGTCCATTGCCGGGCGCCCCAGGTACGCACTCGAGTAAATTCCCTGTGACGCCCGCCGGGCGGACTTTGGCCACCTGTGTGGCCTCTATTGTGATGTTGGGTCGGGTGTTATCTCGTATCTTTGCGGTCGTGTTTCCTCCCTCGTCGGTGAGTGAAGGCTTGCGTGGGGTGAAGCCTCACAGCAAGCAACCCTTCTGGCCTGCTTCTGTAAGGACGGTGGGTTGCTAGCCCGCCGTCCTCAGGCGCTGATCATGCATGGAGGTCCATGGTATTTGGTGTAGATGAGTCTGCGGCGTCCTTGCCGCCTACTTTGGAACTCAACGGGGAGGTACACTCCCTCTTCCTCGTTCGCGAGCATGATCTACTCGCAGAAGATCACGGCCCCGTTCCACCTGCTCCCGCTGCAGATCTCTCTTGCCCCTACATTAATTATGCGAAACGTATTTCTATCTTTACAAACTTTTGCGTTCTCCTCGCCTGATCACACTTTTCGCAACGAGCTCGTCACGCATTCACCTGCTTATTCGCCAAGTCAGGCGTGCATAAATAAGCTTTACTTAAATACCACAGGTGCAGCCGCAGACAAACGATAGTGTATGTAAAAAAATGACTAATAGGTAGGTACGTAATAGATAGGAGAAGGTCAAATGTACTAGATGAGGAAAACGTTAAATCTCTAACACTACCTATTTGTAATTCCAAATTAACAGCTAAACGTAGTGATTAAGGTACATTACTTTTAATAATTTTACAAAATGAATCACAAAAACTATAGTCTTGGGCTGGACTCGAACCACCGACTGATCCTCTTCCAGAAGGAACGTTCTACCAACTAACCAAGACACCACTAGCTCAAGACATCTAATTTTGTGATCACATTGTGTTAATATCGCGACTTACGGCGCCGGCGTCGCCAGAGTGCCATCTACCAGTAGGTAGTTGAGGAACTAACTACTATGGTAGGCTGTGCGTAATGTTGCAATTACGTTTAGACACAGCTAGAGGGCTCTGATGCCATTCAATAAAAAAAAATTATAAGCAAATGAAGTATGCTAACTTATTCCCAAATAAGTTTTCAATATGAATCACAAAGCCTGGAATCGAAACAGCAACTGATCCTTTTCCAGGAGTTTTTGTGATACATAAGGTATTGTAAAATTATTTGAAAATAAGTTAGCCTTTTATTTAACAGCTTTTGACTGGCATATAAAATTATAGGTATTTGAATTTATTACTTTTACCGCAATATGTTGGGTTGTGGTGGTCAGTCGCTTCACGGAAAATATCGATGTTCAGCCAAATCGCAGTTAGACTGGAAAGCCGACCCCAACTGCGTTGGGAAAATGCTCGGTGAATGATGAGAGCATAGAGTTTGTTAAATGATATAAAATATCAAAATTATCTTAAGAAAAAAAAAATGTTTTAATAGTAAAAATGTTCCCATGACAAGATATTATGGCTACTGTAAACCTCAGTTTCGTAGTTTCTCGGAGATAGCCTGTTTCCCCAAAGGGGTGGTCATACTTATAAGCATATTTTTCCCCCCATTTTTCGCTAGTACCTAGCTTGGCTAGTCTCTCGTACACGATGTATGTCCTGTAGTGTAATGCAACGATTTATATTCAAACAAAGTAGGAACTTCTTCGTAAATGATGTAACTCTTCCGTGTTATTTACTTTGTGTTCTTAGAAGATATTATGTTGAAGTCTAAAGCTACCGCATTTTACTGTGGACGGTTAATAGTAATTACAATGTAGGTACAAATAATTGAAGTCACAGACCCTGGTAGTACCTAATAGTTACCAGTTGAGTAGCTGGGCCCAGGGTAAAATGACAGATACAGCGTCTTTATCTCCCAACGGGTAGACATAGACGCTTATTACTCTCATACGTTTCGCCAGTTACTTCGTTAACCCCACGTAATAGGTGGTTTGTCTGGTCCGTTTGTTCGGCGTCTAACACCCAGGTAAAATACTAATTCTAAAGGGACATATTTAAAACTAGATTTCCTTTATTTATCAGTACGAACGTCCTGGGTGCTAAATTTTCTATTTCAATTGCATTAAAATGAAATAAAAATCGTCGGTCGCCGATCGTTTGCTATTGCTCATTTTGAATGTACTACATAAGTAAATTTCTCTACCCATCAATAAAACTTGGTAGGTACATAGGTACTTACTTAATAAGTTTCGCCACTTTTTTTTATTTAGATTCCGTGGCACATGGTCGCAGCTCTACTACGACCATTGCCGAGCGCCTCTGGTGAGCTCCCAGGGAATCTCCAGTGGCGCCCGGTGGTAAGTTTCGCCACTAAACAAGAGTTATAAACAGCTGAAATTACGACGTTAACAGTTGTTTTATGTTCGCAATGCATTGATTCATTGTATGAACCATAAATGTAAAGATATCTAAAGTGACATTCTTGTACTATATGCAAGCTGTGTCTTGTTAATTTACGACACGATCATAGTAATAAACTTAGATTAACTATATACTAGATGACGCGACGCTAAGCAACCACTACAATAGAAACAGTCCAGCTTACGCATGCTAGTGTGCGTGAGCGTATTGTCATACACTCGCCTTGTGTCATTCTGTATGTCGTCGTTGTATGAGCGTATAGTAGTGCCAGCTTAAGAAACTATTCCCATTATCCCATTTTATTTGGGATTTTTTAGGGAGAAAAAATCAAATTAGGACGGAACTTTTTACCTTTTTATTTTCAACTTTTAATTTTTAACTTTTGACGTTTTATTTTTAACTTTTATCTTTAAACTCTTAGCTTTTAGCTTCAACTTTTTATTTTTGACAGCCATATTGGATTGCAAAATGGACACGAATTTCCGACAAAACTTGCTCGACAATTGGCTGGTTTTTATTGGATAATCTTATCGTATCATAATTTCTGGATACATCACTAAGTCAGGGCAATTTTTATTAAAATCGAATATTCGCGAACCACTCTTGACCATTTTCGAATTATTTACTTTAAGTATCTCTATTTTCTAATGACTTGTCCAATACCTATTTCTATGTACTTACTAATTTAATTTGGGGAGTTTTCAATTCGAAACAGTCAATACCAATAAAAATGACAATTATAAATTACACATAAGTAATAATTTTAACTAGCAACCCTTAGCGCAAACTGCGCAAGTAATTTTTTTTTTTACTCTTTGTCAAATTTCTAATCTTATCGCACCACTTGAGACCACGACCTTTCCAACGGTGTGCCACACTTGACTGTGCGACTCTTACTTTTCCTAAATATACACGCCAGTGAAGCCGGCTTCTCCTCCTGGAGAAGCGGCTTCACTGGCGTATTATATATATAGATTTTGATTTAATAAAATTATGATGAGTTACGAGTTACTTGCCGATAATATATGACTTATCTAATTGGTTGTCTATCATATTATGGCATATTTAGATCTCAAAATTTTGTCATATTTAACAAGCGTAGGTATCCATTGACAACGTGCGGAAAGTTAATTTGCCTCCAACGGTTGGGTGATAAATTTTTTGACGCATTTCTAACGTTGAGGTTCTGTCTATAATATATAACACGTCACTGGTAGATTTGTTATTTTTAAATACCTATTTTCTTTTACATTTGGTTGACAATAATTTTCTACTATGTCTTTTTGACTTTTATGGCCTGTCAGCGGTTGATGATTTGTGCATAAAACCTCCACGATATTTACTGGCGATCTCCATTCGAATTCTCAAAAGTCTTCTTTATCGATACAGCAGAAATGTTGGACCAGTTCAGGTTTAGCTCTCATCTAGAGACCATACCTACAGTATAGATCCAGTTCAACTGGAACCTGGAAACTCTAATCTACCTACAATCCTACCTGTCTGCAGCTCTAGGCACATCGTTGTGCCCAGATATCTTCACTTCAGGCATGTGGCTGTATCCAGACGGTCCACGGCTGCGAGAAGATAGCTGTACCCAGACGGCCACGGCTTCGACTGGCGCATAGCTGTGCCCCGCCAGTCCTCCGCTGAGAGAACTCCGCTGTACCTACCTACTTTCACGCGACTTCTCGTCACCTCACGCACGTGGCTGTACCCAGACAGTCCACTGTTTTCTTTTCCTAATATAAATTTATTTTCTTTCCTTATCTTTTCATTTCCCTCCCGTCCTCCCGTGACACTATTTGCTATTTTATTATAGACTGATATACCTACCTAGAAATAGGTATGGCAGTATGAAATTTGCTGAAATTAAAGGTACTAACGGACCACGTTTTTAGGGTTCCGTATCCAAAGGGTAAAACGGGAATCCTTATTACTAAGACTCTAGAAAACTACTAAAAAACAGAATATAATAAATATTTAAGGGGGCTTCCGTACAACAAATGTGTTTTTTTTTTCAGTTTTGGTACGGAACCCTTTGTGCGCGAGTCCGACTCGCACTTGCCTGGTTTTTTAAAGAATACAGCAATCGCTCCAGCTAAACTAAAAGTGTCTGTGTTATGAGTGCGTTCACGGCAGTTGTGTGGTGATCAGGGATCGAACCCAGGTCTTTGAAACGCAAGTCCAATCTCTAAGCAATTAGGTTAAGAACGTCTCGTACTACTTAGTACCTACTTTGTTTACTGTCACAATTTATATTGTTAGTTATTAGGAAAACAACAATTTCGCGATAATCGTAATTTTTTCCCAGTCAACCAATGACCTTAGTCGTGTCGTCATCCAGATATGTCGGCCAATTAAGACTTAAGATGGCCATTGTGACAGTAAAAGGGTCTTAGTCAACTGCCGTGTAATGTACTGCCTTTCAACCGGTTGAATAAGTTTACTCTGTTTGAATTGTTTATTGTGAAATATGGTAATTTATTATTCTTCTACTTATGAAATCGTTTTCAAAGTTTTAAAGCTTGAATTTTATTCTTCGAGGTCATTTTGAATTCATTTTCACCAAAAATAAACAATTTCATAAGCTAAACAATTATGCCTGCGGTGTCATACTTAAATACGTAAGATGCCTCTTTCCTTGCTCTCGACTTTACATACACTGGCTGCGCCTTATGCATTCTATAGAATATCTAGGCAAAGTATAAAATATTAAATAATATTTCGTACATTACCTGGACGTGTTAGGTAGGCATTTTTCTTGCATTATTATTTGGCAGACACGATAATTTAGTGTTCTAGGTATTTTGAATATTCTCGATGGATTGACTACTAGTGATACTGTGTACGCTCGCGAAGATGTGATGTTGATCACTCTAGTGAACACATGGCAGTATGATTTGTGTTACATATAAAGAGACACCCTATTGGAGTGCTTCAGTTGGCATTGAACGTTCGTCAACCACAATAGTTTATTCCGTTTGTCAATATGTTGATGAAAGCGATCCTTTTTGCCGTCCTGGCTGTTGGTGAGTGACATATTATATATACCTATATATATATATATATTCCTGTATTTTAAAAGCAATGATTTTGCTTCTACAATACTTAAATATTTAGATAGAAATTATAGATCATAAAAACAAATATCAACGGCCGGAATCGAACCTGCGACCTTTAGTAGAAATGTTTATCTAGATCCTACAGCACAAGTTTATATTAACTTAATTTGGGCTTGATGGTGCTGTGTAAGAAATTACCTAAAATATTTATTTAATTATTATATAACTTGTTACAAAATACTTATGAATATTTGTAAATTTTGTACTTTTTAACCACCGACGTAAACCCGAACGGGGTGTTATAAGTTTGACGTGTGTGTGGGTGTCTGTGTGTGTGTTTGTAAGTCTGTCTGTGGCATCGTAACTCCCAAACGGATGAACCGATTTTGAATCTGTTTCTTTTGATTGAAAGATGGGTTAGGGGAGAGTGTTCTTAGCTATGTTTTATAAAAATCGGTTAAGCCATTTCAAAGATATGAGGGGTGAAAGTGGTGATGAAAAATTGAATGTGTTCAAATATACCCGTGTTGGGTATCAAATGAAAGGTCATAACTTATACATCACTTTTTTTGTGAGTCGGTGGTTTTTTAAATTTTAAATTTTATTTTGACTTGTTATTTTAAAAGTAGCCAATCAGAAATAATGCGCACATTATGTTATCGTTTAAAAGTGTCAGTTGATTGGACAGGTGCATCACCAATCTCCCAACGCGAACAGCTTAAACCACAAAACACGTTTTGAATAAAATATGAAAGAAAGTAAAAAAAAATTAAAGTTTTCTGCCTCATTTACATTTGTCACCAAGGTTACTTTAATATTAACCACACCAACTGCATAAAACACAAATAACCTTACTAACTCATAATAAACAAGAATCTGTAAGTAATTACACATATGTAAGTAATAACACATAGGCATGTCGCAGTGCGAGTCTGGGCGTGGATACTCTCTCGCTGGAGACCGAGATACGAGTCATGGTCTCTACCTAGAACGAATGGTAGGTACGTGACTTGCGTCCTTCTGCGAGGAGGTTATGCTAGCAAAGGGAGAGTACCCCCCACCCGCTTCCCGAGTGCCGAAGTTCTACGCACAGGGACATCCGAACTCCATGATACCTATGTGGACGGCGTCAGCGGGTTGGTTTATCCACCGTCCTTCACCAGGCCAGAAGGGTGGCCTGCTGTGAGGTTTCCACACACGCATTTTAGCTACGTTCATTTATCTAAGTACCATGACACTGCAAGTACCTAATGTAAAGATTCATAAAGGTAGGTAGGTAACTATTACCTAATTGACACAAGAAACTAGGTATTTAGGTAGAACTAATGGACATAAATTGCATCTGTCCAGGATTACCTACTTACAAATTGATATTTTGCAAAGTTTTTAGATCGTTTTAGTCTGATCTAAAAGCAAAAAAAAATCTTTTCTGGAAAATAGGTTAGGTAGGTAAAATCATGATGGTATTCCATATAATTAACTTTGAAGGAAAACTATAACGGACCAGATAACTCTGTTGGTTAAGATTTCTAGAAGCTATTATGCGTGACTATAATATAATTGCATAAAATTAATGGTAATAAAATTCTCCCTACCCAAAAATCTTAATGGTAATAAAATTTCAATTGATAAATTAAAAATATTTGCAGCAAGAATCAATTGAAAACTTTACTCTAACAAAATAACGTAAGTAATCCAGAGAATTGATGCAATTTATGAGTACAACAGGGTAGGTATTATTTTATTTATAGTTGTTCTAACATTCCATTAGCTCTATCATTGTTGACTTATCACTCATTCAATTCACACCAAAATACATTAGTATTAAATGTTAATAGCATGGTATTATATTATATTTGTTGTGTCTGATCATGATAACCCAATGATATAATCTGATATGATACACTCATAAACATGGTGTCAAATGTCATCTCGGTAGGTAGGTAGTTAATTGGTAGATACTGAAATTAGAAGCAAAATAATAAGACCAACCTAACCTAACCTTTTTTTTTTATCGGGGTGGAATTCCTTGAGGAACCATCAGCGCCACCTGGGGTTCAGTGACGCCGGTGTGTGGGGTTCTCCCGGAGAGTCCAGGCATACCCACTAAAACACCCCGGAAGTCCTCCATTGCCTTTGCAGGGAGGCGTCGTCGGATCTCGCCTGTGGTATAAATCCACTTTGGCAAACGCGACGACGACGCCTCGGCAACGGCCCGACAGCTGGAATGTCGGGTCTTCCCGCCCAGGGAGAGGGGCTGGGCTTCACACCCCCTCTCCGACTACACTAGTGGGGCAGCAGGTTACCCCAACCTGCTGCCACCGTGGTAACCTCACACAGGCAGCATAAGGTGCGCATAACGCCTCTTGCGCACGCCGCGTAACCTTTTTTTTTTTATATATCGAGGTGGAATTCCTTAAGGAACCATCAGCGCCACCTGGGGTTCGGTGACGCCGGTGTGTGGGGTTCTCCCGGAGAATCCGGGTATACCCACTAAAACACCCCGGAAGCCCTCCATTGCCTTTGCAGGGAGGCGTCGTCGGATCTCGCCAGTGGTATAAATCCACTTTGGCAAACGCGACGACGACGCCTCGGCAACGGCCCGACAGCTGGAATGTCGGGTCTTCCCGCCCAGGGAGAGGGGGTGGCGTAACCTAACCTAACCTATGTATCTTCAACCAATTAGGTAAATATATATATAAAAATACCTACCTATGTATTGTGCGGTTTAGATTGCTAAGTAGTCTAAGTACTGGATGACGTCAATTAGAAATGACTAAAACTAGGTATGCAATGCATTCTGATGTTGCAATAATTGAGCTGAGTTTGTCGATCCGGGTCGAACTCCTAAACGACTGGACCGATCTTTATGAATTAAGATATATGCACTCACGGTGATGGTCACTATGACCGTTCCAAATTTCAATAAGATCGGTCCAGTCGTTTAGGAGGAGTTCGATCACGAACGAAATACACGAGTCGCCTAAAAAAGAGCTTCGTAAACTCCGCTCAATAAATACATATTATCACGCGTATATTCCGGAAGGATAGACACCATCTATCCTATATCGTATATATATATCGTGCATTACACACCTATATTTTGCCAGTAATTTGGTCGCACTTTAAAAAATCTTATCCACTCTGTAATTCTTACCAAAATGCCATCGGTGAGGACAAATATTACATATCACTTATAGAATTTTTACGGTCCAAGCAATAATAAATAGGTGAATATTTAGGATATACTTATTTTACTTACACGAACATGATGTACTTATATAGGTTTATATACCTATATAAGTATACATATATACTTACATACTATGCCTACTTACCTTATATTTCGTGACAATAATGAATATCGAAAATTTGTTAAAAATTTATAGGATTTTTTCACAGTGCCTTAGCCCAAAGTAAGCTAATATAAGTAAGATAATACAGCTACCGTGATCATTATACCTACAGTATACAGAACTGTAAATGATTACTCCATAACCTATGTTGTAAATCAATTTACCCGACCCTCAAAGGAGTTACCTACATAAATTCCGTGGGAGTAATACGCATAGGTAATTCGCAGTAAATGGTATTTGAAAAATGATTGGAACACATTTGAGGTAGCTAAGTACATACCTATATCTTCAAAAACATTGATTGAATAATTGCTTTAGCGAACGAACCGGTCCTTTGTCGGTCATTAAACAATAGCGAAGACTTCAATTCGCGGTAAATGGTACTTGTAAATTGTACAATAATGTGGTTACCGTTTGACTTGGGTCTTCGTTCAAATAAACTGTAGATACACGATTCAATGGAAAAACAGTAAAAAGCCGTAACCCTCGAATAGTGGTACCTAGGTAATCATAATATCATAGTACAAAACAATGTCGCTTTCGTTCCCTATGTATGCTTAGATCAAGTTAGATCTTTAAAATCACGCAACGGATTTTGATGCGGTTTTCATTAATGGATAGAGTAGTTCTCGAGGAAGATTTTCGCGTATATTAATTTTCAAGCAGGCGATGCCGCTGACGTCCGCTAGTAAAAATATACCTAGATGTAGGTACCTATAGGTACTTATACAATATCTATCTATTTATATATAGAAATGGGGAAGGTCCCCATTAGCTCTCGAGAACTGCTTATGCTCCAATGATGACTGACCCCTCTATGGATAGCCCTCGATCTGGAGGCAAGCCAAAATTTCGAAAAATTGACCTAGCCCTAAGGGGTCAAAAGTTATAGGCCAAAACCAATGGCGTGGTGCGGCGCGAAGCACCGCGCAAGACACCGTACTATACTCGTATATACAATGATTACTCTCGTAGAAAAATGTTGCAATAATTCATACAAAAACATCAATTTACAGTGTATTATTGTATCTCTCGCGAGTATGAGTAAAATAGGAACGTACTTAGTAGGATAATGATGGCTGACGCAAAGTAGAGTACCAATGCGCTAATGACACAGAAACTTCATCCAATACACGATTCGAAAGTTGGTTGTAAACCGAGCGGTTTACAACCGACTTCCAAAAAAGAAAGAGGTTCTCAGTTCGACTGTTTTTTTTTTATTATGTTACCTACCTCATATTATGTATCTTTAGACAGGGCGAACCGTTTTTATTGAAACCTTTTTTCACTTCCCAAGTGGTCCTATTTCAATTTGGTCCCATTTTGGTAATTTGAAGTCAGTTGTTGTGTCAATTTTGACGTGTATTTTTGCAGGATACAACCGTTTAAAGGAATTGGATTTTTGCGGAGCGCGTGGATGCCTGCGCTGGGCAAAAATCCAGGCCCAAACGCTCAATTGCAATACCGAACTACGTTTCCTTGTCCCGCACCGCGAACTAGTTCAGAGTAACTAGTTCTTCTGTGCGGGTAAAATCAAGCATTACCTTGACATTGGCGAAATCATCGATACATATCGATGGAGCCACGTTTTTAAAAAAAGAAGAAGAAGAACCGTTTAAAACCAACAGTGTTCAACAGAACGTTGTAGGCTTGCTGCAACCGCGTTTGCAATCGTATGTTCAATTCTTTACATATTTGATCGAAGACTGGGCCTTCCGTTTTCTTATCACAGGCCGCTGACCTTTTTTATATGAATGTTTACCAATTATTATAGGTAATAATATAATTATTTAGTCAACAACTAAATTGTTATCACGAGTTTATGTAGCATAGGTTAAACAATCATATTTGATAATGAATTACTAGAATAATGTTACAACAAAGTTTATCAAAGAGTGATATCATTTAATAAACAACTAAGAATACCTAATTTAATGCATTCGTGTACGTAAGTTTTATTATTATGTAATGTTTTATGTTTAAAAAAGCTACAACAGTTTAATCTAGCTATAAAATCTTTTGGGCGAGTCAGCGCCGGGACCTCGTAGTGGGTCTGGGCGTGGATACCCTCTCGCTGGAGAACATGCTTCAAGCCATGGTCTCCAGCGGGAGTAGGTGGAACGCGGCCGTGTCCTTCTGCGAGCAAGTCATGCTCGGAAAGGAGGCGGCCGGGAGGGTGAGGGAGCGTACCCTCCCCGCCGAGTTCCGTAGTCGGCGGCGAGGGCGCCCCAGACTCCGCGACTACGCCCAAGACTATCGACCTCCATGATCGGGGCCTGAGGACGGCGGGATCGCCACCCGCTGTCCTTACAGAAGCAGGCTAGAAGGGTTGCGTGCTGCGGGGCCTTTGCCCCTTAGCACGCAACCAGATTCACTCACTGACGCGGGATAAAACCCTACCCCAACGACGCGGGATTCTCGTCCCGACCCAACACCCGCAGAGACCACAGAGGTGGTCAAAGTCCGCCTGGCGCCACTGGACATACCCTCTGCTGCGCGGAATTAAAAAAAAAAAGAAAAAAGCTATAAAATCTTGAATTTTTTATTCGAAATAATACACATCAAAAATTACAGACACTACAACCTACTTCAAATTACCGAAATGGGTCTAAATAATTGTCAGAATGGGATCACTTAGGAAGCTTTAATTTAAAAAAAAATCAAAATCGGTTCACCCAGCCCAGAGATATGAGGTCATCATTCACCGAGCCTTTTCCTAAAGCAGTATCCGCTTTCAAGTCTAACTGCGATTCGGCTGAACTTCGATATTTTCCGTGAAGCGACTGCCATCTGACCTCCAGAACCCATTAGCGATATCGAAGTTCTGTAGTTAGACCGGTAGAGATATGAGGTAACAATCATAAATAAAAAAGTAAAAAAATAGAAAAAACTGTGAGAACCTCCTTCTTTTTTGGAAGTTGGTGGCTACCAAACACAATTTTTTCATCGTGAGCCTTTTTGTTAGAGGAAAATGGGTACACAGAGCCCAAATAATGTTTTAAATGTTTAATAACGATACCCTGACCCCCTGTGCTCGCTAGGTCTATTATTCTACTCGGATCTATTGGGCGTTTTCACATTGCACGATATCGTGACGCTATCGTCCACAATATCGTGACGATTGAATTTACATTCTTACCTTAAACTTACTGCAGCTACTTACGATATCGTGTATCGTTATCGTGCAATGTGAAAACGCCTATTATACTACAAGTAACAGATTATTAATTAGAAACTTAACAGCAGCGTCAAAGGGCAAATATTGCGATAGAAGACGGAAACGAGGTTCAAGAAGGTCAAGATATTTTTTCCGCATCTTGACGCAAACAGCGGGTTGCGTATGATTGACGGAAAATAAATGATTTTATAGGTATTTCTTTTATTGATAGACGAAAGCAAATTTGCCCATAGAGGAGACGCTATAGGTATAATAGTTGAGTATGCAAAATGTGAGGACCGGCAACTATGGTCGGATTCTCATACCTGAGACCCCAAATAATAACAAAACACATCTTGCCACCAGCTGGGATGGTCCCTTCCCGCTAGGGAGCGGGATCGCTGATCGTAGAAACCTAAAACTTGGAAGGCGTGTTTTTTTATGGCGTTTACTTCCGATAAGAAAGGGTTTTCCAAAATTCTACTCCCAAAGGGGTGAAAAAGGGGGGACAAAGTTTGTACGGGACAACGTGACATCTTAGAAAATACTGCACCGATTTTAAAATTTCTTTCGGGAATATAAAGTTAAATTTTTAGCGATTATCATAAGCTATATAACATCACGACAGAGTTAATAGGAGCGGACCAGCATTGCGTGTAGACTATAGCTTGTTGAACTTTAATAACCGCAATCTCTCAAAATGGTAATTTTAATTAATTAATTAATTAATTTTTAGTTTCTACGTCGATAGATGCCGAAACACTGAATACCTAAGCGCGCTATGCTTACAGTTAGCTTGGAGAGGGGATGTGAAGGGAGCGGGAAGGGACAAGATGTGTTTGTTATTATTTGGGGTCTCAGGTATAAGAATCCGAACATAGTTGCCGGACCTCACATTTTGCATACTCAACTACCTATAGCGCCCACTCTACCAGTATAGTCTCAAAATTTAGAAGCCTCGTTCGCTCAAAAGTAGAGTAAAACTCATTGTGTAGCTGTGTGTACACATGTATGTAAAAGAGGTCACAAATACGTTCACGGACACTGCACTAACACAAATGCAAAGCTCAGCTTATCCCTCGCGAACTTGTACCGACAAATATGAAATGCCAAACTACTTTCTTTCCAATCGAAGTCTGTATCGTTTGACCGACATAAATGAACGAGTACCGGGAGCATCTATAGTTCAGTTCTGTTAACGCATCTCGGCCCCCATTTCCGGCTAACTCGTCCCATTTACCAATTAAACCGATCAAGCCCGTCGAGTAGGTAAGCTGCTTTAGCCTTTTGTTACTTCATAGTAGGGAAACCCGGGGTATAACGGGCACCTTAAGGGGAATCATGAATAGACATAGATTTACAATCCTACTAATATTATAAACGCGAAAGTTTGTGAGTATGTATGGATGGATGTTTGTTACTCTTTCACGTAAAAACTACTGAATGGATTTTAATGAAACTTTACAATAATAGAGCTTATACATCAGAATAACACATAGGCTACAATTTATAAAGATATTGTGTGAATTGTTCAAAATATGACGATAAGTGTCAAGTAAGTAGGAAGCGACGGTGACAAATCGAGTGCGCGATACTACGGGAACGGGAAAAAATTCAAATTACCACGCGGACGAAGTCGCGGGCGACCACTAGCATATTATAAACTTAGCATAAAATAATCATACGAAACGACTCGTTTAGAAGGTATCGGGTTACAAGCATACATGGGAGAGGGGGTGTCCGTTTGACTCCGTGAGCCTGTTATCCCCTGGTTCTCCTAATAATGGAGGTTGCCGATTCCAAGGCATGAACTACGGAACCCTAAAACTGGTCAAGTGCGCCACGCATAGAAAAGGTGTTCCGTAGTCACACATTATAGTCTCTATAACTTCTCGTCTCTAGAACTCACAAAGTTATCTAAGCCGTTATAGATAGGTAAGTAGATTTCGTTCAAAGTTCGTCGCATTGGACTTACAAACATACATTTTGTCTTTATGTAGGTCCCACGTATTATGGCGCAAGTCTATCTTGGTTACTATACACACTATACCGACTTTCTGACACACCGCATCATTCCCGTACATAGAGCTACACGGGTCGAACGCACCGCATTGTTCTACGTTCCTGTATCACTTTAGAATACTCTACATAACTACAGTATTGGTCAAAACTGTCTTACGCCCATTAACAGCTTCATTTTCTTATCAACCTCCATATCGCCTTTTCTATAGAGAATAATAACAAAATTCATGTAATAATCAAAATAAATGAGGAGTCAAACGAGGTCACATGATAATTCTTATATAAATGTAAGTACTTTTAAATGTTTATCTTGGAATAATTCAAGTCTTCCAACACACGGACTTATAATGTAGGTACTTTACCTAGTTATTTTAGTAGAAAACTGTAGTCTCCTATTCCAGCAGTGCGAGCACGGCGTGACGACATTTGGTCCATCTGTTTGCACCAATGATATCGCAGAAAATGTCACTACTTAACACATTTTTAATATCATTGGGCAAACAGGACAATATTGTCACGATCCTGTCGCAGCAGTGCGACAGGATCGTGACAGACTGGATTCAGGCTGAAAACCTATTTAACGCGATTCAGGATTACTTAGTAGCCCATTCTACATAGTTCGGTTTGTCTTTATACTTTCGATGGCATATTGTTTAACATTTCGTATGTTATATACCGACCCACCTACCTACCTAGGTACCTAAATATAAAGAGTAACAAAAAGAACTTTGACCTTCAAGCTGCGCAGTAGAGTAGGCGCTTTATCGATCTATATAATATGGTAGGTTTTATTAGCTAAGAGCGAGGGTAGATACCGATGCACAAACACACTCCACTCTTTTTCAGCATTCTATTTACGTGAAAAGAACACGAGTTTCTTTTTTCTATTTGCAGCGGTGCTGGCGGATGATTTCTCGCTGGAACTGAACCAAGTACAAAAATTTAAAGACGGACTCAGGGAAGCATGCAAGAAGAATGGCGCAGAAGATAAGGTCACGGATGTAGAAGTAAGTACCTAATTACTCTCGAATTACGTTCATAAGATTGATAATCAAAAAGATACCTGGTGGCAAAGCATTGAGGCGATAATTTACTTACCTACACCACAGATATAAGAATACTAAACTACTACATTGTATGTTACATTAAAGCTTAATGTGGGGTCTTTTTGCACAGCCTATAGTCCAATGCCAGGCGCCCCAGGTACTCGAAAGAACTCCCCATGGCGCCAGAGGACTTTGGCCACTTATGTGACGTCTGTCGTGTGGTTACCCCGCATCTTTGGGGTCGGGTTTTATCTCGCGTCTCGGTGAGTGAAGGCTTGCATGGGCTGAAGCCCCACAGCACGCAACCCTTCTGGCCTGCTTCTGTAAGGACGGTGGGTTGCTACTTACTAGCCAACCGGCCAATCCCGATTACAATATTATTAGCTAATACCACCGCAACTTCAATATCATTCAGACTTCACTTCCCTTTTTTAGAATGCCGGCAAAGCCTTCATGGAATGCGTCAAGGGTTTAGTCAACGTTAACCAACTGAAGAGCGAAATTGAAGCAGCGAGACCCAACGGTGCTCTTGATGAGGTTTTCAAGAAGTAAGTACCTGTCAAATACCTATAGTTGGGCCACTTCCCTATAGGAATTATTAGGCAAGCGTCAAAGCCCCTAAAACAGTGACAGTGCAACAAGATAATAGACGGTACACAGCGGCCCCTAGAAACCCCACAAAGTTGACTTCGTTTGAGGTGGAGTTCGCGAATATCCGCGGACTCCATGCAAACCTCGATACCGTCCACCATCACCTGGAGACGGCACGGCCTTCTGTGATGTTCCTAACGGAGACACAGATACGCTGCCCCGACGACACGTCGTACCTCTGTTACCCGGGCTATATCATTGAGGAACAATTCCGCGATAAAGCCGGGGTGTGTGTGTTCGTTAGGGCGGATGTTTGCTGCCGCCGGTTGCGCTGTCTGGAGAACCCCTCCTACTCCGTCCTTTGGCTGCACGTGGATCATGGCTCCATGAGCCAGATCTACGTGTGCGTCTACCGCTCCCACACAGGGGACACTGGGACAACAAGGCTTTTCGAATACCTCAGCGAGATGGGTGACGATGCGCAGGTGCGGTTCCCGAACGCTGACCTGGTTTTCTTGGGGGACTTTAACGGTCATCACGTTGAGTGGCTGGGGTCCCTTAGGACCGATCATGCGGGACGAACCGCCCATGCATTCGCTCTCTCCCACGGGCCGACCCAGATGGTACGGGGGATCACCCGGATACCTGACAGGTCAGACCACACGCCCGCCTTGCTGGATCTACTGCTGACGAGTCGCCCAGCCGAGTACAGTGTGTCGGTACGCGCCCCACTGGGCACTTCCGACCACTGTGTGGTGCACGCCAGCTTCCAAGTGCCACCGCCTGCTCGTGCTGAACAAATGACTCGACGACTATGGCACTACTCGTCGGTGAACTGGGACGGTCTCCGCGATTACTTTGCGTCCGTCCCGTGGAGCCAGCGCTGCTTTGTAGGGAAGGCGCCTTCGGATAGCGCTGCTGCCGTTGCTGGCGAGATCAGTCTAGGGATAGAATATTATGTCCCTTTCACTGATGTCACCAGCATCCGCAAAGCTCGCCCCTGGTGCGGGCGTGAATGTGCCGAGGCTGTCCAGAAAAAACAGTCGGCATATCGCGCCTGGGTCAGGGCTCGGGCGGCACGTGACCCGAACGTGAACCGCCTCAAAGCAGCGTACAATAGGGCCACTAGGTTCAGCAAGAGTGCCTTCAAGAGAGCGGATGCCCAGCGCGTCGCGCGGCTTGGTCAGGAGCTCACATCCCATGCCACGGGTAGCCGTGGATACTGGCGAAAAGCCGTACAGTCAAATTTTTGTCAACCCTCGCTGCCACCACTGCGTTTTCCTGATGGATCACTGGCTCACAAAGCCCAAGAGAAGGCGGACATGCTCGCAGGCCTCTTTGCGGCTAATTCCCGGGTCGATGACCGTGGCCTGCAGCCCCCCGCCATCGCCAACTGTGGCCACACTATGCCTGATATTGTTATCAGGCAATGTGATGTACGTGTAGTGCTGCGGTCACTCGACACGCGGAAAGCCAGTGGCCCTGACGGCATTCCGGCGGTGGTGCTACGAAAATGTGCTGCTGAGTTGTCTCTAGTATTAACGCGTCTGTACCGCCTGTCATACTCTACAGGCCTCGTGCCGGAGGCCTGGAAGGAGGCGAACGTACAACCGATCCCCAAGAAAGGGGATCGATCCGATCCAGGCAACTATCGACCCATAGCTGTCACCTCAGTCATTTGCAAGGTGCTCGAGCTTCTTATCAATAAGCAGCTCATGCGATACCTGGAGGATCACTCGCTAATCAATGATCGGTAATATGGCTTCAGGCCAAAACGATCAACGGGTGACCTCCTGGCATTCGTCACGCATGTATGGGGTGAGGCTATGGAAAAGTTCGGCGAGTCCTTGGCTATTAGCCTGGACATCGCCAAAGCTTTCGATAGGGTATGGCTGCTTCGCTCCTTTCCAAGCTTCCGGCATATGGTCTACCTCCTCAACTGTGCAGCTGGATTGCCAGTTTTTTAAACGAGTGCCGAGTGCGGGTCCTCTGCGGTGGCCAGGCTTCTCGCTTCTTGCAAGTGAATGCCGGGGTACCGCAGGGGTCCGTACTGTCACCAACTCTCTTTCTTCTGCATATCAATGATATGCTTTCCCTCGGGAACATTCATTGCTATGCAGATGACAGTACACTGCACGGGAGTTACTCGGTTCGTCCGACGGCGGGGCGATCTGTGATAGAGGAGGAGAGACGACATCTCGTGGGTGATCTCGACCGAAACCTCGACAGTATCTCCCATTGGGGTGCCGAGAACTTGGTCGAGTTCAATGCCCACAAAACACAGGCGTGTGCATTTACAGCGAAAAAATCCCCTTTCCTTCCCCTACCCACTCTTCAGAATGCAATATTACCAATGAAGGACAATCTAGGCATCCTTGGCATAGACGTTCGTCGAGAGCTCAATAACACAAAATACATTGACGAGATGTATTGGGCTAGCTTCGCGGAAACTAGGAATACTGAACAAGGTAAAGCGATTCTTTACACCGCACCAGAGGTGTCTGCTGTACAAAACGCAGATTAGACCCTGCGTTGAATACTGCTCTCACCTCTGGGACGGCTCCGCGAAGTATTTGCTGGACGCACTCGACACTATGCAGCGACGCGCTGTTCGCATTATAGACTGTCCGGAGGTAACGGGAAGCCTTGAGCCGCTAGCCCAGCGCCGAACAATTGCTTTCTTGGCCGCGTTCTACCGTATTTACCACGGTGAGTGTTCTGAAGAGCTCTTCAACCTGATCCCACCCTCTCCCTTCCGATCCCGAACAACGCGTGCCGGGCAGAGATGTCACCCTCATACCGTGGAAACCGTCTTCGCGAGAACCGAGCGTTTTAAACGATCGTTTCTCTGCCGAACGATGGTGGCTTGGAACGCCCTGCCTGCGCACGTGTTTCCTCCAACATATAACCCTGGGCTCTTTAAGCGAAGCGTGAAGAGGCACATTACTGGGTCGTCAAGTTGAGGGCCACTCTCTATAGTATTCCTGTGTACTGTGAGAGTCGCCCACAATTGCCAGACGTCGCCTCAGCTTACCATCAGGCGGGTGGCGTCAATGTGTCGATCTAAATATATAAAAAAAAAAAAACTAAAACAAAAAAAACAATCACTGAAAATGTGATTGCCCCTATACAAATTTGTACTTTTTGAAAATCATTGTTTTTGTAAACCTTGGACCAAAAGGCGTCGATTGGTAAGAAAACAAAATTTGTGCGGTTGGGCTAGTAATTGTTATAAACAAATTAATTTGTTAACTGATAAAAAGTTGGTTTTTATATTGGAAAATGATTTCTAAGGGTAAAACGGGCAAAATAGAACACTTTTACTTTGTGATTTTTTCGAAAAAATGCCTTTTAAAGAAGTTACACTCATTTTAAAGCGCAAAAATGGTCACATTCAACATTTTTTATTTTAGTTCTGATCGAATTCAAAAAAATCCTGCGGCAGTATACTTATCAGATCTTAAGTTTTAACTGACTATTATTCAAAATGAAAAAAAAATACATTTTTCACATCGTAAAATAGCGTAGCGTTTTTCCGAGTTAAGATACACTACTATACGCATACATTATTTTTCAGGTATTGCGACAAGGCGCCACAACTGAAAACTTGCATCAAAAATGTACTAGACGGCATAGCTCCATGTGTGGATGATAAGATTCGGGAGCAATTCACCGCCGCCAACAACGCTACTAGCCAACTGATTGACTTCGTGTGCTACAAAGACGGTGACAGAATTGCTTGTAAGCATTACAAACTTTATTAGCTGTAAAACTGTTCGTTAGAGACATAACTGCATAACTGCTCATACATTTGCCAAGTAACGGACGATGCGACGACGGTGGTAGCTCTAGCTGACAAGCGAACGATATGCAACAAAGAACGACGCAGAACGCAGTTTGTTCTTTTCCACAAATTAATTTTACCAAATAGGTATTTGTAATGGCTCATTTACATTTGTCCCATGCGAGGTGCGGGATAATTCTGAAACGTAGGCAATAACGCCAACATGCGGGTAATTGTTAAAGTAGGTACACAGGTATCGTTAGCGCCCGCATGCGGCACGGTGCCGGCTGTCGACCAAGTTAATTTCATCAGTCGTTACAACGCATGCGCGCGTTTCCCCGCATGTGGGCTATCGATTAGTATACATTTCCTAAATTTAGGCTTCATAAAGTGAGTAATTCTTTTGCGGGGAACTTTATTCGAATGTACAATACATTGCCAACCGAAATAGCATAAAAAGTAAATTGTGCCATAAAGCTTGTTATAGTATTAATGATTTCTTAGATGACAAGGCTGCCTGGTTGTAACACGAATTGCTCCTTTCTAAATAACTCTGTATTAGATTTAAGATGAAATATTTTGAATAAAGCCGAACTGAGTTTCTTGAGGGCTCTTCTCAGTCTCGTTGCATTTTGGAACCCTCGGTAGTCACACCAACTTTTGACGAATCTAAATAATTTTCTAAAAATTTCAAAGATAATAAACGTTATTTTATTTTATTTTATTTTGTATCGACTGAATGACGTAAGTCACATGCGCCGCAGGCATGCGGGGTAAAAACCGAGTTCTGTTACAGTCGTAGGTAAATGAGCCCAAGAATAGGTAGGTACCTACCTAAACCTGCTAAGTTATACACATGATTTTTCGCGCGTATCTATGCATGTTTGTAGGTATGAATGTTCAATACTCAATACATTATTGCGTTCTACAATGTTTACATGGTGGTATCTACATACAATAGAGGTTTCAATAGTAGCGACTTGACCGAGATGTCTAAAGATAGCACGTGTGAAATTAATTTTGATTTTCAGTATTCATTGCCGAGGGCGGGCCCGAATGCTTCCAAAATAAGGTAAATGACATCAAGACCTGTGCCGAAAATATAAAGAACTCTGTTGGAACTGTAGAGCAAGCTAAGACCCTTACCGTGCCAGTAAGTATTGTACCAAAATGTTTACCTAAGTAAATCCCATATTGAAATACAAAAAAAAACATACAAAATCACGACTTTTTACCTTTAAAAGAAGGTAGTGGCGTTTATTACCTACGCTAACATGTCGCTGTGCGTTGCTACTGTGACTTCCTGGAATGGTGCCTATTTGCAAACTTTCATCCAAAACGTTACTACGAGTTCGTCTAATGGAGTACCTAGTATATCAAACAACTTAATATCTTAAGGAATCAAACCTTCGCCTAGGCATTAGTAGGCTTGTACCTATTTACCGTCACATTATAAAGCATCGGTCACGTGACCAGAGTGTTACAGTTAAGCACGGAATAGACATTTTAAATCGTTATAAAGACAATCGGGTCTTTTACGCGATTATTGAGATATATACATACCTCTTTATTACCCGATGTTTCGGCCCTGTTACAAGAGCCGTGGTCACGGGTAGACTCAAAAGTGGAAATCAAAAAAAAATCCTGCTTGTAAACCGTACGACGTCCAGGTCTGTTGAACAAATATCTGCTTAGGCACCTACCTACCTACTGTTGATTTTAAACCGTGTAGCCGGCAAAGCGCTCGTCTTTTGTTTTTGGTCTACAATCACATTTTAAATCTTGTATTCGAGGCTTTAGTTTAACGCTATTCTATGGTATTAGTTGTCTATCGAAATCGACATAAGTCTTAGCTGGGCCAGCACCAGGGCTAAAACAGCCAACGAGCGTCAAACTTCTATCGTTCGTTAATCCGTTCAACAGCCAGCGAGCGTCAAACTTTTAGCTTATCGTTTGTTAATCCGTTTGAAACTGTTTTACAGGAGCGCTGTGCAAAGTACGATCAATTGATTGCCTGCGTCGTTGAAAAGCTGGAAGGTTGTGAAACACCTACGCCAGCAAACATGGTTGAGTCGCTCGCTAAGTTCATCCGTAACAGTTCGCCATGCCCTGTAAGTACCTTCATACAGCCCTGTTTCTCAAAACTTTAGATTTTGTCAGTTGATTGAGGCCATTATAGAAAAGGGGACGCTTAGATAGTTTTAGCATGTAGAAAGGATGGATGACAGGTATGAGGTGCCTTATTGAGCACACAACTGCAGGTAGGTAGATACATATTATGTCACAGATGATACTATGCATGCCCAATCCCATATTAGAAATGCTACCGTTCTATATACCAATGAATAGATTAATAAATAATACTAACCATAATAATTTTTTTTTACAGAAAAAGGAAGCCTGAGCTTCGGAATTCAAGTGCCATTAACTAAATACCTATTGTGCGAAGAATTCTGTAACTTTAAATTAAATAGTAAAATAGTCATGTGTGTTTTTCTTACCGAAAACATAAGCTCAGACTCCAGAGATTCTAATCAGAGGTATGTATTTAACACCTGTCCTAGATATTGGAATTTTGATTTGATTTACATAGTGGTATATATTTCCTACTAGTGGTCGCCCGCGACTTCGTCCGCGTGGTAATTTGGATTTTTTCCCGTTCCCGTCGCGCCGCGTTATATTTTGAACAATTCACACAATATCTTTATAAATTGTAGCCTGTGTTATTCTGATGTATTAGCTATATTATTGTAAAGTTTCATTACAATCCATTCAGTACTTTTTACGTGAAAGAGTAACAAACATCTATCCATCCATACATACTTACATACTCACAAACTTTCGCGTTTATAATATTAGTAGGATAGTGCCCCGTAACGGCCTATAGGCTTGCACCCTATTAGGTACGTGGTACCAGCGAAATTACTGGCATAGTATTGGTGTGTAATTCACCTCTGCCTACCCCTTCATTGGGTAAAAACTTATTGTTTATATTCCTTGTAGGTAGGTAGTTTTTTTTTTTTTTTATTTCAGCCGCCTCTAACGTTGTCCGTTGCCGGGCGTCTCTGGTTACAAGCAGAACGTAATTCCAGTGGCGCCCGGCGGGGTAGGTACAGCTGGTACACATATTCCACTGATTAATTAAGAAAACCTGACCGGTTTCTCAAAAACGGCATTCTCTTAAGGTTATCCAACGCTAACCTTAACAGCGCGATCTAGAAATTATGAATAAGATATGAAGCAAAAATTCGATGTTGTCGGTATTGTTCATCGTAGCTCAGTGGTCAGAGCATTCCCCCTGTTAGGGAAAGGCCGTGGGTTCAAGTCTTGCCGATGACATCAGTTTTTGTGATCTATTTATAATTTCTTTCTTAATATTCTGTAATGTGTTCCACTACACATTAGGAACAAATATAATCAAGGTGGCAGTGTAGGGAATTAACTCCCTACAGTGGGGAAATTCATTCTTCGATAAATGATTAATATTCTTCTTCTTCTTAATATTAAGAAGTAGTGTCCGACCGAATGTTCGGTTTCGGTTTCGGTTTCGGTCGAGTTTCGGCAAAGAAACGAGTTTCGGTTATGTTTCGGTTTCGGCAGCAAACCTGCCGAAACTACGACCGAAACCGAAACTGCATTCGGGAGTTTCCGCGCTGTGCTCGGGTGTGTTCGGCGCGGTAAATGACATCCAAGCGACGATGACATTTGGCCTCGTCTACGTGCGTAATCATGTCGTAACCTGTTTGTTTGCAGTGCATTTTGTTTGTTGTGAGTTTTCGTGTGATATGTTTTGAATTCGTAAGTTTTATCATGTGATATAATATAAGAATACCTCGAAAAGTAATTGAGCGAAGCGAGCCGAAGGCGAGCGGAGCTCCCATGGAGCAGGTTAAATGTAAAATGTTCTGGGTGCGCGAAAGCCGTTTGACAGTTTTGGATGAAAATCGGCACACTCAACGATTTTCATACTGATAATGTGGTTTCGTCAATGACGGTTTTATAATTACATTTAGACACGGGATGCACGTATATTGTATTTTATTGACAATACTACTGTCATTAGTTGCGCTAAGATTCTGCGCAACTGACATATTGGTTTTGAGGCATGTGGGGGAGAAAAGGACACATGAATTTCACGTAGTTATATATATAAGTATATATATATATAAGTAATTACAAAACTAATATAATTATTGTCATCTTTATTCAAGATAAGAAGAATACATTAGAAGAAATATATTTTTAACAATAGATATTAACAAAATAATCATAAAATAAAATATAATAAAAAAATCATTTAATCCTCTACATTACCCCGAAAATTTCATCTGCATTTCGTCAGTAACTTTAACAGTTCCATGTAACGGGTAGCGAGCCAAAGACTAGAAAATAATAGTTAGCCAAAAACTAAACTTAAATTTTTAAATATAAAAGAACATATAATCACATTTTTATCCTTTAAAAATATAAAATGATTATATTTATTCATGCTAAATTCCTTCAAACATACTTAGTTTGTTTCTTTTTGTCTTCTCGTTGTTTCTGAGCTTTTGTGTGCAAAATATATCCTAAAGTTGATGAATTTTTCAATAATTGCACGGATATGATTAAACCTGTGCTCAAACATGGGATGTTGTTTAGTAGGTACTACTTCTATTATAAAGAGGAAAGATTTGTAATGAATAAAGTCAAAAACTACTGTGCCGATTTCAAAAATTCTTTCACCATTGGAAAGCTACATTCACCCTGGGTAACATAGGCTACTTTTTATCCCGGTATTGTGTTCCCACGAAAACCGGGAAATTACGCGGGCGGAGCTGCGGCGATTAGCTAGTAATTAATAAAGAACACATGTACAATTTGGCGATGTTTATATTAAATTAATACCATGACTAGAAAAACATAGGTACCTAGGTACAATAATGCCCTAACCTCCCCTAACATCATGTGACAAACATCGTTTGCCAGCCACATAAAAATCAAATAAAATACATTTCTGTTAGAACTTACGCATGAAATTACACATTTTTATTTTTCACGGATGCGGTGTTATTTACAAAACGTCTAAACACATGAAGGCATTTTCCACAGCATTTATCGTGAGTAAATAATTAAATTGTAAATGATGGTAAAGCGAAATTTTGAAGCGACCTGTCACCACTTTGGTTGCCGAGGTAACTAAACATAATGAAGGTAATTACCTTCATTTTCATGTGCCATTTCTAGATACGAGCAATCGCATCTATACATAAAATATCATTGGGTTTCGTCGGAATTGGTAAAGAGTTAATTCCCGGAGCCAGTTTTCTAGTATACACGTTGATTTTATTACTGTCAGCACTACGCAAGGGTTCGCTTTCGGAATAATTTTTGAACCAACTGGCAGCATTACTTTGAAAAACAAACACATACGAATATTCGAACGTGGAGTATCTAGTAATGGTACAATTGTATGCCATTGCTAACCACAACCTACAAGAGGCTAGGCGATTGTACTCCCAGCCGGAGCACTTAAATGCGTTACGGCTACGAGGAGTCAGTGATCCTCAAGTGCCGACACGCGGGACCATCTTGGCTGCAACCCAGCGCTTACTCGACCACGGACAGTTCCACCGGACACCGTTACATGCACAAGGCCGAGGACGTTTGAATGATTAATCCCAAATGGAAGTCATCAAACCCGCGAAGAACTACGCAGTGCGATAGTGGACGCTTTTGATATTGTGAAAAGTGATAGAGACACATCGAACAAGTTGAAAGACAATCAATTAACATGTGCACGTTTGTGTATCGAAAGGAATGGACTCCATATCGAGCAGTTCCTTCGGTACAGAGAACTGTAAATTAGTGTAAAAAAAAGTGTGTGTGTCAGCTCCGACGCACGACTGGAGTTTACTCCTTAAGTACGAGTATCTAACCATAACAAATTAGAAAGTTGCGCACTAGAGGGGCGCACCAAAAACGTGACACGATTTTCGTTACTTGTTAGTAGGTTTTACCCCTCGGATTTTTCTCATACCGGGCGCCTTATATATGAAAATCGATTCTTAAGGAGTAAACTCCAATAAACTGTAAATAGGTATGTAAGTTTGATTTTATTCGTAAATAGCTCAAATTTTTTAAATACGCCTGAAATACCTCCTCGCAGTTAGTTGTAGTTCAGTGTATTTTTATTATTATTATTACATAGTTCAAAAGTCATTAAATCGCTATTGTTAATAATAAAGTAGGTATTACAGACGGTCCTAAGCCCGTGTAAAGTACGAAGGAGAAATTGCAGTGTGTATTTTATGTTCAAGTAGGTATGTTTCGTAGTGACTGGCCATATTGGCTGCGAGGGGTCATTGCTCCCTAACACATGATTTGCGCGGTAGTTAGAAGCGCTCGAAGGATGGATGTGTGTGTGCGATACGTGCAGCCTTGAGCCTGGCGTCCGCGTCAATTCATCAATGAAATATCGTACTGCTACTAATGTTAAACTTTATCGAGTGAGAAGAATTACAGAAATGACTAATTTTTTTATTATTATCAGTACAGTAATTTAGATGTTGAAAAAGGAATCCAAATATTATTCCGAGAGCGAACCCTTTCGACTGCTGACGATGATAAAATCAGCGTGTATAATAGAAAAATACATAATTATTAAATAGTCACGCCTATATCCCCGAGGGGGTACGCAGAGGTGCGTTACATTCCCATGATTTATAATAATCCTACTAATATTATAAACGCGAAAGTATGTATGTATGTATGTATGTATGGATGGATGGATGTTTGTTACTCTTTCACGTAAAAACTACAGAATGGATTTTAATGAGGATGGATGGATGTTTGTTACTCTTTCACGTAAAAACTACAGAATGGATTTTAATGAAACTTTACAATAATATAGCTTATACATCAGAATAACACATAGGCTACAATTTATAGATATTGTGTGCATTGTTCAAAATATGACGCGGCGCGACGGGAACGGGAAAAATTCCAAATTACCACGCGGACGAAGTCGCGGGCGACCACTAGTAATAAATTTTTTGGACATTCTCACACGACGTCATCTTTTTTTTGATAACGGGGTGGAATTCCCTATGAAACCATCAGCACCACCTTGGGGTAAGGTGACGCCGGTGTGTGGTGTTAGCCCGCAGCCTCTAGGCCTATACCCGGAGTGTCCAGACCCACCCACTAAACCAACCTTCGAAAGCCGTCCTGTCGCCTTAGCTGGGAGGTGCCGACGACGTCTTCTAGCCCAAATTAAGCTAATATAAGCTTGCGCTATGGGATCTAGACAACTGATAAACATACTTATATATTTCTAAATACATACATATTATACATAGAAAATACCCAAACTCCGAAACAAACATTTGTGGATCGCACAAATAATTTGATTCAACCCGGAATCGAACCTTGGACCTCAGGGACGGCAGTCGCATACTCATACCACTGCGTCACTGCAGTCATTTGACGGTAGTGTTGTTCGATCCACGTCATAAGGTCTATTTCCAAAAATAAATTCCAAACTGCACTCCGGGTGACACTATTAAAAGAAAAATATTTTTAATACACCATTTATTCGCCAAAATTATTATAATTTTTTTTTGTGACATGGGCATAATAAAGATGTATAACGCCATTGAATTTCCACTTTCATGGTTTAATTACTACTATTATAAAGAGGAAAGATGTTTGTAATGAATAAACTCAAAAACTACTGTGCTGATTTCAAAAATTCTTTCACCATTGGAAAGCTACATTCACCCTGAGTAACATAGGCTACTTTTTATCCCGGTAATGTGCTCCCACGGGAACCGGGAACGAGTAAACTAAATCACACGGGCGGAAATGCGGCGATAAGCTAGTATAATATAAAAATGAATCGCTGAACCGATTTCGCTAATTCTTTTTTGTGTGATCGTTACCATCAGGAGAAGGTTCTTATGGAAGAAAAAAAAGTCTAGCGGAACATTAGAAAAATTTATGCGGCACGAAATTCGCGGGACAGCTAGTTAATTATAAAAAGATATATAAGCATTCAAAAATAGCTGCTTTTTCTTCACATCATTATCATTATTGGCACGATCTTGGCAAACTGTATTTATTCTTATTATAAACCTGAGCCATTATTAAATTAAAAATACAACTATTATTAAAATTAAAGTAAACCCAGTCTCTAATAAAATTAAATCTAAAAATAATATTAGCTTGTTCAAATATTACATTATTTTACAGTTAAAGGTGTGAACATATACTTAGGATTAGCCGGCTAAATTTAGATGTATGAACCCACCTTTAGCCGTAACATAGTATACCTACATCCAAAAACTACACAATAATAAACTTTGAGCACAAAAGTTAAAAATTAATAAAAAAAATATTAGTTTTTTAATATATTATCACTTTCCCCTATAATTTTATTTTCTAAAATGTTGTAATAAGATTTCCTAATATGACTTTCCTGATTTATAATCTCTAAGACCACAGTGTTAAAAGCAGTGTTTTTATAATTTAATACCAGTTATATTAATGTCATTTTAATAAACTAACAAAGTACTTGCGTCTATAAGATGGTCACTAATGCCCTGTCATTTTTTTACATACCATATTATTAACCCTGTAATATCCTTCTCAATCCCTTTAACCCCTTTATCCACCTTTATTCCCCCCCTCATACCGAAAGCAGAAGTAGCTCAGACCAATTGGATTCTAACTCCGATATTAAACATTTCAGTATCTTAATATATTATGCAGTATGTGACCATCTTGTGTGCAGTTACGGAGTAAAGTTAAATCAAGTCACAAAATTGGAAAAAATTATGAAATAAATATCTTTTCCGAACACAATTGAGAAAATGTATGCCTTAAGCGTTAGTTAATAAAAAAACAATAATCATAAAAATAAAAAAAAGAACAAAATTTGATTGGGTTAAGTAAAAAACAATAATCATATTATAAAAAATAAAATACCGATAAAATTACATATTTGTTCGATTCCTATATTAAAATTTGTTCTATACTCGTTTAACGCTAAAAAAACATAAATTCGTAATTTCTTTTTACTTAGCAACTAAAAATATCTGTTGTCATTATAAAGTTTTCAAAAATGTACATTTCCTTAGCCTAAGATTATATATAAAAAACGATACACAAAAAATGTTGTCAGTCAGCGCCTCTAGCGGAAATAGTGTGTAATATATGGAGCCAAATCATAAAAAGTAAACCTTCTTCAAGAGAATTTATGCTGCCAAAGTTTTTCTTTTTTAATAATATGACCCTCGCTTGCACGTAGTTTTTGTCCCAGTTTGTCCCATGGGAACACATTACTGAGATAAGAAATATCCTATGTGTCAATTCAGAAATCTCCTGTCCGAATCTTTTTCTAGTACGGTTTGGTTTTAAAGTAAAACTCGGCAAGAAAACACGTACAAGATCAATAATTTTTAGCACACAAAAAAAAAAATATATAGTTGCCTATATGACTCCATATTTTTCACACAAGTTTCTTATTAATTTCGCTAGAGGCGCTGGTGTGAATGTACCACAACTATCATAAGATCGAAACACAACACTATGATTTTTTCATTATTATTTTTAACTTAATACACGGAATCCTTCTGCTTTGTACTCGCTTAATTGTCAAGTTATATCGACATGGACAAATTGACCGGCCTACACAATCTCACTATATGTGTAAAACCGAATCTTCTACACTATGGTAATATGGGGTTTCCTAAAAAAGCATGGCGGCTGCTAAAGCAATAAGAATACTTAGTGAAGTGAAAGGAAGTTCGCTGGCTGCACTGTATGTTTGTCTTCTATCGTACTGAAACACAATTTAAAGAAATACATGTTACGACATTTAGACACAACTCTACCTAGATACAAACTAAGTTAGCCTTTCGACTAGATGTGCTATGCTAGGTTGCTATGGATACGTTTAACATCCACCAATCATATTCATTTGTCAACACAGCACAACATAGCACAATCATTTTCATTGGTCCACAAGCACATCTTCGCAGCATAGCTACTATTAGCTACATAGCACATTTAGTACGTGGGCCGTAGAACATTGAAATATATTGATTAACAGCAAGCTCATTTTTCGTAAGTAGCTTTATTTTACCGAGTCCTACCCCAATATCTCAAAAAGAAATCTCAAATCAGGTAGCTAACAGAGTTATCCAGTTAAAATATTCGGAACAAAATTGTAAGGTTGCATTAATTCGTATAAAAGCTGCAAAGTGGTGCATGTATTAAGTACATTATTATAAATCAAATATCAAAAGTGCCCATCGATCCGACTTGAGCAAAAAAGTTATTCAAGGTTGAAAAGTTTGAAAGTTGAAAATTTTCGATTTTTTGGATTTTTCTCGTAAACAGTGAAATATATCAAAAAATTGTTTTGTACAAAATTGTAGATAAAATAAAATAACCTACACAAATGACCTTACAACTTTTTTCCTAGGAATTACCATTTCTGAGAGATTGCGGTTATTAACGTCCAACAAGCTATAGTCTACACGCAATGCTGGTCCGCTCCTATTAACTCAGTCGTGATGTTATATAGCTCGCCAAAAATTTAGCTTTATATTACCGAAAGAAATTTTAAAATCGGTGCAGTAGTTTTTGAGGTGTCACGTTGACCCGTACAAACTTTGTCCCCCCTTTTAACCCCTTTAGAAGAATTTTGGAGAATCCTTTCTTATCGGAAGTACACGCCATATAAAAAACACGTCTTCTAAGTTTTAGGTTTCTACGATCAGCGGTTTAGGCTGAACGTTGAATCGTCAATCAATATTAATTACAGTTAACCATTTTAGCTACCCGATTTGAGATTTCTTTTTGAGATATTGGGGTAGGACTCGGTAAAATAAAGCTACTTACGAAAAATGAGCTTGCTGTTAATCAATATTTTTCAATGTTCTACGGCCTACGTACTAATTAATTTTACTGGTCGAAAGGCACACTAAAGATTGTGATATAAGAATAGCAGCCTTGTAAAGACAAACTGGTCCTGCGTATTCGCCGTATGACGTTTACAGCTTGCTAAGTATAAGATATCGTGTGGCAAAAAATAAAACAAATGACATTGCTAAAAAACCCAGAGTCGATTAAAATAATTAATGTACTGTGAGATAGATCAAATATAGTATGTTACTATGCAAAAGTTTAAGCGAGTTTTTTGAACGATATAATGATGCTATGGTTCCTTAACTATCGTTAACTTAAAAAAAACTATCCTTTATCCTATTGGTAACAATAATCCAATTGATAAATGAAAATAACAGCAGTAAGAACCAATTGAAAACTTTACTTTAATAACACGCAAATCTGAGTTATGCGTACGTTGCCTTCTCCTTAAATCACTTAATCGTTTGTTTTATTGCAGTACTATTTTCAAATTGTGTCTTTTATATTGATTAATGGCCAGTCATTAATAATTCATTTGAGTTAATCTAAAAACGCATATTTGCATAATTTTTAAAATATTAATTTGCATAAGGAACAGCGTGATACGGGAACGTTGTGGTGTGACAGAAGATGTAGTGACCAAGATAAAAAAGGGATGCTTAGATGGTTCGGTCATGTAGAGAGGATGGGTGATAGGAGACCGACAAAACAGATATATGAAGCGAGTGTGAATGGACAAGCTAGTAAGGGTCGACCTAGGCGGACTTATGGCGACCAAATCGCAGAGGTCTTGAATAAAGGCACAGATTAATAAATAGTTACTACGTAAGAGATACATCTCCCATACAAAAGCGAAAATACCTACTCTATATTAACCTATAAAATTTTGATAATAATAACTGCTACACAGAACGAAAAGAATTGTACCTTAAATACGTGTACATAAAGTCGAGATTGTGTTGCCCGCCGTGCGAGTGACGATATCGTAAGAATGCGCTAGGGTTGTTACGAACCATTTTTTTTATTAGTCAATCAAATATGTTTTATAGTTTTATATAATGATTTATATTTTTTTATTGATCAATAAATAAAAACGGCAAAAAAATCACGTTTGTTGTATGGGTTGTACCCTAAAATATTTATTTTATTCTGGTTTTTAGTTTTTTTTTTTATAGCGGCAAAATAAATACATTACTTACTATGTCACGGTTCAAGGTATACTAATTATCACGGTTCATGAAATGCAGCCTGGTGACGGACGGACGGACGGACAGAGAGACAGACAGACAGACAGACAGACAGTGAAGTCTTAGTAATAGGGTTCTGTATTTCCCCTTTGGGTACGGAGCCCTAAAAAGAAAATAAATAATATCTATGGATAGGTCATCAAAAATTATATTGAGGTTTTTTTTTCTAAACTGAATAGTTTGCACGAAAGTGGTAAAATGTGTCCGTCCGTCCCACCTCTAACTTCTAGCTTGGCCAGGTTAAAAGCACCCGTAACCGGCGAGCATGCATGAATACATTAATGAAAGTTGAGGAAGCGAAAGAAGTATGCCAGGATCGTAGCAAGTGGAAGTCCATGGTCTCTGCCTACCCCACTGGGAAAGAGGCGTGAGTTTATGTATGTATTAATTTGCAAGTAATCAACATAATAACAAATATGCAATTTATGTGTCGACTGGTGTAGATTGGCGACGCGTACGACAGCATTGCGAATGACAAGTGTATACAAATTGTCCAGATTATCTTTATCCAGGTTATCTTTACCTTTATTATAAACCACTCCAATAAAATCCGTTTCGGATTTGAGAGCTCATTCCGTTGTCTATCCCCGATCCGACGGATTTAAAAATGCACCACAAAGTCGATTACGCAAATCCGCCAAACTCCCGATACAATTTGTAAATAGCATTTTTTAGATAACTGATTTAAATAAATAGATAGAAAAGCACTCAGATTGTGTTACAATTGTTAGCCAATCACACAAATATTTACTCAGAAGCACTACGTCTTAACTTTATATTATTTAAGTACCCACATTTAAAAGCCTACACACAAAACACAACAAAGACAGCCACAAAATTATCTACGAAAATAACTTACAATTTTAGTAACTTCATCCGTACGGGGCTAGAAAACATGCACATTGGTTAATGTGTTAGTATCAAGTGAATAAATAAAAAGCACTAATTACGTTTAAGAGGTTAAGTCATAATTATAAGCTTAGTAAACATAGTATATCTAACTACCCTTAATAATATACCATTTGCTAAACTTCATGGCCGCTCTGAACATAGACGCATGACCGTAATCTGACTTCAGGATAGTTATGATAATTAAATAATTATATTACTATTATATTGTAAATTACAGTCATCTCTCTCTTGTCAATAAGTAGTGAACGGCGTTTGACCACCTTATTGGTCCAACTAGGAGCACTCGGATTTTTGATGCCAAGGCGGGTTTAATATTTCAATGGTCGCGAAAAAAATATATCAGAGTTGTACATAAGCATATTGAATCACGTAGCTGGATATTAGCACTATTTATGTTAGGACTGTTAGCATTATTTCCATAAACAGTATTTATATTAGTTATTTATTACCAATCATGGAGGATTACAGCAATTTTAATTTAAAATAGTCATCCACCATCCCAACGCAGTGAGGTCGGCTTTCCAGTCTAGTTGTGATGCGGCTGATCTTCGATAGTTTCCGTGAAGCGAATGTCATCTGACCTGCACAACTCATTGGCTGTATTTAGACCGGCCATAAAGTTTGGTGAGACATTAAATTCGATATTTTCCGTGAAGCGACCACCACCTGACCTCCACAACCTAGCTATATTCAGACAGGCCATAAAGTTTGGTAAAACTTGTTATACTAGTTAATTTAAAAAAATTACTTACTTTGTACTTCTTGCAAGGTGTAGCCGATCTAATAAAGTTGAAAAGTGAATCCACGATGTTAGCCGATGTGGACTTAGTGCAGCCGTCTAACGCGCCAACTATACAACGTTGTAAATTTGCCATTTGATTGCATTGCTTATCCTGTGAATTGTGAAAAAGATGAATAAATAATAATAAATATGTTAGGTCAATTCATACAACGCCATCTAGTCTCAAACTAAGCAGAGCTTGTGATATGAGTACTAGATAAACTGATATAAATACTTATATACATTTCTTTTTGTATATACATACATATTATACATAGGAAACACCCAGACTTCGGTACAAACGTTTGTGTCATCACACAAAGTTTGTCCCGACCGGGAATCGAACCCGAGACTCCGGCGTCGAAAGCGGATGCACTACCGACCACGCCACCGAAGCAGTCACGCATAATTATCATGAATATTATGAATCAAATATTTGTGTGATCCACAAATGTATGTTTCGGAGTTTGGGTGTTTCTCACACACACACACACACACATATCACTCTTATGTCCCCGAAGTGGTCGGTAGAGGCGTATTACACAGCCACAATTTGCCAGTATTTTAGTCCCACGTAATAGGGGGCAAGCCTATTGCGATCACAGGGCACACATATAATGGGTTATGTCCAAAATGGCCGAATGAATTTAATAAAAAAGTGGCAGCTATATTGTAATTTTGAAATAATTTGAAACCCGTTGCCTTGTTATGAAATGTTGATGAAAGGCAACAAAATCTTAAATGCCAGCCGCTGTGGCTCAGCCAATTAAGGTCCTGGGCGTGGGTCTAGTCCTCGGATTAGGGTGTTTTCTATGTATATTATATATGTATTTAGAACTATATAAGTATGTTAATCAGTTGTCTAGATCCCATTGCACAAGCTTATTAAGCTTAATGAAGCTTCCCAGAATTTGATCCTTAACAGCAACACTATCGTATGGTGTAATAATAAAGGGTGTGATTTTTTTTCTAAATCAATGGATTCGATTCCCAGCTGGGATTTTATAGAATAAATAATTAGTTTAATAATTAATTTAATAATTAATTTAAAAAAATCTAATGATGAGGTTTTAAGTTTCATCAAAATCGGGCTCGTGACTCCTTTGAGCATTTATCGCTATTCCTTATAGTTCCGGATTTGGCCATCCAAGCCCACTTGAAAAATTCACTCTGTATACTAATATTATATTTATTACTTATTTTTTATTGAATGGACTCCGAAACCCCTGAACCGATTTAGGAAATTCTTTCACTAATATTATTGTGTAACTGTTACCTCCGAGTGCTGCTTTACAAGCTACTTTTTATCACGATAATGTATTCCCGTGGGATATAGGAACAAGAAAACTATATAACGAGGTAATCAGCTATAGCCTATATGTGTGTGTAAGTAAACACCGTCTGGTTGTATTGGCTAATGTCTAAAACGGATGGATCGATTTAATTGTTGATGCTGTAAGGAGACCTGTTATCCCGGGAACGTGTTCCCGTGGGAAGTGGGAACGTCATGGGCATTAGCATTATTTTCATTTTGTATAGGTACACAGGGTACCTAGTATTTATACAATGCGTATATTAAACTGGACTAAATTAATTTTGAAAGCAATAATTGTTAAAAAAAACCTTATGCATTGTCTCGATAGCTCAGCAGGTTGGATAGAATTCACAGATTCAACAAATAAATATCCTTTCGATTCGTATCAAATAAATAGGTATTAGAAATGATTTACCTTAAACTCTAAATTAAAATCACTTTCCAATGAGATGATTTTCAATTCGCTTTGAGATTGAGAGTCGAATGTTTTGTCGACGCAATCACGGACCGCTTCTTGTTTCTGCTGGAAACATTCCTCACCTCCTTCGGCAATGAACACTGAAAAATAAAGGTATATTATACCCTATCTCACGTAGGAACCGTCTAGTGACGGTTGGCATTAGTTGTAATTATAGGCTATACACTCGCTCTACATTGCTACTCTAAAATAATTATCATAATATATATCTATGAATAGTCACTGTGATTTGACCAGTGATTTATAACTGCATATGATGTGACGAGTATTGTGTAGCTGTCAAATATCAAGGCTGTGTTTGGGATGTTTTTTGTAAGAGTGTGACGTCTTATCAAAGGTTTCAAATGCTGCAATGACGTCATATTTCAAGCCTAGCCCAGTCGCGGTGCGCTACTAGCGCGGAAGCGCGCTCCTTGAAAATAATACAGTCGTCGGTAAACGTCACCGGACTCTTCCTACGTGAAAAAACCCTATAGGATTGTGAATTGAGAAGCAAATTGAAAGCTTGCTTTATTATAAGCATGAGCGTTTCTCCTAGAAAGCCAATAGCCGTTCAAGTCCACTCCAAGGTTATCATCGTTCGCGATTCATATAATAATATTTGAAAATTATATTTTATGTAACTTGTTCGTACATAATTCGTCTTAAAACATTATCAAAGGGTCAACACATGTGACGTCATTTTAAAACTGATACAAGTAGAGGAATAATGCGTTATAATGTTTTGATTATTGCTCATGTAGGTATAAATAAAGCTAGTGATCTATTGGCGAGCAAATCTTCTGCTACGCCAACGAACTCGTGAGCCAACAGTCTAAGCCACCAATGTCTGCACACATAATTAAGGAACACGTCAAACATTGACATAAAATCCGACTTCAAATTACCGGAATGGAATCAACGAATGGTACCAAATTGAAATAGGACCAATCGCCAAACAGTAGCTTTCAATTTAAAAAAATCAAACTGGGTGAAGTCGAAAGATATGATGAGATTAAGACAACATAACCTCCTCCTGTTAAAAACCGGCGAACTTTCTTGCTGGCTCATTGTAAAGTAGTCGAGACTGTTCATTACGTTAATGGATCACCAAGAAAAAGCCAACGAGCCAATAGTTGGCTCGCGGGTTCGCACATGGATCACCGCATTAAGTAGTGAGTATTAATACTGCCTATACTGCCATACGACTGCCTCGGTGGCTCAGTGGTATGAGTATGCGACTGCCGCCCCTGAGGTCCCAGGTTCGATTCCGGGTCGATTCGAATTATTTGTGTGATCCACAAATGTTTGTTTCGGAGTTTGGGTGTTTTCTATGTATAATATGTATGTATTTAAAAATATATAAGTATGTTTATCAGTCGTCTAGATCCCATAACACAAGCTTATATTAGCTTCATTTGGGTTAGATGACGTTGTGTGAGAATGTCCAAAAATATTTATTTATTTAAAAAATATTTATTATACTCACGCGCAATCCTATCGCCGTCTTTAAAGCAGGCGAACTCAGTGAGCTGATCTGAGACGTTGTATAATATCTTAAAGTTGTTTTGTTCCTCGACTGAAAAGCAAGGTCTAATCGTTTCGGTCATGTTGCGGACACATTGTCTGAACTGAGGGGTCTTGTCGCAGTATCTGAAAATATTTTTTTTTTTTTTTTTTTTTATACACAGTAAATAAAAAAACAGTAATAAGGTGCAGCGCAGACGAAAGACTATCGGTGACGCACTTTTTAGTCTGTGAACATAGAACCTATGCAATTATATGCAGTAACGTACACGACGCGCAAAAAGTTCGGCGCCCACAAAATCCGTGTTTCGGACAGACCGTGCCGCGCCGTGCCGCGCCGTGCCGCGCAGCGCCGCACAAAAAGTGTGCAAAAAAAATTGAACGTTGGCTTCAACGCGCGCTAACGCAGACGGCGCACACTTTAGTCGGCAATCTGCATTCGTTAGGGGTGGGCATAGCGTACGAGATCTATTGCCCAAATTTCTATTTCTTCTTCTTTTTCTGTACTTCAAGTACAAAATAATACTTCGCGATCTCTGCACGATTTCCATAGCGTCTACGTCCCTACAGTTCTGCCGACAGAATTATCGAAGATGTGCGTAGTGTGCGTTGAGTCTGTGAAAAATCCGCGACTGACTTTTTGCGCGCCATGCAGACATTTTGTCGATCACACAAAAAGTGTGCCGTCTGCGCTGCACCTTAATGGATACAAACTAAACATGTATACAATGGCGCCACTTATCTCTAAAGAGATCTCTTCCAGTGGGCCTAAGAGAAGTGATCATGAAGCAAAACAGGTGCTGATGTGTGTGCAGGTTAATAAACTTACATAAACTATAACTACATAAATACACAAATACATACATAAAAAGTTATATAAACATACATAGACGTACAATAATTAAGGTAAGGAAGCGAGATAGTGATCATTAACTCTCTTCTTGAAGGCAGACACAGTTCTGCAGTTCCTTATAGCGGTTGGAAGAGCGTTCCACAGTCTGACGGCATAAACGGTGAAAGAGTATCATCATCATCATTTATTAATAATTATTATTTGGCCTTAACTATTGTTTTGGACATTGTGGACGAGAGGGCCTTCGTGGTCTAGTGGTAACCGACAATGTAAATACATTGCAAAGGTTAAGCAACATCTAGTCAGGCAGGTCTTAGGATGGGTGATCATTTCTTAAGACATTCGAGACCCTTCCGTGCCCCGAAGAGCACGGTAAACCGTCGCGACGGTTGGACTCTTCGGTGATCATCTATGGCAGTCTTTAGGGATAGTTAGAGCCCTAAATCAAAAATCCGGCCGGTCTAACTACAGAACTTCGATATCGCCCATGGGTTGTGGAGGTCCGATGGCAATCGCTTCACGGTAAATATCGAAGTTCAGCCTAATCGCAGTTAGACTGGAAAGCCAACCCCAACTGCGTTGGGAAAAGGCTCGGTGAATGATGATATTGTTTTGGACATTTTTTTACACAGGGACGTCTAGCCGAAATTAAGCCTCAATAAGCATGTGTTATGAGATGATACAACTTACAAAGGAGTGTACACACTGACGCAATGTAACATGCAATGTACCACGCAATGAAAGAATTTGCCATCCACACTGTCGTAATGTATCATGTAATGCAACAGAATTCGCATAGTGTGTACGACTTGCGCGCGCGAACAGCGCACGAACAGAACATTACAATGTGCGCGCCGAACGCCGCCATTTATCGGATTCAAAAGGGCGCGCAGTTTGGACTGCAGAACGCAAATATCATCAGTGATTAATCACTGCATATGATTTATCGCTGTTTGTTACCGGAGACAAATAGCATGAATAGTAACTTTTGTTGCCCGTTCACCTAGTACCTACTCAGCAGTCGGTAGCTACAACATATTTAAAATGCTATTATTTAAAAATTAGCGTACTAATTGACTAGCAGGTGTGATTCATGTGAGAAATCACATGATTTATAACCCACTACTTATTGTGATTTTATTATATTACTACGCGCATGCAGGAAACAGATGCAAGTATGTTCATGTTCGGTTCGTGCGTGCGTTGGTACCGGCTACGTCCACACTGATGAAATGCTCCTTTCATGTTACGTTGCGTAAATGTGTACACACCTTAATATGTTTCCAAATTACACCCTGACACAGAAAAAACTACACTCTCTTATAGTTACAGTGTGGTTAGTTCAGTTGTTTAAGATTTATTGAGTTCGAAACATGGTTTTTGTCGTGTCGGATTTTGTTTATTTTATCAAGCGTGACGAGTAAAGGGATATTGACAAAAGTTCAAGAAATAGTTTGAAATCACGTGCAGACCTTGTGAGAAACAGGAAGATAACGTCCCGGGCATTGCTTTGTTAAATATTGTTAAGGTGGTGATCTATTGGCGAGCTAAGGGCCCAAACTGTTACCTTGTTGGCTCGCGTAGGTGATCCATTATTTATTTTTATTAATTTAATATCAGGCTACTTGAGAAAAGTTACAGATCTTATTTTTCTTTCTCTTTGATCTTATTAACTTATTCTACGGTCCATAGATAACCTTAAAACCTTAAAATAACCTTAAAACTAAAAATACATACATTTATATCGTATTATAGAACACTAAACTGTCTGTTGTTTACAAGGGTGTCGTGTTACACTTAGCGTAGCAAACAGTCACGACTGCTCCACTGGCAGTATTTTGCCCCGCGGACTTAAAATATTGAGTTGTTAAAAGTCTGTAGACTATAAAACGTGTGAAGCTCGGTTAAAACTGTTGGCATGCAAGTTCGTTGGCGTACCAACGGCTTTGCTCGCCAATGGATTACCGCCTTTAGTCCAAACCAAACGCATAACACGCGTACTTACAAATTATTGATACTTTACTTAGATACACATGAATCATAAGACAATACAATGAACACCATAGAACCAAAACAAGTAAGACAAAGAAAAACTTACTTTTTAAATACTTCATCAACCTTGCCATTAGGCTTAGCTTCTTGTATTTCTTGCTGAAGCGTGTTCATATCAACGAGGGATGTGGCGCAACCCATTAAGTCTTTCACAGCGTTCTGAAAAGTAGATTATGGAGAAGTTTAATTACAACGTGAAGACTATTTTGGTACTTAGCCGATTGAAAATATTGTCGTAGTTGACTGAACCATATATGAAACTTGGGCACTTTCCTGTCATGCGTTTTTTCAACAGCGTGCGGATCTCGCCCGCAATGCGTGTCGATGTCAACGTCTAATCAGTTTGCGACTTGCCCAGTTACTATAGCAACTGGCGTGCAGCGGCCGCGCGCCCCTAAATGTCAAATTTCATACAATAATGACATCAAATCTGGTCATTATTGTATAAAATTTGACATTGACATCGACACGCATTGCGGGCGGGATCCGCACGCTGGTGGAAAAGCGCTTGACAGAAAAAAGCGCTCTAACTGATTCAATTTCGCTGCAGATTAACTCTGTGACACTGATCAATCAACCCTTGAAATATAGACCTCTCAATTAAAATTTACGTCCCAATTATTAGTATTGGTAAGTGCATTAATTTAAAAAAAAATTACAGACAGTGAAAGTTAGGAAGTTGGAATATCTCGGGCATATCATGAGAAACCCCAAATACCAGTTTTTACATATAATAATTCAGGGAAAGATACAGGGGAAACGCAGTGTTGGAAGAAGAAGAATATCCTGGCTAAAGGACCTACGCCAGTGGTACAACAAGAGCACCCGGTCTCTCTTCAGAGTTGCCGTGTCAAAGTCCAAATTACCGCGATGATCGCCGACCTTCATTGAGAAGATGGCACCAAAAGAAGAGTGATCGCCTACCTACCTACCTAGATCTACGTCAGTCGGCGTCAGTGTACCACGCAATTCGAACAGATCGAACAGCAAATTAAATAATAATATATTATGATATTATTATCTAATATGCTGTTCGATTTGTTCCCAATGGACTCCCACTAGTCCCAGTGCTACAGCATAGATTTCTGTGCTATGAGCGGTGGAGAGCTTCAAAAATAAAATTCGAGGCAGAGACTTACCTATTTTGTTGTAATAATTATTATTGTGTTTTTAACTAAACATGTCAGCAAGGGTATTACGCGCATATCACTGTTTATTATGTAGTTTTTCTTGTTTTTTTTTTCTCTCTGTTTTAGTCGTTAATGAGTATTACGTAAGTTCATCAAGTTCATTCAGAGTCCAAAGTTAAAGCCGTTTATAACATAATGGGAAGGGGTCAAAGTTCGCTTATTTTTACGACCTTATCGCATAAACAACTACTTCAATAAATTACTGCGATTACAATATAAGGAGAACGTGACTCCTTCGATTGCGGACTAAGTTTATATTTAGAGTTGAAGGTTTGATATTTTGTAACGTACAATGACCTCGTGGAGACAATAGATAGGTAATAAGTTAATAAGTACATAGTATTGCTGGTTTCCGCTGTTCTGCTTGCATGATATTGTTTTATCGATCCCACGAAAACACATTAACGGGCTAAAAACTAGCCTATGAAACTCGCTGAAAAACAATTTAAAAGCCGTCGATGCTTGTTGTGATTCTTTTAATAGGCCGTGTTAACTTCCATTACCCGAAGCCCCGGGTACACCCTCGGAAAGACAATACCAGGGCACGCTGGCTGTACTAGGCCTTCTAATACAGACAGAGGTCCTAGAAAGTTCTTCGGCGTCATGATGACTCTCCCAGACTACTTTTAGATCATACGTTTATCCGAACTAGAGCTATTCTCCTAGTTAACCTAATCAACAACCTAGGTAGTACTTAACTATGCTTGAAATTATCTGCTAATTATTTATACAATTTTTTTTTTTATATTCAATAAGTGGTTCGTTCGCGTTATCACCTTATTGTGTTGAAATTAACGTTTTGACTTCATGTCTACTTATCTATAAATAAATTATAAATATTGGTATCTTTGTAACGAATAAATGGGACGGAGCATCTTCCACTTTATGACCAGAGTTGTAAACTTTATAAGCTGGATATTTAATACAATGAAAATTCGTGGTATTACATTACCTAATATTTCGATATTTGTGCCTGAAAGGTATGAATTAATTTCATAATCTAAATATAATCTCAAAAATTCAGCAACCACCAGCCACCTTACCAAAGCGCTCGGAAGAGTTTGTTGATAACCAATGCTAACCCAGGACAACAAATGTGATCGACATACTCTTCCGATACCATTGCTTATAGGGCCGGACCGGGATTGAACCGAAATGTTTCTCTTACAAGGAGAACGCCTTTATATAACTATTCAGCCACCGGATTCGGATGACCTGTGAGAACTGTTGATTTTCTGCGCCAATATGTATGTTATTTTGACCACGTTACGTAATTAACCGGTTTCCAAAAAAGGAGGTTATCAATTTAACTGTTTTTTTATATTGTTAACAACACGTAGCAGTGTCTTCTTCGTCCACCTATGTCATAAATAAATTAACCTTGACGGTTTTTATTTCGACAGTTAATTATAAAGATTATTTTTTTAGTAAGTATAATTAAAATACTTAGATACCTCGGAAATAACATAACTAGGTAAGTAGGTATAATGTCTATTTGGTGTTCATTCACGATAAATCGATACAGGGACTATCTTAATGCTAATGATAGCTAATTGATAGTAGCAGTGTGATATTGACTCACTATTTACAAATGGGATTCTAATTGCTGCCGCAATAATTATAGCATTACCTATATTTTAAATTACGTTGGAAAAGACGTATAATAGCCTAGAAAATTACTAAGTAGTTAAAATAGGTAGGTTGTATCAAACCTTCGAAACCTGTCAGCACCGAGATAGGATAGGTAACCTACCTACTAACATACCTAATGCCCACCTTGTTTAATTTTTTTTATATTTGGTTCGCCAAATTAACGGCACCCGCCTGGTGGTAAGTCGTGACGACGACGTCTAGCGATTGCGGGCTACTCTTATAGTACACAATACTATAGTGAGTGGCTCTCAACTTGACGACCCAGTGATTGGACACCTATGGTGCAATGTAAAGAATAGCTTTACCTTATTCAGTATTCCTAGTTTCCGCGAAGCTAGCCCAATACATCTTTCAATGTAGTTTTTATTATTGATTTCAAAATAACGTTTATTATCTTTGAAATTTTCAGAAAATTATTTAGATTCGTCAGAAGTTGGTGTGACTCTACCGAGGGTTCCAAAATGCAACGAGACTGAGAAGAGCCCTCAAGAAACTCAGCTCGGCTTTTTTCAAAATATTTCATCTTAAATCTAATACAGAGTTATTTAGAAAGGAGCAATTCGTTACGTTGTTACAACCAGGCCGCCTTGTCATCTAAGAAATCATTAATACTATAATAAGCTTTATGGCACAATTTACTTTTTATTAGCTTTTTAAATTTATTGACAGATAAATTTGCTATTTCGGTTGGCAATGTATTGTACATTCGAATAAAGTTCCCCGCAAAAGAATTACTCACTTTATGAAGCCTAAATTTAGGAACAGCCAGTTTATCCTTATTTCTTAAGTTTAGATTATGATTATCACTATTTTTCACAAATTTACTTTTGTTCTTGTGGGTATACAATAAAATTTCATAAATATACTGTGCATACACTGTAAGGATGTTAATATGCTTAAACTTATCTCTTAATGACTCCCGAGACCCCATTCCATAGATAGTCCGGATAGCCCTCTTCTGCAACACAAAGATGCATTCAATATCGGCAGCGTTACCCCACAGTAGTATGCCATATGTCATGATACTGTGGAAGTAGCTGAAGTAGACAAGACGCGCCGTGTTTAATGTCTGTAAGTTGTCGGATCTTTTTGACAGCATAGGCTGCTGAACTAAGCCTGGCCGAAATTTTCCCGATATGAGGCCCCCATTGCAATTTGGAGTCTAACGTTATGCCCAGAAAGACAGTGTCATCGACCAATTCTATTATATCATCCCTAACCTTAACACTGGTTTTAACAAGTCTTACATTAGGTAAGGTGAATCTTACACATTTAGTTTTATTTTCATTTAATAATAAATTATTAGCACAAAACCAGTGGACTATCCTAGAGAGGGCAATGTTTACATCGTCAAGTTCGCGCTGTCCACGTTTAACTTTAAATATTAAAGAAGTGTCATCAGCAAACAAAACTACCTCGTGGTCGTCTCTTATGAGGTGAGGGAGATCATTAATATATACTAGAAAAAGAAAAGGTCCCAAAATTGAACCCTGCGGTACCCCCATTGCTACAGGAGAACCAGGTGACTGTTTACCATTGATCACTACTTTCTGGACCCTATCACTTAAGTAAGAATTGACGAAATTCAAGGCCGTCCCCCGGATTCCGTAATGATCAAGTTTCTTAATTAAAGTCTGGTGCTGAACGCAATCGAAGGCCTTAGATAAGTCACAGAATACACCATAAGCATCATATGACTCATCCCATGCCCTGTATATACACTCTAATAATTTAATACTCAATATAATCAGTGGTGGACCGACCACGAGTGAAACCGAATTGTTTTGTATGTAATAGTTTATTAACGTTAAAGTGATTTTGCATTTGATTAAGCATAATTTTTTCAAAAATTTTACTAAATGTAGGTAGTACAGAAATGGGACGGAAATTGGACGGATCTGAAGTACTACCCGATTTAAACAGGGGAATTAATTTACTAGATTTCATTAAATCAGGGAACACACCACTATCAACACAATTATTAAATATTATTACTAGTTCAGGAGCAACCATTTCAATAAAAGAATTTACTAAATACACAGAGATGCCCCAGAGGTCAGCTGTTTTCTTGATATTTAAAGATTTAAAAGTTTTTAAGATAGTGTTTATGTTAACTTTACTGAATTTAAATATAACGTTACAACAAGGAACGTTTGCTTTTAACAAAGATTCTGCAATGGGGGTTGAAGAGCCTAGGGTTTTTGTCAAATCTACAGGAATTCGGGAGAAAAAAATTTCAAATTCGTTAGCGACCTCGAAGTCTGATGTAGTTATTTTACCATTTATATTAAGTTTAAAATGATTATCATTTAATTTTTGTTGACCTCTTTCCGCGTTTATAATTTTCCAAGTAGATTTCTCGACGAACGTCTATGCCAAGGATTTCTATCTAGGTTGTACTTCATTGATAATATTAGCTTGTAGTACACTCGGTGGGGTGAATGCCATGAGCATTTTATATTTTATTAAATAGTTACTTACATGCTTAACAGCATAAGGAGCAACTTAGGTTCAACAGACTTAAGACCAATTGGCCTTACATTACAGCCTAAGGGATTACATGAGTCACTCCCAAAATGAGTAGAAAATAAATCAAAATTACTACAGTGACTTACCTTTGCATTTTCATAAGCTTCAGGGTGACCATTTTTCTCACACTTTGCCTTAAACTGGTCCAAATACTTTGCCTTCGCTTGTTCAATCTCTGAACTGTTCAATTGCTGCTGCAGCTCCGGTGGTATGGCAATGTTGTCTGGCAAAGTGAAGGCCTCATCTTGTGCCAGCACAACATCTAAAAAAAAACATTTATTCCACAGTTTTAAGTGTAGTTATGTTAATGACATGAACTCTAACCTGGACTCATCACGTCCTGGTTACACTCTCATAATAATAACCCTAGAGTACCCCAAAGGGGTAGGCAAAGGCGCATTATACATCCACACGTTGCCAGAAATTTTGCCATGTAATGGAGGGTAAGCCTATTACTGTTACTATACTATAAAAAATTCATAACCAATCTGTAATTCAAACCAAATTTCAAGCCGCACCAGGGCAAATGTCCATAACACTAAATAGAATCTCTACAGATACTGAATGGAGTTAGGCGTTACCTGGCGAAAGTCCAGATAAAACAATGGTAAATATGATGTTAAATTTTTTAAATAATAGCAAAATTTCGCTCATAAGAAAACATTACAAACTGTACAAGCTGTTCTCTTTGAGACAGTCTTGAGAATGCCTCGTGAAGAGGTGAAACATATGTGGACGTCTGTAATGTCTTCCTTTGAGCGAAATTATGCTATTATTTAAAAAATTAAACATCATATTTACCATTGTTTTAGAATCTCTACAGTTCAAGCATAACTACATGTAGCTATGATATTATACAATTTATACGCAACTTCACCCAAAAACTAGATGTAATCATAGCTACAACATTGATCTCCTTGAACTGTAATTCCAACATAAAAAATCGCCTAATGATTTGACTACTCAATAGTTAGAGAGGTTACACATTATGCTATCACTTATGTGTTAATAATAACTAAAGTGTTTTTCTATAAATGACATCATCATTATCATACATTTTTCATCAACTAACCACATTAATACTAACAAGGTCATCAGGGACATTAAGGGCCTTGCATCGGAAATTTGCACTTGAAAAACCATGATAGAATATACAAAACATCATCATACAGTCATCACAACAGTTTACCTGAAATAAATTTTTGCTCTTACTCCACTAGGGGTGAGAAAGACAATGGCACAGTGTGCAAATATTAATTTTTTCAATTTGTAACATCATTCAGCGCCTTGGGACTTCCTGCCTCTACACCTTTGCATAACAAATCAGAGACATCATTCCTCACCTCCACAGCCTTGCTGGACTGGTTGCCAAGAGCCTCAGCCACTATTATCATCCAAAATGCAATCCTACTGGTATTTATGCAAAAGGCAACAAAAGTTATGTATAGTCTGGCCACACTAACTTTGCAAAGACCTAAATATGGTAGATTTAAAAAATAATGGTATCGCTATGTTTATAAGTTATATGTTTATAAGCTAGTCCGCGACGCCCAGGACTTTAATTGGCTGTGCCATATCAGCTGGCACGTAAGAATTTGTTGCCTTGAATCAACATTTCATCGCAAGGCAACAGTTTCAATATTTTTCAAAATTACAAAATAGCTACTGCTTTTTATTAAATTCATTCGGCCATTTTGGACATAACCCATTATATGTGTGCCCGGTGACGGCAATAGGCTTGCCCCCTATTACGTGGGACTAAAAATACTGGCAAATTGTGGGTGTGTAATGCACCTCTACCTACCCCTTCGGGGATATAGGCATGATATGTGTGTGTGTGTGTGTGTATGTTTATAACTGGTTATAACTCCAATTACACAATTGTGTATTCTTGATACTTTGATTTTTATCTTTGTGAATCAGAAACCAACCTGCTTTTTGTTATATTTCTGGTTCTTTCTAAAGTAAACATTTATTACTTAAAGTGTATATTTTTTATTATTAACCATCTAAGCTTCTCTTTTTCTATCTTGCTCACTACATCTTTTGATACACTGCATCATTCTTATATCACGCTGTTCCTCACTTTATCAACCAATGTCACCCCAGTCATACTTCTCAATCTTCTCATTTCCACTGCATTTATTTTACTTTCATGCTTCTTTTGCCAAACCCAACATTCACTTTCATAAATAAGTGTAGTGATCAGCACTCCTCAGGGAACAACCAGCCTAGCCCTCTCAGAAATCTTGTGACTGTTCATAAAGTTATGAAGTTATTAGCATACAGTTATTAACAAATTCTACTGTTTTATTTTTAAGTAAGATAACCAGGTAAATTCAAACCTTGAAGCAGTACTGTTTTTATTAAATTTAAGTAGATTAGCACCTAAAATATAGGTTTACCTTCAAACTATTTTTTTAAAGCAAATAATATTCAAGCACATTGTCTTGAATATTTTTTATTTTTTTATAAGTACATAGTTACCTACTTCTTACTAACAAGTAAACTGGGTGTTAGTGGGTATCCATCCAGTTAACTTTTTTAACACGTAATTTTAAGTAATCATTGTCCTAGGAAGAATTCTGCATTTTTTTCCAAATTTTAATGTAGGTATGTACCTTAATAGTAAAAATTATAGTCTTACAATCAGGATTTTAAGTACCTACCTACACAAGTTTATACTACTAATAATAAATAATATTAGCTAAATATAATCATAGTACATACTTTGCATAGCATTTTAAATGGAGTATAATTAATAGTTCTCGTAAATTAAGTACCTACTACGATGTGTAATTATATCGGATCGTTATAAAACATTAATTAAGTAAATATTGTTTGAACTTACGGATAACGCAGGTCAGAAAAAAGAGAACCCAGGTCATTTTATTGTTTTTAAATTATCACAAATTACAATATAGGTACGAAGATAAAATTCAACGCAAAGATTTGCAAACCACGAACAAACACACGCACAACACGAGAACCGGTCTCAGTCAAACTGATAAGTCTGACAACTGACAAGACAGTGACAAATTGACATTGATATTTTGAAAAATAAGATTACACAAAATCACACACTTGCTTCAAATAAATATGGTAATCAAGGTAGGACTTGGATTTTTGCGGAGCGCGTGGCTGGATGCCTTTTAGGTTACCTCTGGCAATGGGCTTAACCGTTAACGGTCAGGGCCAAACCAGGCCCAAACGCTCAATTGCAATATCGAACAACGTTTCCTTGTCCCGCACCGCGAACTAGTTCAGAGTAACTAGTTCTTGTGCGGAAAAATTCAAGCATTTGACATTGGCGAAATCATCGAGGAACATCGATGGAGCCACGTTAAAGAAGAAGTATGTAAATAAAAAATATTGTCAATCAATTTTGGAATCAACGTCTGATTTTTTTGAGTTCGCCCCCTTCTAGGGCTGGCAGTATTTAGACAATACCGCCTTATAGCAAAATAATACTATAAAAATAACGTAGGTATTCGAAATTTTGAACTTCTTTTTAGGGTACCGTAGTTCACGTATTAGAAATAGTTTCGTCATGTCCGTCCGTCCGTCTTTCTATCTGTTCGTCCTCGGCTTAACGTCCAAATAGTTGATGCTAGAAAGATAAAAATGTTGTATGGAAATGCAGGATATTATTATGTGAAGTTAATACTATCAGGTGTTACTTTTCGGAAGTCCATAGTTAAATTAAATAAATCTAACTTCGTTGCAATATTCCGCAAATGCAAATTACCCAACCCAACGCTGCAATCAAACGATTGCAGCGTTGTACTCGGTGAATGTATCCGAATCCAACTTTTGACTCAAGATATGTACAACCAATGGGTCCCAGGATTTCACATCCACACCGAGATTTTGAATTGCGTTCAATGTTACTCGTGCGGTATCGTGAATTCGTTTGATATGATTGATAGATGCTTGTTAAGCCCGAAATATTTAATGCAACTGGTTATAAATTACAAATGAATGATACTAAATACATGAAGAGCGCGCGGTCACGCGCGCTGTCAGCATTATCTTAAAACTATGCAAATGTACGGGTTTGCTCGTACAGTGGGTTTGGAGGGCGGTCTTGTGCATGAATAAATACGAGAGTTGGGTAATTTGCATGTAGCGGAATATTGCAAAGTAGTTAGATTTATTTTATTTAATTATTATGTGAATTTATTAAATACTTAAGCCGATAAAATTCTAAAACAAAATCATGATAATTATTTTTCGGGTAGCTTCCCTACACGTAACGTGTTTTTTTTTACTTACGTCGAATTTATAGTGTGGGCTTTCATTGGATATGTTTTTAAAAAACATTTAGAGGTTTTTAAAGACAATATTTTGATTAGGTAGGTATCCATCTGCGAGATATTCAACAGACTTTAAAGCCTAAAGATTTGACGCTGTTGCCACAAATGTGAACAATCACCACAATTTTTGATGTATGTGATATCTAAGTACCATTTTTTTTTTAATTCCGCGGTCGGTCTAACGTCCGTTGCCGGGCGTCTCTGGTTCACACGCAGAAGGTTTTTCCAGTCTTAGTACCATAGCTATCAAAGTTTTGAATTTTGAACCCGAATTTTGGGACACGTATATAGGATAGATTAGTAAACTAAAACACTTGACAGAGTAGATTTTTACAAGCTTTTTATTAGCTTGCAATGTTTGTTTGTATGTAAGTACCTATGTTTGTTCGGGTGAAATCTTGTAATTCAATTTTGAAGCAGATTTCCTTAGCCGATTGAGCTGAAATTATGTATAGACATTCGGTTTGGATGAAAATACATGGTTAACACTGACGTCCTTCTAAATCCAAAATGGCGGCATCTACAAGATGGTGGACTAATTATGTTTAATGCACTCCTGCAATATGGGTATCAAATGAAAGGGCTTAAACTTCGTTTTTCAATTTGCATGTACAATACCTCCTTTGCGAGGAAATCAAATATTTGAACAACCCTCTAGATTTGTCCCCGCAACACACCTATGGCGCTTTTTTCTCGTTAATTGAATTGAAAGAAAATATGAGACAATAAGAAATCACAACTTTTAAAGATCTCTTTAATGCATTACGAGTTGGTGAACTTCAATCAGAACATTTTGCTATTTTAATGAATATGTTACACAAAGAACAAACTGGTATGTTTGCGATTGAAAAAGATCTGCGAATTTATGCAACTTACCAACAAGTAAACAGAATATACATTTATACAGTATGAACAGTGACATACATGCAATAAATACTAGAAATAAGCATAAATTGGTTGGGACGTATTATAGTTTACAGAAGGTTCATGACTCCTTTGCAGGATTTGGTGTGCGTTTTTATAACAAAATTCCTCTAAACATTTAAACCTTCCTTTGAATAAATTCAAAGTGGCTGTTATTAAGACACACCTCCTAAAAAAGCGCTGATTACCCGTGGTCCACCTACATAGTTCACCTGGTTGTACCACGGGTAATTTTTTTTCCCCGTGGTCCACCGCAGTTTAACTGGGTGTACCATGGGAATTAATTTTTTCCCGTAGTCCACCTAAGCTGTTATGAAGTATATGTTTAAAATTTATATTGCCCGTGGTCCACCTATATCGGAAAAACAGACAGTCGTAAAATATTTATTTTTACGATTTTTTTAAGGTTGAAAATCGCGTGCATTTCCAAAGTGAAATAAATTGTCACAAAAAACTGGAACATAATATACAACTTACCCGATTGAATGATTGAACTCATTATTCCGAAAAAGTACCAGGCGATCATAACAGATTAGGAGCTCCACTTAAAGTCACTGAACACTTTTATTCGCACTCGAAACTCGCAGGTATAACTTGTATTATCGCTCTGGAAATAGTTTGTATGAAGGTTGTATGCCTGATGCCTGTACAATATATTATCTTGTACAGGTGGACCACGGGGAAAAAAAATTACCCGTAGTACAACCAGGTGAACTAAGGTGGACTACGGGAAAACATTAATTCCCATGGTACACCCAGTTAAACTGCGGTGGACCACGGGGAAAAAAAATTACCCGTGATACAACCAGGTGAACTATGTAGGTGGACCACGGGCAATAAAAAAGGCATATTATACTATTAAAGATTATCTAAACGATACAGAGAAATGGCAATGAGTTGCTTGCTCATTCGAGCTACATAGGGGCTACTTCTGTTTGAAATGTTGTTTTATTGCTGAAACTCACTTATTATTGTTAAATTATTATTATTATAATATTGTAAGGTATGGGTACTTTGAGATTATGTGGCACCTTTAACTAGTATTTGACTTTTTTTGTGAATAACAGAGATTCATAATTTTTAAGTTCCCTTGGTCCACACATGGTCACGTACTGGCCTTGCCTTCTTTTTATTGTTGTAACAGAATCATTGTATTTACTGGCGAATAAAAAGAGTGGCCGTGAGTTTTCTTGCCAGATTCTTTCCTCACAGGCTCTACCTATTGCCTTGCGAATCTGGCGGTAAATGTAAAAGTAGAAGCATTTTCTTTTTTGACGTTCATAAGTGTTACTTTGTGACCTACATGAATAAAGATATTTTGATTTTGATTTTTCATTTTGAGGCACTCCGTGGTAGATCAGTGCCTCTCTAACGCAGATTCAGGGTAAGGTGTTAAAGGCGTTGGCGATGTCACGAGACACCACCAACACAACCTCGCCCCTGCTTCCTCCGTCAGGGTCTTTGAGCAACTCGATCGGCCGGTAGCCGGACGGTGAGTCCGCTGGCCGCCCCGGTTTCCGAATCAGGACCAGTTTTCCCGTCTTCCACACCTTGGGAAACTAGCCCCTTTCGAGGCATGCGCTGAAGAGCCCGTCGAGCAGTCGAGGCCTGAGTTCGTTGAGGGCCACGACCCATGCACAGCCCGGAATGCCGTCGGGTCCAGGGGTGGTGATTTTCCGGCGACTGAGCCGAAGTACCACAGCTACTGCTGGGTACGTCGTCTTCACCGCTGCTATCCGCGTTGGGCGTCTAAGACCGAGCCATGCCCGGAGGGATGAGCTCCTCCGCGCTCGTCGGAAACAGAGAGCCCAAGACCCCCTCCAACTGATCCGGCTGGAGAATCTAGGTCAGTGGGAGCGCCTTCGGTCGGAGTTTACCTCTGACCTCTAGGAACGGGCGCCCCCATGGGTTCAGTGGCCCTCCAGGGTCTCCAGGAGCTCATCGCGGGCTGATGATGGCAAGACTAAATTGAAAGCATACATTTGAAAAACATTCATAAACCTATACAATTTTTAATTAATACTGCTCTTCAGAAATTGCACTTGCACCACAGAATCCACAGACGAGAATGAGAAAGAATTTGATTATTTCTTCAACTAAATGTGCTTGCACTTTTGCACTACCCTTCCCGGCCTCGCCGGTCGTGTTCGACACAAGTGCTATATCTGGTGGTGACCCCTACAGAAAGCGCAGTATAGTCATCCCATCCCGCGTAAAAAATCCAGGAAGTGAATACATTTTGAGATGCGATACTGCCGCGTTGCTTCTATTATTTATTTTTGCTTTTGTCGTTTCTTATCCTTTCTTATTAGATTTATTTCAAAATATTAACAAACGGATTTCTGAGTATTCTAGCTAACTCTATGCTATACTATAACATAGAGTAGAGACTCGTAAGTAGAGACTCATAGGGGGGGGGGGCGGCTGCAATCCTACATCGCAGCGCGGTGGTGAGACCGATCATGAAGGAGTGACTGCAGATGCAGCACGGCGAGCTCACGTATCGTGCGATACTGATCATCATCGGGTACGGAAACTTCGGTGAGTACCTGTTTCCCATGCTTCGTGACTAATCGTGAGGTCACACCCGCGTCTCAACACTGCGAGGCTTCCGGCGATGACACGGCACTCCACATGTTGGTGGAATGTTCATCGTGGGCAAGTCGGCGCCGAGACCTCGTTGTGGGCCTGGGCGTAGATACCCTCTCGCTGGAGACCATGCTACGAGCCATGGTCTCTAGCGAAAGCCAGTGGAACGCGACCGTTTCCTTCTGCGAGCAGGTTATGCTCGTGAAGGAGGCAGCCAGTAGGGTGAGGGAGCGTTCTCCGCTGAGTTCCGAAGTGTGCGGCGAGGACGCCGCAGACTGGAATACGCACAGAACCAACGACCTCCATGATCGCGGCCTGAGGACGACAGACGGCTGCGTGCTTCACCCCACGCACGCGTATCAACTTATAACGTCATTACATAATTTATGTATTATAAAAGCTTGTCGCGAGATTTGAGTTAAATATAAATTTAAGCGCCAAAAAGTAAACTTTAACCTTAAGAGAGACTTTCTTGTGTAGATAAACAAATTCATGAGATTCATTTTATTTTTTTTTATTTTTTTAATATTTTTGGACATTCTTACACAACGTCATCTAGCCCAAATTAAGCTAATATAAGCTTGTGTTATGGGATCTAGACGACTGATAAACATACTTATATATTTCTAAATACATACATATTATACATAGAAAATACCCAAACTCCGAAACAAACATTTGTGGATCACACAAATAATTCGAAAATAATTCGAATCGACCCGGAATCGAACCTGGGACCTCAGGGGCGGCAGTCGCATACTCATACCACTGAGCCACCGAGGTAGTCTACATGGGGCGCACTAACAGCCACCGCACACTAGGCGACATGTCGCCGCGTCTACTCGCAGCGTCTTGTTGCGGCGTTGTCATTTGCATTTGGCGTCTTGTCATCGCGACTAGACGCGGAGCTGTCGCTAGCGTCGGCGACTAGACGCGGAGCTGTCGCTAGCGTCGGCGACTAGTCGTTACGACAGACGTCATGCAGGAAGCGATCATTAGTAGTGGAGTATTCGAGAGAGACGGTAGTTGTTCATCTTGTGAGTTAATAAGGAGCCTCTAGTTGCACTTACCTTGGTCAGCCTTGGTGCTTATAATGCAAAGGAAAATAAACACGTGCACCTTCCTCAGCGCTCACAGCGTGACTGTCGACCAAAGAGAATACAATACTACGTAAGAAGAGACGGGACTCCCATAGTGCAAAATAATCTTACAAAATGTCAAATCAGGGATAACGTTAAGTAGCCAACCTAACAAATGTTACACATACAGAGTCGCCAACATAAGGAAAGAAAAATAGAGATGTGCCACTTAATATTATTTTATTTATCGCAGTGGTCCGTACTTTTTTTAAATAATTTTATATTTTCGCAGACGCTATACTCCATTTTTCAACTAAAGTACTGCGTGATACAAGTTACATGTTAAAAATGAATAAGCGTTCAATTACCCGGAGGCAGTACATTTAATTAAAAAACGGAGTATAGGCTCAGTTTGGGTTTTAAAATGATAAGTTCATGAAATTAAATATTTATTTAAAAACATTACATGTATATTAAAAATATTTGTAATTTCTTCTTCAATCAATATTCTGCAGCTCGTAGTATTGGTGACTGTGTAACATTATGACCCTTTTTATTTAAAACTCACTTTAGTAGGCTAGAAGGTTTTATATAATCTACAATCTGCTTCGCTTCTATTGTGTAATGATGATCCGGTTGTCTGAGCCTCCAATACATCCTTAGTCCATAGCACCCAACAGTTCCTCTTGTTCTCCTTTCTGTAAGTATAAATTAGAGCTCAAGCAACCATTGTCACTTGTCTAAGTATCCTACATTCTAAACTATGGTAAACCTGATTTCATCTTTTCTTTAGGTAAAAGGAAGGGTTAGGCTTTTCTCTTTAGCATACAATTGAATGAACCAGGGAATGATTTATCTAAGGGCAAGTAAGTTACTACACTCACTTTATACTATACACAATGGTCAGACGGTCCTGGTGGATCATCGGAGGCCGTCTACACTTTACTGTACAACTCTTTCACTCTACTCAATGGTCGGACGGCCCTGCTGTGGATTCAATACATCACATCAGAGGAAGCCGTCCGTACTTTACTTTGAGGACGTCTCCTCACTCTCATCTGGCGGTCCTGATGGGGGTCACATACACCCCGTCACAGGAAGCCGCTCACTTTACTTTAGGGACGTCCCCAACACTCTTTAAGGACGTCCCTCATCTCTTTACTTGGCGCCTAGATGAACATAGGACGTCTCAATCCATCCCCAATTAAGTAAGTTACATGAAACCAATACAAAGGATATTAACGTCCCGGCATCTGTCTTGTGTGTCACTCACACTCTCTTTCTTTAGTCTCTTTATAATTCTATTAGTCTCAACAGGTTACTCAATTCAGTATCACTTTAACGGGTCAAACTTACTTTCACGGTTGGATGGAGGTTACTTTCCATCCATCCGTACAATATCATGAGAATGAGCTAGAAAGGTTTTTGCAATGTGCTGACAAGTAAATTATCAGAGCAATAGCTTTAAATTACAAGTCAACCTACCCCGCAACTTTATCATCAAGCTTCTACCAACTATAACATGCAGCTAAGACACTAAACAGAACTCATTTGATATACTTAGCTTACAGGCCGCGGTCACCTTTGCATCTTTATAATTACACTTGAACAATTCGCGGCTTCGTTGGCTCACGTCATTGTTGAAAATTGAATTATATTTTTTAGAGGTTAGGTAGGGTTCTCCGTCTTAATTATTTGGATGTAACCGCCCGCATTCCAGCGATTACCTAGTTATGAAGATAAGGTTTTACATCACGTTCGAACACAAAAACACATTTATCAAATGTTTTGAGCGATAATTTGTCTTTCCATCATTCTTTCATGCTATGTAGTTATATATTTTGTTATCTTCCGGTGTTATTGTTCTCATCCATAGGAAATCTGGCCATGAAAATCCGTTTTGTGCCGTCCTTTCTTCCAGACTTTAAACTACATATTTCACACTTTCTATACATACTTCATATTCGATTTTAATAAACAATGTATAAAACGGTCTTTTCTAGAGAACGGTCTTACAAAAATTTTAATAAAATTCAGCTATTCTCCCAATTATTTCACTAATAACATTCAAAGAAAAACATTATTATTGAAATTGAAAATAACGATTAGACATCCACAGCGACAGACAGTGACACATGACATTTCATCAAGGAACGAGCGGGACAGATTGAGAAATTGAGTGAGACAAATATTGAGCCATTAAAATTTATCCCCGTTTCATAATAATTTTTTTTTGTATGTAGTTGCGACAGACTGCTGTCGACTGCGGACTGACGTAGAGCTGTCGCGCGACTTTCGTCTAGGCATGGAAATGATTGTGATTTTAAAATCACGATAATATAACGATATTATTATTTCCAGTCACGGTGATTTCACCAGTGATTAATCACATGCCGTGATTTGTCTACCAGTGAGTAGTAAAAAAAAAAAAAACCAGTGAGTAGTAGTGACAAATATTATGCACAGTGATATTGATTTCTATTTTCCTAGTGATAATCGTGCGTGAAATCGAGGTTATGCTACACGACGCCAAAGTTGGCACGAACGTGTGGAGCTGGCGTCTAGGAATCTCATGGATGAAATACACGTAACAGTATACTTGCGCACACCCAATTTTATACTAGGTTTGCACAAGTATGCCGTTACGTGTATTTCATCCATTAGGTCCCGGTGAAGAACAACTTTTATTGTTCAGTCTCACGTCAAGCACGTATAAAAAATAAACCTAATTTTATGCTGGTACGGTCTAGTTTTGGATATTTTTACATACTTAATGATTGTACCAATACCAAGCAACGTTGGGACAAATGTGTGGAGCCGGGGTTAAGCATGGACAATACTAAAGAGTAAAAATATGTTTCACCATAGAGTAAAAAAGGGACACCGAAATTTCATTATTTGACTGGTTTATTTGGATAAAATATCACTTCACTTTTAGCTCTGTAATACATATTCATCATGAAAACTGGTGTACCAAACCAAAAAACATTTATTTCTATGGGAGAAACGTTTTTATATAAAAAACTTGTTTTATAAGATTTCAACCATAGACAAAAGTTACTGATTACAACATTCGAACGTTTTGTGCCCAGATAAATCGGAATTTGATATCGATCAAATTCCGATTTATCTGGGCACAAAACGTCGTAAGACATCGGTCTTTTCCAATCCATTTGGTAATCCGAAGTTGGACGTTTGGAGGACATCCATCATATCTGTCTGTGTGTCAATTTTGAAAGAGGCGAGACGTCTTCAACAAATCGCTTATCTAATCTGTGGTCTACCTACAACACAATACAATTTTATTCGTATTGAACAAAACAAAAATAAAAACCGTAATACGGGCCGGGATATTTTGGGATGAACGAATATTATACTCGTATCTTAAGAAAATATGCGTAGGTACCTAAAAAATAAATTTTGTAACGAAACAATTAAATAAGATTCATTTTTACTTTAATTAACCATAACAACATTTACAACATATGTACACCATAAAAATATGTTTATCTCTGTCGCACCCGGTTCCTCAGCTGTTACGCATTAACGGTCACCGAAGAACGGTAACTGCGATACATACGATATCGATACAAATCACTGTTCACTTCACAGTCACCGAAGAACGGTGTGAACTGCGATACGATACGAGTCACTGTTCACAGTCATCGAAGAACGGTGTGAACTGCGATACGATACAAATCACTGTTCACAGTCATCGAAGAACGGTGTGAACTGCGATACGATACGAATCACTGTTTACAATCACAATCGCCGTGAGTTCCCAGTCCAGTCGCTGCAGTGATTTCATTCCATGCCTACTGTCGTCGTGTGTGCGCGTGCACGGCGCGTCTAGACGCGGCGACAAGTAGCGAGCGCGCGCGACTCCCCTAGCTTGTCGTCGCGACTCCACGACTCTGTCGCCAAGTGTTCGAAGCTTTGAACAAAATATATGAAATTGACGCCCGCAGATTGTCGCCGCGTCTAGACGCCGAGCTGTCGCTGTCGCGTGTCGCCTAGTTTGCGCCTGGGGTAAAAGTTTTGCACTTTTAGCTAATCGGAACTATTTGAATTTCGAATGTTATATTTTTTTAAACGTTGCAACCTTCTTAGTAGTAAAAAAAACAATTGGCGGGAAATCATTTGTCAATTGTTTTTTATCACACATCAAAGTTCGGAATTAAGAGTCCGTATGCAGAATCGAAACGGGCGGAATTAGGTATTTGACACATTTTGTGCGTGAGTCCGGAGTTACCGATGGTGGTCAGCCAGTAGGTACGGCGATTACATGGTTTTGATCTTTTTTTTTTCATTTTATAATAATAGTGTCTTGTGTGGGGGAGGTGAAAAGAGGGCTAGGAGGGTGGGTGTTTTTTTTCTCTCCTTAAATTCAAGAAAAGACCCTCTATACTCGTATGATCCCGTAATCAAAACTCCTCTACCTTTCCTCTGTCGTTGCACTCTCAAAGGGGGGGCGAGGGCCAATTTTTTTTCCTAATCAAAATCATTTGACCTCCTCTATACAAAGGGGCTCTACCAACATATTTAGGGCCCCAGCGAACTCATCTGCTAGTGGCGCACCTGCTGATCAACGGACGAGGCTCGTTAATTTACGGTACCTATGAAGTGGCTTTGGTCCCTACGTGGGTACCGGGTGTTGGTCCGGGGGGTGCCACCGTGCAACTGTGCTAAAGCCCCACAAGTAAATCAGCCCAGGCTGGTTGCGTAAGGGGTTCAACAGCTGCACCGCCGGGCCCGGGGCCATGTATGGTGCAGCAGGCATGGGACCAGTGGGGGCTAAGCGGAGTCGTGTGGGTGGTGTGGGTCGATTCGCCGGCCAGGGAGACCCTTAGCAACGGCGTTGCCGCAGCCGCCCGCAACACAGTCATGGGGCCCGCCTGGGACCAACCACACCAGGAGACTGCCCCACATGTTCTCGCGCATAATCCTGATGTGGGATCGCCGCTCCGGGTGGTAACCAGTGTGGGATAGCGGCGGCCTTGCACCAGGGGGGTTTGGTAGCCCTTCCGTCCGGCGGGTCGGCTCCAACCTAACCACACGGTTCCAGACGAAGCTAGCCCCTGCGCTTTGTCACTTATTACTGCTGCACCAAATGTCGCCCTGTCTTCACGCTTCTTCTTCAAATTTATAATGGCAGTGCAACAGAAATAAGTAAACGTTCCACAGCGGCCCCAGGAAACCCCACAGCTTCACTTTTCGAGGTGGAGTTCACCAACATCCGTGGACTCCATGCGAACCTCGATGCCGTCCACCATACCTTGAGACGGCTCGGCCCGCTGTGACGTTCCTCACGGAGACACAAATACGCCGCCCTGATAACACACCTTACCTGTGTTGCCCCGGTTATGTATATATGTATCGAGAAACAATACCGGGGTGCCGCAGGGGTCCGTGCTGTCACCAACTCTTCCTTCTGCAAATCAATGATATGCTATCCCTCGGGAACATTCATTGTTATGCAGATGACAGCACATTGCAGGCGTGTGCATTTACAGCGAAGAAATCCCCTTTCCTTCCCCTACCCTCTCTTCAGAATGCATTATTACCAATGAAGGGCAACCTTGAGATCCTTGACATAGACGTTCGTCAAGAGCTCAATAATAAAAACTACATCGAAAGATGTATAGGGCTAGCTTCGTGGAAACTAGGAATGAGGTATGGCGAATAAGGTAAAGCGATTCTTTACACTGCATCAGAGGTGTCTGCTGTACAAGACGCAGATTGGACCCTGCGTCGAATACTGCTCTCACTTCTGGGACGGCTCCGCGAAGTATTTGCTGGACGCTCTCGACGCTATGCAGCGTCGAACTATCCGTATTATAGATTGTCCGGAGGTAACGGGAAGCTTTGAGCCGCTAGCTCAGCGCCGAACAATAGCTTCCTTGGCCGCATTCTACCGTATTTACCACGGCGAGGTTTCTGAAGAGCTCTTCAATCTGTTCCCATCTTCCTTCCGATTCCGAACAACGCGTGCCGGGCAGAGATGCCACTCCCACTCAGTAGGTACATGTTCGCGAGAACCGAACGTTTTAAACGTTCGTTTCTGTGCCGAACGATACTGGCCTGGAACGCCCTGCCTGTGCACGTGTTTCCTCCCACATATAATCCTGGGTTCAGTAGGTCGTCAAGTTGAGGGTCACTCTATAGTATAGTGTGCTGTGAGTGACCCACAATCGCTTGACGTCGTCACGACTTACTACCAGGCGGGTGGCGTCAAATTGGCGAACCCAATACAAAAAAAATAAAATAAAAAACTACCTCTATAAAATTGTTACTCAGTTTGATTGCCCCCCTTGGGGGACTGGAGGGCAAATCTAAAAAACTCGGAATTTTCCCTAGGTCCCCGAACCCCCTTTACATTTCTGCAAAAAAAACATAGGTACCTTCCCCTCCACCATCAAGGAGAACAATAAAATTGTGTCAGTGAGTGAGTAATCCAGCTTTATAAAATATAACAGCTTTTTTTAACAAAAACAATGATAAATACATTCTACATAATCACTTGTTGTATTTAAAAAGAAGCCTAATCATCACAAAATAATAACTAATATTACCAAAGTATCAAAATCTCACGCCACGCTATATTCGTCTGTAGACGGCGTCGAATTTTGGCGCGCAGAGCGACACGTCCTCTCCCTGTAAGCGCTTGGCGCGGACTGCTTACTTGAGGCATGCGTCGAGTATTATAAAGCGAAATTTAGGTGTTTTTAAAAAATTATTTACAGCCTATTTTTTATTATTTAGCTATCTTTTTTTTTGGAAAGGGATTGATTTTGAACCAAGGTTTATTTATGTTGTTTTAATTTTATGAACGAGAGTTTTATGTAGCCGAAATAAGAACCAATTCATTGCCCATTTTCTCTAAAATTTGACTAACTTAAATATTTGTTTACTCAATTTTTTTTTATGAAAGTGATAAAAAGTAATCCATACATTTGATAGATGACTTTTACAAGAATACACTGTATTTTTGTAATACTTTTTAGACGACAAAACGATTAGTGAATTTGTGATATTCTAGACCTCTTCCAGCAAAAGATACGAAAAACTACCGATTGTTTTAGGTCGATTAATCAAAATTTAATGACAAAAATAAGAAAGTAGCTCACTTATTAGATCATTATTGAAATAATATTTCATGTTATGCATTAAAACTTATAAAAATACAGTATTTTCAGTGTAAAAACACGTCTGTAAAATCAGCGAAAACGGTAAAATTTAATAGGAGGACTCTTAAGTCGAAAAGATTTTAGAGCGATGATTTTTTATGATTTTAAAAGTTCTCTCTCTCCGCAAGACTGTGCCGCTCGTCTTCAAAATGCTTATGGGAGAGAAGCACCTTGTTTGAGCACCGTGAGGCGATGGTTTGCTGAATTCAGAATGAGAGAGGTCGAGTTTCTTTACATGACGAAGAAGGAATTTCGTGAAGGGTGGCCTTCAACTGCCGTCAACGAAAATAATGTGGCTACTGTTAAGCGGTTAATTGAAGAAAACCCGCGGATTACCTATGAGACAATTCGAGGACTATTGGGGATTGGTATGAGTCAAATCCAGAAAATTTTACAAGAAGAATTGAAAGTTCGGAAACTTTCTTGTCGTTGGACCCCTCATGAACTGACAGCGGAGCAGAAGCGGGCTCGCATGGAATGGTGCTCACAGATGCTACTAAAATACGACCACGGACATTCAATACTGTTTATGACATTGTCACAGGAGACGAAACGTGGATTTATTGTTTTGAACCCGAAAAAAACAGCAATCTTGTGAACGGGTGTTTGAAAATGAGAACATGCCAACAAAAGTGAGGCAGGCGAGAAACGTTGGTAAAAAAATGATCGCGTTTTTTTTCTCAGCTACGGTTCCCATCTGTACAATTCCACTTGAAGATCAAAAGAGTGTTAATTCCGAGTGGTATTCTACCATTTGTTTACCCAGGGTGTTAGAAAAAGTTCGCGAAAGACGACCCAAAAGCCGCGTTCTCCTACATCATGACAACGCTTCTTCACACACGGCCAACAAAACAAAGTCATTTTTAGCTTCCGAAAAAGTACAACTCGTCACCCATCCTGCGCATAGCTCCGACCTAGCACCCTGTGATTTTTGTATTTTCCCCAAAATCAAAGATTTGATGAGAGGTTTCACTTTTCCCAACTCCGAAGAGGCAGTGATAGCGTTCAATCAGCATGTAGAAAACATGCATTCAGATCTGTTGTCCTCCTGTTTTAAAAAATGGTTCGATCGCATGAAAAAATGTTTAAAATGTAAAGAAGAGTATTTTGAAAAGCAATGAACATAATATTTTGGTTTTAACATGTTGTTTTTTTAAGTTACGCAAAACTTATAGTGTGACATACGTATAATAATTTTTAAACCAAGTAAATCTCGCGACAAGCTTTTATAACACATAAATTGTGTAATAACGTTATAAGTTGATACTAAAAGTTTTAAAGTAAAATTTAATTTTTGTATGTTTAGGGCATTTAAATAAAAGCTTGTTCTTTAAAAGTTTTTTTACTTTTAATTTATTTAAATTAAAGTTAATATTTATATTTTGCTAAAAAATCTTTATTGACAATGCCAATGAATAACACAACACAACAGTAGATACAAAAACAACGTAAAATTTTACATTATACTTATTTCAGTATAAAAATATGTATGAGTTTTACTTATTTAAATCGATTTTGCTTTAATATTTTCTTAACATTCAGAACTAAAGTGTACAAACATGCAATAGGTAGGTAAGTGTAGTTGTGTTATGTATGAGTTTGATCGTCGCCGCATTGTCCGGTAAAAATCTATAAATATTATTATTGAAAGTCCTCCACATTCGCCATTGTCTCTGTCTGTTACTGCAACAGTTTTTGAGTTTATAGCAAACTCAAAAACTATTGCATAGTATAAAATAAATAAATTATGAACCACTTGCAATATTTCTTCCTATTAGCTACCAGCTGGACCGTTTCTAAGACTTAACTTCAGTCCTCTCATAAATGGCATTATATCACCAATCTTTATTTTCACCCCACCTAACTTCTTGTTTTTCAAATTTAGATTGTTTTGTACAGCAACATCATTACTCGGTTTCTTTTTAAAAAAGCTCAACAATTGACTTTCTGGTTGTTTCTTGAGTTCCATATACCATTTCACATCGTTACTGGCAAAACCATCAGGCATTTCTTTTCTAAGCCACCCCCGATAATAAACGCATTTCATTACATTTTTTATCATTTCTGGACCTTTCATTTTTATGTTACGTTTATTAGAATAGGCTCTGCAGTTAGCTGATATAGGAATTTCTGATATATAATTTAAACGATTTGAGTAACAAAAACTGTTTTCACTGAAAATTGAACTCATATTTGTGCCATAGTTTTCGTTACCAATTGATACTACACTTTCATTGTCACTACTATCTGTGGGTGTACCATTAGAATAAGCAGTTGTTATTTTTCCTACATTTGGGGGACGAATGTTATTGCACTCTTTATTATACTTAACATCTTCAAGCTTTTTATTGTTTGAAGGGCACGTACACTTAGGCATGCGAGTATTTTTCTTTGCACTTATGCAAGAAGTGTAATCAGATACGTGAAAAGTTAGTCCACTACAACTTGGATGGGTTTTTGGAATCAGACAGTTGTCCTGTTTTTGAGCATCAACATAATGTTCTTTAGGTTTGTCATTTTCATCGTTAGGATTGCAAGTACAAGTGTGAGGAACTCGTGGCAAAGCGAGGCTTTTACCGTGACAATAATCAATGTTGCATTTTTTTTGTTTTTTGTTTTTACAGGAACATCCACTATAGAAGCATTTATCTGCTACAAGATACTTGCCTGAACTTGTTTTACCTGAACGCTTTGGTACGTTATTTGTTATAGTACAGTCAGCATCGCAACTAAATAGAGTTTTTAATTTACTAACCTTAAAAATGGTCTTATTTTGTAAAGATTTCTTACTTTCCTTTATACACATCTCACCTTCATTTACATTCTTTTCATTACTACAGTTATTCACAACACTTTCTTTGTCGTTTGCTGTATTTGTATTCAATTTATTACTAATAGAAGTGTCTCCATTGGCATTACATTCTTGTAAATATTTATTACACACGGAATTTAGTGGTTTATGTTTATTTTTGTAATGTTCTTCCACACACCGACAGGGATTACATAAACAATTAGTATCAACACATTTAGTTGAAGCAGGTTTCTTTATCCAAATGTTGATATTTGTGTTACGACAAGGTTTATTTGCTACGGCTACTCTTTTTTTAATGTATGACACTTGACTGTTGGCAGTCCCGATGTTAACATATATTTTGTTTGATTGCTCATTATTTTCATTGCTGGCAATTAAAACTTTGTCTTTTTTTGAGTGCCCTGCACAATTCTTTTCGTAATCACATGAATTTATATCCTTTTTATTTTGTCCCATTTTTGCAAACGCAAATGCATCATAGTTTATGATGTTCTGTGTAGCTTTGGATTCGAATTTACGAGTAACGTTATTTTGCACGTGCTTCCATGAATAGACTTGTGTTTCTTTGGAAAGTTTCAAAGTGTCTTCGAAGTCATTTCTTTGCTGCTTTTTTATGTTCCTTATTTGATCATCTCCACCATCGTGTCTGCACATAAGTGTTTCATTAGTATCAGATTTAGTGTTTTGTATATTGTATGTATTTTGTATTCCTTGAACTTTACATTTTGTACTACTGTATTTGTTAGTAGTTTGACCAACTTGTTCCTTAGATTTTTTACAGTGAGTTTTGGAGATGTTTATGCCATAACTAGCTCTTTTATAATTCTGCAAATAATACCTGGAATCCTGATAATAATTTGTACAGCAATTTAAATTATCTTTACTTTTCAGACCGAGATTATATTCAATTTTGTTACTATTCTGATTATCAACTCTAGTTATAATTTGTGACTTTCCTGTGGTTTCACTTAATTCACGGTTATTTGTTGTTGTTTGACTTGAGACATGATCTGTAGCACAGTTTATTTCATTGCTTATGCTGAAGTGACAGCCAGATATATCTACGTCGTCATTTTGGTGTTTCTTTAAGAAATCACTGCTTCTTGTTCTTAAGATAAACAAAAATTGTTTCAATATATCTAATAAATTTAGTGACATTGACTTTGGAGCTTGTAGGTATGTTTCATTTACTATATTTTAGTTCGTACCAGGCAGTAGGCCTTAAACTTCGGTCATACACATTGTGTAATCATTGTAACTTGTATTTATTGTATTGTAACGTGTATATATCAATTTACCTTGAGAAACCTAATTTGAATCACAAAAATCTATGTGAAAGGAATCAGTAATGTCTAAGTTTCTTGTTCTTGTTGGATTTCGACGTTCGATTGTAAGTAGCTACTGAATTTATTTCCAATTCTTGTTGTTACAAATATTCAGTATTTAAAAACACATGGCTTTTTATAAAATTCCAGTGTATTTGTATAATAATATTAATAATGTAGATTAAATTAATTCTTAATTTTTTCTCTCCAATTTAATATCTCTATTACCCACTAGTTTCTTGGGGGTAAAATGTCGTTTCATCCATGTAGTCTTTTTCTGTTCACGTAGGTAATGATCTTAGTTTTGTCTTCTGCGAAAAATACACAACTGTTGAAGAGCAGTCCCCACAGAAGTTTGGACCTAGTACCTATTTACCCTATATCACTCCTTGTGAGAAAATTTATTTTAGATCTTATGTCGTATAATGGGTATTTCGGGATTAGTTCTAAACCGCACAGAAGGGCTTGTTCATCTTTTGCGATTCTAAAACAACAGACCAAAATACTAAAGGAACCTTTGATTATCTAGAACTTAAAGGAATAATTCTAACAATTAAATACACTGGTTGGACTCCTCACAAACAGTAGGATGTTGATAATGCAACCGATGAATAAAGTAAATGATTGAAGTACATAATCTACTCGAAATATAATAAATATTTTTTTAATTAGACCATGTATGTATACGCTATAACAATTTTACACTTTAGTTTATAAAATATGTACTCTTTGCCAATTTGTCAATGATATCATTTACGTTTATTAACGTCACTGCTATTACGTTTGCTTTTTTTGTGAAATATCTAGCGTGGCTTCAGATATTTCATTATATAGCACAGACTATTTTAACAGATATGACCAGAGATTTCCCGCCCACTTCGCATGGATACATAGATATTGGCGTGGATTTTATTATGACATACACTGCATCTGATCTGAATCTGAACATTCAAGTTTCTTGATCTGAACCTATGATCTTTTTATAGCATATCATTGATCTGAACAAGATCTGAACAGAGTTTTGACAAGAATGTGAAAAAAAATCCGTAATAATTTTTATATTTCGAGTAGATTATGTAGGTACTTCAATCGGTTACCTATCTTAATCCCGAATTTTAATATTCCGAATATCATAATCCCGAAAACGTTTGGACATTTTTTAATAATCCCGTTTTTAAAAATTCCGAATTTCATTTGCCCATCATTTGTACGACGTTTTAGAATCCAGACGAACAGACACACGAAATCTAAATGCATAAAATCCAGATGACCGTAATCCATATGCACGAAAGCCCAATTTTTAAAACACAAGTTTTTGAAATACACTTATTTGATATCCAGAAAAACAATATCCAGATTTTTAAAATCAAGATATTTTATGTGAAAATGTCATATAACACAGTTGTCACTTTCACCTGGGACAAATCTCTTTTTTCTATTAATGCAAGTCGTTTCGCTCGCTCGGTCCCTGCGTAGGTGGTCACAGTTTTAACCTAACCTAAACTACCCATTTTGTTTAAAGAAGAAATTAACCTAATCTAAATAGTTCAGTGCCGGGTAACCTACTAAAAACAGTCTCTTTTTTCTATTAATGCAAGTCGTTTCTGGCACTCGCCGGCCGCTGCCACGGCACCGCTCGCTTCACTCGCTCGGCTCGTGTGTAGGAGGTCACAGTTTTAACCTAACCTAACCTACCCATTTTGTTTAAAGAAGAAATTAACCTAATCTAAATATTTCAGTTCCGGGTAACCTACTGCATCAATCCCGTGCTCCGCCAGTGAGTGGAGCACGCGCAAGGGCCTTCGACCTACTTCCTCACCCAACTTCTCAGGGGTCATGGCTGTTTTGCCAAATTCCTGTGGGAAGTGGTGGGGATTCTGTCGGAGCCCGTTTGTCTTCATTGCGCAGGCAGCGCCGTGGACACGGCAGAGCACACGCTCTTCGTGTGCGCCGCCTGGGACGCGGAGAGGTTGGCCCTCACGGGCACTATTGGAAGAGTGGATTCGCTGCCGGCCTTGATCCAGTCTATGGCCGGCAGCAACCAATGTTGGGCCGCCGTCGTTTCCTTCGCTCGGGAGGTGATGGCGGCGAAAAGAGGCCCTGCGTGAGCGGGAGCGTGCTGGCCGTACGCTCCCGCCTCGGTGGGCACCAGTCAGGGGGCGACGGCGCATTGCCTACGCCCAAGCCCCCGACTGATAGGGCCGTGGGCGATGGGTCGGGGGGCCCACCGTCCACGCGAATGGCCCTGAGGAGTCCGACGCCCTTATGTGTTTCGGGGGCGTCGCTTCTGTGTCGATCAGGGGGGGGTCAGCCCCCCCGAGATGAGCTCGAAAGAGCGCCCCTTTGCCGGGCCGCCGTTGCTTAACAGTTCCTGCCTATCCGGCGGCCCGGTTAAGGCGAAGGAGAAACACCGTGGATAGGTTTTAGTGGGTAGTCCGGCCCGTTTTCCACCCTAGGGCCGGGAGTCCCACATGAAGCCGTCTCGCTCCCTCTCCGCAGCGAGACGGTGAAGTGCGTAAATGCATCACCGACCACGTTAAAAAAAAAAAACCTTACCAAACCTACCCATTTTGTTTAAAGAAGAAATTAATTAACCTAATCTAAATAGTTCGGTTTCGGGTAACCTACTAAACACAATCTCTTTTTTCTATTAATGCAAGTCGTTTCTGGCACTCGCCGGCCGCTGCCGCGGCACCGCTCGCTTCGCTCGCTAGGCTCGTGCGTAGGTGGTCGCGGTTCTAACCTAACCTAACCTAGTGAGTCGAATTTGACACTTATACCTATCTGTAAAGGCTGCTACACTCAGTGCCGGCGGACGAGCCACCGGCCATGCCGCCGGCATGGCCCCCGGGCTTAGGTTGTGCGGGGTGCCGGCGTCAGTTTGATCCCGGCATTTGAGTAATAGTGGTGTTTTTATCGTTTTGCCGAAAGGGTTTTGACAAAATTTCATTACCCAAACAAATTTTAACAACCTTTTTTTATAGCTACCATTGCAATATTTCGAATGATTTTAGTAGGTACGCATATTTTTATTTGATCAAATTTTTACTTGGCAAAATATTACTAATTACAAAATATTACAATTTTTTGTGAATAGATTTTTTGCCTAGTAATAATTTGGCAAATGAAATTATGCGAATTTTTTTTTGGGAAGTGAAAATTTGTCAAATTCCTTTCGGTCAAACAAGGGAGACCCGTTTTTATCATAGCGTGCCAGTTTTGATATCTGTGCTAGACAGACTTTGGGAATCAGTGAGGAAAGGAGTTTTGGTGAAATTTTACAGTTTTCGAAGGCTGAATGAAATAAGTTTCTCCTGTATCTAAAACCGCAACGTTACTGCCAACCTCTCTTTAGCGGGTATAGCCTCTTTCCAGCTAGTATTTTTTTGATAATGTACACTTCAGCAAAAATTCAAAGACTTCATATGTCATTCTCAGAAACCCAAAGAACATACTATTACGCAAACGCTGACGCCCCACATCGTCTTTATTATACTCTTCTATCATTACAGTACCATTCTGCCATATTTTATTCCGTAAACTTGGACGCACCCAAAACCTTCTCTTCCTTTTATATTTTTTTTCTTATTATAATAAAAACTACAACCGCGGCGGCATTGCTGATGATTTCTTTATTCATTGTAACCAAAAATATGTAGGTACTTCACTAGCGTTCTACATGACTGTCACAATCGGAATGATGCTTGGCGGCTATGCGCGGCCTAAGCCGGCGGCAGTGCCGCTCGTCATAAACCCGGCGGCACTGCCGCCGGCACTGTGTGTAGCAGCTTTAATAAGCAAATAAAACAATAAAGGTCATTGGGCACTTGGTATGGAAAATCTACCCACGACCTACAGAAACAAAATTGGTGTGTATGTTTGGATAAACATCCCTAGTTTACGAAAATATATGTCGCATCAATGTAGAGTATGGGAATAAGCCCAAAAATTAAAAAATAAAGTCTTAAGTTATATCCTCTAGTGATAAGACATTGTTCGACTATTTGCATTGAATGGGTGTCATGATTACACGCTGGAACACCTGAACTCGTCGTGTTCGTCTGCTGGCTCTAATAATACAAGTCTGTTGGACACCTAAAAGATAAAAACTTATTCTACCTCACTAATACAATGGAAATAATCTGATGTATTTTTAAAGGAAATAAATATACAGAATTTTATCATTTTTATTCAACATGATCAATGTCAACAGGCACGATAGTGTCGTCCAAGAACCTTGCTAGCGTATCTATTTGTTCTTGGTGTCTGGCCCATGACAAAAATACACCATGCTGGCTATATGTGCGCAGCATCCGATAGGTCGGCGGCCGTGGATACAAGAACAGTAATAATCTTCTATACTCTCTCTGCCCTCTGTTGAAGGGTTTACCAATATGTAGGTGTAATATTTTTTACTCCTGATATGACGGGACTGAATTCTACCGCGTATCAATGTTCTGTTATTTACCGATTCTTGGTGCCGGTAGAGTTCGACGACATTTCGACGGCCATTTGGTCGTAACTGCTCATGGACATATGATCTGGCGATCCTGAGGTGATAGCTGCCCAGCGTAAATAGTATCAAATCATCGTACGTCAATTGTGGGAAATCGAACGCTGCATCACTGACATCAATTGGAGTGAAGGCTACCCTTTGCATATTTAAATTGTGCTCACTCACATATTCCACCAGCTCGTTCCTTCTATTAATATTTTCATTAATTATATTAATGAATTGCTCGGCGTAAATGCTATCCTCGTATGGTCTTTACTGACTGGCAATTTTTATTTTCAGGAGATAGTAAAGATATAGCAAACTAGTTCGATGAAAACTATAGGTATAGAGGTTTAGATAGATAAATAATATAGGCAGCACTCAAGGTCACGACGGGTGTTGCTCAAGTCGTGGGCCGAATACGGCGGCTGGGACTGGAGGTGGCCTTGCACAAATCCGAAGTTCTGTGTTTTCACAGACCTCGGAACGGTCCACCTGAAGGTTCCAGCATAAATATGGGAGGCGTTAGCATCGGCATCAAGCCCTCGATGAAGTATCTAGGGATCGTACTTGATAGCCGATGGAACTACGGACCACATTTCCGAAGTTTGGTCCCCAAGGTGACACAGGCATCGGTCGCGCTTTCGCGACTGATGCCCAACCTAATGGGACCCAACGTTTCCTGCAGGAAACTGTACCTGGGGATCATGCGGAGTATGGCCCTATACGGGGCTCCCGTATGGGCGGCGCGTTTGACGGCCAACAACTCAACGCTCCTTAATAGACCGTTGAGGACCTTGGCCGTCAAAATAATAAGGGGCTACCGCACGATCTCCGGAGAGGCTGCATGTCTCCTAGCCGGGACCCCTCCATGGGACCTGGAAGCGACAGCCCTTGTGCCATTTGAACAATGACGCAAGGGCTGTCGCTTCCAGATCCAGCGCTGGAGAGGGGCCACAGGCCTGCGTCTCGAGAAATCGATGACCAGCGGTGCCAACTCCGCCAGGATCTCATGGAGTCATGGTGGGTGCGACTTGAGCAACACAAGTGGGGTACCACCATCATCGCGGCGGTGAGACCGATCATGGACGATTGGCTGCAGAGGCAGCATGGTGACCTCACGTATCGTGCGACGCAGATCGTTACCGGGCATGGATGCTTCGGTAGCTATCTGTTTCGCATCCGTCGTGAGGTCACACCCCGGTGTCAACACTATAATAATTGTTTATAATAATAATAATAATTGTTTATTTTTTTGCAATCCACAAACTAAAACTAAAACATTTGACAGTTGAAGATGGTATGGACAATATTCAGTAGTTTAGAGTGTGGATAGCTGGTGCCTGTGGTAGGTAACGAGATCTGAATTACAGGTCACCAGCGCCCCACTGACAGATGTAAAAAACTGACCACAATCAGCCCATGTAGCAACAAAAATCGTACATTACACAAAACAATGATATTTACACGAATTTCTGTAGCAAGTGTGAATGTTTGTGTTAGTGTGTATAAATGTGTAGGGATGTGTAAAAGAGAAAATAAATTTAAAAATTAAAGAAAGTATAAATTGGTAAATTGAACTAAAATTAGGAGGGTACAACCAACAGTTCCTCAATAATCAAATAGGTTTGCTGGAGTAGCCAGGCTCTAACCCTCACCCTACAGTTGTGGTAATTAAGAGAGTGAATGTCTAGCAATTGGTGAAACTTGTTGTAGAGATACGGTCCTAGGAAAAAGTAAAATCGTCGAACGAAGGAGGTCTTTATGGACCTTGATTCAGCCACAAGATGGTTTCGTTTCGAGAGTTCACCATCGAAGCACGTCTCAGAATGCTGCCTAAGGACCGTCGCAAGCATAAACAATTGTCTCACCGTCAACACTTGACAAAACTCATACAGTTCGGTGGTTGGGAAGAGACGAGGCTTATAACAGCACACCTTTAGAACACACCTCTGCGCTCGCTCCACTATCAACATGTGTGTTTTGGCAGCACCTCCCCAGGAACCTATGCAGTAGCCTAGAATGGACTGGCACAAAGCAAGGTACGCTACCTTCATCACCTCAGGACTGGCAGAGGCACGCAGCGACCTGAAAATATGTACCAGCTTTCGAGTCCTGTTAGACAAGGCGATAATTTGCTCTTGGAAGCTCAGACCGCTGTCCAACACAACGCCAAGGTACTTAACAGAAGACACTTTGTCTACAGCTAGACACGGCGTTATATTTGCAGATACACTCGGGCACTGGACAAACCTGTTCCGACCCGCCACCATCTGTAAGTCTCCCGTGAGTGGGGTAGAATTTCGCAACCCGAACATCAGTACCTTGGTTTTAGTGACGTTGAGCGTAAGCAAGTTAGAGTCCAGCCAGGCTCCAGCGGTGTCAAAACCATTCTGAGCCAGTCGGAATGCATCGTCCCATGCATCCGAAACAAACACCAGAACCGTGTCATCTGCGTAACAAAATACCCTTCCCCGGTCGAGTGAGAGGTTACAGAGGTCGTTAATGTAGACTAAGAACAGCGTCGGGCCGAGGATACTGCCCTGCGGAACACCATATGTTACCTGCAATTCCGAGCTCCTGGTGGAGCCAACCTTAACACACTGAAATCTGCCAGTCAGGTAACTGCTAAAAAGTTCTAATTGTACTCCTCTAACTCCCACACGCTCCAGTTTGGACAGCAAAATCGAAGTAGGGACCGTGTCGAAGGCCTTCGCGAGATCCAAGAACAGTGCAACACACTTTTGCTTCTTGTCGACTTGAGTGACAATATGGTCAAGCAGCATCTGCTGTGGATAGATTTTTCCGAAAGCCAAATTGGTTCGCAGATAGAAGCTGGTTATTTTCTAAGTAATGAGCAAGTCTGGAATTTATGATTTTCTCAAAGACCTTCGACATGGCGGGCAAGATTGAAATAGGCCTATAGTTTTCGACTCGAGTTTTGTCGCCGGATTTATAAATAGGATACACGAGCGCCCTCTTGAAGAGGTCGGGGAAAATACCTGTAGAAATGGATCGATTACAGATATATGTGAGTGGGGGAACGATCGTGTTTTTATGCTGTTTCAGAAAAGAGGAAGATATACCGTCTATGCCAGCAGAAGCACCAGCTTTGAGTGACATCACTATCCTTTCAACCTCCTCCTCATCAGTTTCCAGTAGTACAAAGGAATATCTGCAGTGTGTAAGAAGAATCACCTGTTCAGCTATACAGCATGCGGGAATTTTTTCAGCTAGCAGCTTCCCTGTATTGGCAAAGTAGGAGTTTATGGAGTTCACCACGGAGAGGCTATCAACATTGTCTCCCAATAGAGCAGCGGCTGGAGTAGAGGGTTTATTTGTGTTAGTAATATATTTGATCACCTTCCAGAGCTCCTTAGAGTTATTCCCAGCCTTACTGAACAGCTGGACTTCGTGCTCTCTCTTAGCTTTCCGAAGCAATCCGGTACAGAAATTGCGGTATCTTTTATAAGAGATTTGTAAAATCTCATTTGCCGGATACCTTTTAGCCTTTTTATATAGGTTATCCCTGTGGCGCATGCACCTAAGAAGGCCCCCCGTAATCCAAGCTTTAATAGGCCTACGACGGCGAGAGAGAGTAACAGTTCTGGTATTATTAGATATGGCAGATGCAATAGGTTCCAGCAAGTTCCTGGTAGCCACGTTAGGGTTCTCCGCCGCGAAAACTGTGTCAAAATTAAGGAGAGATATGTCACGAGCAAGAGACTCATGGTCAATCGAGCAAGTATATGACTGGCCTTTCACGGACTCCCTAGTCCGAAGAGCAATCATAACTGCTGAGTGGTCCGTTACTGTTGTCTCCAAAACCAGCACCTTTGTAGATGATGGTGCTTTTAAGTTGGCATGGTCAAGGCAGGTAAGACCGTGGGTCGGAAAATTATGGCCTGGGAAAAGTCCATGCTGCGCAAGTAGATCCAAGTAATCAAGAGTGGTCACCTTTTGGCAGGTCGGAACAATATCAATATTAATGTCGCCGATAAGTACTATATTTCTGTATATTTTCAAGTCAACACTGCGAGGTTTCCGACGGCAACACCGCACTCCACACGTTGGTGGAGTGCTCAGCGTGGGCAAGTCAGCGCCGGGACCTCGTAGTGGGTCTGGGCGTAGATACCCTCTCGCTGGAGACCATGCTTCAAGCCATGGTCTCCAGCGGGAGTAGGTGGAACGCGGCCGTTTCCTTCTGCGAGCAAGTCGTGCTCGCGAAGGAGGCGGCCGAGAGGGAGAGGGGGCGTACCCTCCCCGCCGAGTTCCGTAGTCAGCGGCGAGGGCGCCGCACACACTACTACGCCCAAGACCATCGACCTCCATGATCGGGGCCTGAGGACGGCGGGATCGCCACCCGTCGTCCTTACAGAAGCAGGCTAGAAGGGTTGCGTGCTGCGGGGCCTTTGCCCCATAGCACGCAACCAGATTCACTCACTGACGCGGGATGAAACCCAACCCCAACGACGCGGGATTCTCATCCCAACCCAACCCCCGCAGAGACCACAGAGGTGGTCAAAGTCCGCCGGGCGCCACTGGAAATAGTTCTGCTTGTAACCAGAGACGCCCGGTAACGGACGTTAGAGCGGCCGCGAAACTAAATAAAAAAAAAAGATAAATAATATAATTTAGACCTACAAAATAATTGAGGCTTATTAAATTTTGTTAATAGTATAGGGTAGTTTAGTAATAATTCTGGAAATTGTTAGCATGGGAAACAAAAAATATTATTATTTATTGCAATAGTTTAGCTGGAACACGATTGTATGGGAACCAAATAAAAAGATTATGAAAATCTGGCAATAGTTTATATGGAAAATACGAAGTACGAGTACGATGGGAAACAAAAAAAAAGTATTCTGAGAATCTTGTATAACTATATCTGGATTATGAGAATATGGGAAACATATAAAAACTTTTTGAAAATTTGGTTTTAGTGCACCTGGAAATTGATACATCTGAGAAATTAAAAAGGGAATTTTAAAAAGTTGTCATTCATTACATGTCTTTTAAAAGTTCTACCAACCGTTTTCGGGGTTCTTTTTTAACATTCGGGGAACAGAAATTCGAGATTTCAATAGGTTACCACTTCAATAATTTACTTTATTTATCGGTTGCATTATCAACATCCTACTGTTTGTGAGGATTCCAACCAGTGTGTTTAATTGATAATTGAACAATAAAACTTCCAAAGAAATGAGACTTGAATCATAAGACGAGATTAAGATACACAAAAAAATAAACAGCTCTATCTCAAAAACGATTATAGGTATTGTCAAGTTCTTGTCTATGGGTATTGTTGCTCTAGTGCTTCAAGGATGGGGGTTTGAGAGGTCCGTCAAAGGGAAATTCCGAGAAGTATCCGTTTCGAAAAGAGCCAAATCAACTACGTCAGGTTTACAAAGTTCCACGAAGGATATTAGATAGACAGATAGACAAGGGTTACCTGGTAAGTCTTGCGAACCCCGTTCAGGGGTGGTAGTTCCCACCATTTCTGACAAATTTCACCTTGGACTCCTGCCCCCCACCCTAACCCTTTTCAAGTTATAAGGCTTTGAAGAGTTTTTTGAAAAAATGCCGATTTCTTGTCTATTGGCCTATCTTTTTCGTTTATTTTTGTTCAAATTTTTATTTTTATACGATTTTTGTGTAGCAGATTAGTTTCTTCATCATTATGAAAAATAAAATTAGAGTTACCTCAACTAAATGGGTCGTAGATAGAAGATTGATAGTTATAGCATCAATAAAAAATCAGTACAAATCAAACTTCAACCAGCAATAGTAAAAAAAAATCAACGACACCTAGGCTGCAGATACGCTTAAAAATATCAACGTTTCATTAGCTATTCAACTAGGTATAACAAGCTAGGCTGCTATTGGAAGTCTTGGAATAATCTTTGATAAAAGTCTTAAAAGTAGTAGTAATAATTACCGTAAAATTGATCAATTAAGTTACAAAATAAAATAAAACAATACAAATAGGTACAAAAAATGTATTTTATTTTATCTTTCCTGTTCAATATGTATTTCCAGTGCGCCCGGCGGACTTTGACCACCTCTGTGGTCTCTGCGGGGGTAAGGTCGGGATGAGAATCCCGCGTCGTTGGAGTAAGGTTTTATCCCGCGTCAGTAAGTGAATCTGGTTGCGTGCTATGGGGCAAAGGCCCCGCAGCACGCAACCCTTCTAGCCTGCTTCTGTAAGGACGGCGGGTGGTGATCCCGCCGTCCTCAGGCCCCGATCATGGAGGTCGATGGTCTTGGGCGTAGTAGTGTGTGCGGCGCCCTCGCCGCTGACTACGGAACTCGGCGGGGAGGGTACGCTTCCTCTCCCTCTCGGCCGCCTCCTTCGCGAGCATGACTTGCTCGCAGAAGGACACGGCCGCGTTCCACCTACTCCCGCTGGAGACCATGGGTTGAAGCATAGTCTGCAGCGAGAGGGTATCCACGCCCTGACCCACTACGAGGTCCCGGCGCTGTCTCGCCAACTCACCACAGATGTTGTTAAATCGCTTCTTATTTGATTTGCTGCCACTATAATTCTTTCCTTTAACATGTCTACAGACTCAATTGGGCGGTTTTCGTCGTATACCATGCTTTTCATGTGCCCCCAAACATAAAAATCCATGGGGGTCAGGTCTGGACACAGTATAGATCCACCTCTCCCGATCCACCTATTGGAATAGTTTCTGTCCAACATATCTCGGACATTTCTGCTATAATGTGCCGGGCAACCGTCATGTTGCCGGGTGCCACTGGAAATGCCTTCAGTGTCACCAGAGACGCCCGCAGCAATGCACTAGGAACGGTCGCGATCTCGCGGAATTTAAAAAAAACCGTCATGTTTGAATTGTTTTATTTTATATGTAACTAATTGATAAATTTTACGGTAATTTTTACGACTACTTTTAAGACTTTTATCAAAGATTATTCCAAGACTTCCAATAGCAGCCTAGCTTGTTATACCTTGTTAAATAGCTAATGAAACGTAGATATTTTGAAGCGTGTCTGCAGCCTAGGTGTTTTAGATATTTTTTTTACTATTGCTGGTTGAAGTTTGATTTGTACTGGTTTTTTATTGATGCTATAACTATCAATCTTCTATCTACGACCCATTTAGTTGAGGTAACTCTAATTTTATTTTTCATAATCATGAAGAAACTAATCTGCTACACAAAATCGTATAAAAATAAAAATTTTAACAAAAATAAACGAAAAAGATAGGTCAATAGACAAGAAATCGGCATTTTTTCAAAAAAATCTTCAAAGCCTTATAACTTGAAAAGGGTTAGGGTGGGGGGCAGGGGTTCAAGGTGAAATTTGTCAGAAATGGTGGGAACTACCACCCCTGAACGGGGTTTGCACGACTTACCAGGTAACCCTGTATATTACACCTATATTCCCGAAGGGGTAGACAGAGGTGCATTAAACACCCACACGTCGGCAGTCATTTTAGGGATTTTAGACGACTACATTTCGGTGGTTTGTTTCTTAGTTCCATGTAACAAAAAAAGAAATAAACTAAAATATTGCCTTGGCACCTCATCATCTACCTGCCCTTATCCCACCAATTATTTGGGGGCGGCGCAACAAAAAAAAATATTACAAAATAAATAAATAAGTCTTCCTCCTCCACACATCCCTGTCAGAGGTCATCTCTTCAGTCACTCCTCTCCTTGTCATAATTATCCTCTTTCACACAGACATTCCATCCATCTTTTCTTTGGCCTACCTCTACTTCTTAAACCCTCTACAGTCATACTTTGCACCTTTCTAGCGACATTGCTTTCCTCTCTTCTCATAACACGTCTATACCATGACAGCCGCTCACTTCTCAATTTTTCATTCACTGGTGCAACTTTCAAACTTCCTTTAATATACTCGTTCCTTACCCTATCCATTCTTGTCACACCACACATCCATCTTAACATTCGCATCTTCGCTACATACAATTGTGTTGTGTTATCTTTCATCCGTCGCTTTTAAGGCCAAACATGACAGTCCATACAGGACGGCAGGTCTGACGACAGTCTTGTAAATTTTCCCCTTAAGTTTCGGAGGAAATTGGGTGTCGCATATAGTGGCTTTGACCTGCCGCCATTTCATCCAACCTGCGTCAATTCTGTGCTTCACTGTACGATCGATTTCCCCATCATCCTGGATAAGAGAGCAGAGGTACCGGAAACTGGAGCAAACTGGTATTGGTGCGCCGTCTAACATCATGGTTGTAGAACTGGAGACACCGCCGAAATCAGAGAACATGTACTCAGTTTTGGTTCAACTGATTTTCAAGCCTACACTCTCCAGTTTACACTGCCATTTTTCCAATCTACTCTGTACCTCAGGCCCGTCTTCACCGGCGAGTACATACAATATCATCGGCACATAGCATACACCAGGGGGTCTCTTCCTGTATCTCCGATGTCAAAGCATCCATTATCAACAGGAAGAGATATGGGCTTAGCGCCGAGCCCTGATGCAAGCCTACTGCCCCACTGAAGTCATCGGTGTTGCCAGCAGCAGTTCGTACGTAGGTTTTCGATCGACAATAAATCACACAGATTAACTCTATATACTTCCCAGGCACACCTTTCTCTTTCAAGGCCCACCACAAAACCGTTCTGGGTACCCGGTCGTATGCCTTCTCGAGATCTACAAATACCATGTGCAAGTTTTTATGTGCACGCCTATATTTTTCACACAGCTGGCGGAGTGCAAATATGGCGTCTGTAGTCCCGCGACCAGGCATAAATCCAAACTGGTGTTGGGTAACCTCGCTTTCCTCTCGCAGTCGTTTCTCTATCACTTTCTCCCAAACTTTCATACTGTGTGCCATGAGCTCGATAGTTGGTAAAAAATGGGTACTAGAGAACTATTGCACCATTCATCGGGTATCGTCACTTCATACAACAACTTATTGAAGAATAAGGTCAGCCACGCATATACATCTTCTTCCAATATCTTCCACGCTTCCACTGGAATACCGTCGGGCCCTACGGCTTTCCCATTCTTCATACGAGTACCGCTTTTCTTATTTCATCTCTATCAATCTCCTTCATTAAACCTACATTCAGTCGTCTCTCTTCTAAATTTCCACTCCATGCATTCTCTTCATTCATAATTTTTTCGAAATACACCTTCCATTGATTTCTTACTTCATCTTCTATTATTAAAATCTTACCCTTTTCATCTTTTATACATCTTACATGTCTTACGTCCTTCGTTCTATCATCTCTGTCTTTTGATAAGCGGTAGATTTCTTTTTAGCCCTTAGTTCCATCAAGAGCATTGCATAGTTGCTCTTGGGCCTGAGATTAAGCTATTGCTACCGCTTTTTTCGTCTTTTTGCTCCATTCCTTATACTTCTCCTTTTTTTCTTCTTTTTCACTTTCATTCCCTTTTTCTTTCTGCCATTCCTTAAAAGCATTCATTTTTTCTTTAATTACCTTTTGTACTTATCTGTTCCACCACCATGTATCCTTATCAAGTACATCTTTACGTTTCGTTTCTCCAAACACTTCTTTTGCTACTTTCCTGATGCAACTCGCCATTTCATTCCAACATTCATTCACTGATTTATCCACTATATCTCTCATTTCTATCATTTTATTTACCACTTGTTCTTTAAACTTACTTGCATATTCTTTCTTCTCTATCAACCACCACTTAATTCGAGGAGGGGGGCGTTTTTTGCGACTACTTTGGTCTTTAAGTCCATTATTAACAGCTCATGTTGCTTCACTACCCCTTCTTCCGGCAGCACCTTGCAGTCTTTGACACTGACCAACCTACTTCGCCGGATTAGGAAATAATCGATCTGTAATATTGGATAGAAACAGGCGTTACTTGGCGAAAATCCATGACAAAACAATGGTAAGTAAAATGTTTTAAGAAAAAACTTTTTAAAATTATAAAATAGCATTAATTTTTCGCAGAATTAAAAAGACAACAAAACGTCGACAATTGTTTCGCCTCTAAACGAGGCATTATCAAGACTGTCTCAGAGAGCTGTTCTCTCTGAGACAGTCTTGATAATGCCTAAAACATTTTACTTACCATTGTTTTTAATCGATCTGTGTCAAATGAACACCACTTTTATCGGTTCTTCATACCAGCCGCAGAAATTTTAGAGGGAAATTTTACGCCTTGTTTTCGCAATAACACGCTCTTCGAAGATAAATAGCTCGCAAATAGATACTTAAATAAAAAAAGAACATTTTAGCAACATATTAATTTTTTAAAAGATCAATCTTATGATATCCCACATGATGCATTAGACGCGAGAAAAAAATATATTCCCCACTTTACGTGTGGTGTGAGGTACACCACACGTAAAGTGGGGAAGATTTTTTTTTTTAAATTACATTTTTAACACCTTGTCGGCGTAGTGAATATACATATGCATGCATTCATGTTTCTAGCGCTAACCGTTTGGGAGGAAAGCCGAGGATGGACGGATGGCCTTGGCACCTCTTCCTTATATAATTAATGAAAATCCAAGTACCTACATAGAAGACAATGTCATACTTTATTTGCCAAAATAATTATACACCAGCACCACATAACAAACAACACATTAACGATCTGCAAAGTTCCGTTAACAGGATACACGGACTCCATACTGCGACAGCTATGATAAACAAAGATATGTCAGTGAATCGCCTCCAAGCTGCGAGAAACCCAAGGCATTGTGGATAAAGCTGAGGGCAAAAATGATAAAACCACAAGCAAGGTTTCTTTCTTAAGGATGCCAAAAAGGGACTGCATCCATGTATTTCTTCTTTCATGGGCTTTGTCAGCAATCTTGCTTTGGGGTCTTTCTCTAGGTAATGAAACAAATAGTTTGTTACTGGATGAGCTTCTGTCTTTGCTTTTAAATATTGCAATTTTTGCATTGCAGCAAACCTTTTTCTGACTCGATCCACAGTCCCGCTATAGCCGCTTTCTTGAAACTCCTTTAATGCGTTAGCCACTGTACCACAGGGGTTATCACGGGCGAGTTTTACTCTGGTTTTAATATCTAAGGGATGCCTTATATCTCTTTTGCAATTGTTAATTATACGGGTCACCGTACCTGTCATGGTATTTATACCTAATTTGCCAACATCTGAAGCATTTTCAGCTAACAAAATACAGTCATCAGTTTTATTAACATATTGTTTAAGTTGTTTCATAGCTTTCTTATCCTGCAGTTTTATATTTTTTCGCAATAATGCATCCTTTTTTGAATATTGTTTTAGCCGTTTTAGAGACTGTTTTGCAGATAGTTTCTTATTTTTTTCTTTTTGTCTATAATACGATGTTCTGCGTGTATGTTTCAATTTACATACTGAACTCCCACATACACAAGGAGCAGGTCGACATGAGCGAAGACCTTTTATACGCATTTCTGCAAGATTTTTAGTTTCTTTTTCACATATTTTAAGTCCGCAATGACACTGTTTGACTCGGAAATCACTGATACGCTTTTCTAAATAAGAAATTACTTGTCTTACTGTATTCAAATTTGGTATTTTTACATGATTTTCTTTTTTTACTGTGCTTATAAGATCATTTTCATTCTTTTTATTTTCTGATCTGTTTGCTTTTAATCTTTCTAGTTCTATTGTACGTTTTGTATTAAAAGGCAAGCCATATTTACAAACGCAGCAAGTACAATTTTGGGGATGCTTTTGTTTACGTCTTGTAGTATCTGCACTACAAATGCAACAGGAACATATTTTATCTTTAGAAATTACTTGTCTTACTGTATTCAAATATGGTATTTTTACATGATTTTCTTTTCTTACTGTGCTTATAAGATCATTCTCATTCTTTTTATTTTCTGATCTGTTTGCTTTTAATCTTTCTAGTTCTATTGTACGTTTTGTATTAAAATGCAAGCCATATTTACAAACGCAGCAAGTACAATTTTGGGGATGATTTTGTTTACGTCTTGTCTGATTATCTTCCTGAGTTTTACAATGGCAACGAACCAGTTTTGATATAAGGTCCCCTTTTTTTATGATGTGGTCTGTTTTAGTTTTTCTTCCCATAGATATATTTGCAATGGATTCACAATTCAAAATATTAGCTTTATCTTTATCTATAACTAATTCGATAACTGGTGAAATTTCCTCGTTTGTGCAGGCTCTACTCATCGCTGAAAATAATAAGTGATCAATTAGGTACATATTTGATTTGTTAAAGTTAATTAACTGTCCGAGACGCCCAGGACTTTAATTGGCTGTGCCACAGCGGCTGGCACGTAAGATTTTGTTGCCTTTCATCAACATTTCATCGCAAGGCAATGGGTTTCAAATTTAGTTTTCAAAATTATAATATAGCTGCTTATTTTATTAAATTAATTCGGCCATTTTGGACATAGCCCACTTTCTGGGGTGACGGTAATAGGCTTCCCCCTGTTACCTGGGACTAAAAATACTGGCAAATGGTGGGTGTGTAACGCGCCTCTGCCTACCCCTTCGGGGATATAGGCGTAATGATGTGTGTGTGTGTGTGTTTACCGATGTGATATATCCTTATACCGTGTTTCGCACACTATTGTAGGAATTCAAGAGGGCACATATTTATTATTTCCGCTATTTCCTATAGCGCCAAATAATATTAAATCGCTGAAGCTGAAATAGTGACAGTTTTCTTACAACAAGAGCTCTAACAACTAGTATTCCCGTCAACCCCTCCAATTGTTTAATGTTCAATTATTTAATATATAATATATAAATAGTAATGTGAAATAGTTTCATCAGTCTTCTTATCCATAGTACGAAAAATACTAACCGTTACGATTTTGTTGCTTCGTGGTAGGATGTATGCACATACCTCTAATTTTACCATAAATGTCGTCTTTGTTTGTCACTTTCATGGTTTTTGCATCTACAATCATGTCAAAGAGAGGGGGCGGTTTATCTGATCCATTTTTTAAACATTCCCTTTTGCCTTGCTTATTTATTTGATATTCACTTTCAATAGTCTTAGTTCCATGACAAGTATGAGATGAGCAAGTAGAGTCTGGCACTGGCACATCACCACGATGTCCAAAATAATCATGTTGAGTGCTACATGTGACTGTATTAGAAACCTCTTTATGTTTTATTTTAGTAATAGGCTTTATTTCTGTTTTCTTTGAAAATCTACTTTGTGAAGTCATACTTTTATTGTATGCTTGATTCAAGTGTCTACTGTTTTTATTTTTTGATTGTCTTTGCTTATTTACACAATAAACATTTTTGTTATTTTGCTCCTCCTTAACTGACTTTACCTGACCAAAAAATTTCGTTATATTTTTTTCATACTTTCGTTTGCCATTATTATTTTTTCCATATCTAATTGTGTGCGCTTGAATTTTTTCTTGACAACTGCCAAAAACAACATTAGTCATCCCTGTTAACGGTTTTTGAATAATTTTAGGATTCTCAGCTGGGTTTTGAATGGTTTCAATTTTTTTATGCATTAAATGACTGAAATATCTTCTGAATGTAGTCAACGTGGTTACTGACCTCGATTTAACATCAGGTTTTGCTAAAACGGAGATATTCTTCACATATTTATCAGTATTTGTAGTTATATTTCTCAAGTTTTGTTCTTTTTCTGATTTATTTAAATATGTGACTTTACAGTTATCGTTTTGGTTTTCTAAAACTTTAGATCTTAAAACTTTAAAGTTGAGTCCCTGATAACTTCGGTTACCTTTTTGAGCATATTTGTTTCCATTTTCGCGTTTTGAATCGTTACCTCGTGTACCGATATTCTTATCAGAAAAAAACTTTGACGCAGCTGTTTTATTACATTTTAGTTGTAACTCTTCATCAACACAAGAGGTTTTATTATTAAAAAAATCATGGAGTTTTTTAACACCTGCCGCATCAATATTTTCATTATCATAGTCAGCCTGTTTGTATATCTTCTTTTTTTTAGTATTTGCTTTACAAAAATATTTTATGATTTTAACAAGATTTGAACATTTATCTTCACATTGATTTGATATCGTTTCAAAATTAGCATGTGATTGTGTAGAGATGGACCGGGTAGTATTTGTTGTAGCATCTGGAATATTCAAATAATTAGATAAAACAGCAAGACCAGCATTGCTGTTTTGGGTGCAAAGGGGCCCTTCTTACATCTATCGGGCCCCAGCGACCTCACCTGCTAGTGGCGCACCTGCTGATTAACGGACGAGGTTCGTATATTACGGTACCCATGTGGTGGCTTTGGCCCCTACGTGGATACCAGGTGGTACAACAGTGTTGGTCCGGGGGGGTACCACCGTGCAGCTGTGCTAAAGCCCCCCAAGTAACCCAGCCCAGGCTGGGTTGCGTTAGGGGTTCAGCAGCTGCACTGCCGGGCCCGGGGCGGTGTATGGTGCGGCAGGCAGGGGTCCAGTGGGGGCGAAGCGGAGTCTAGTGTGGGTGGTGTGGGTCGATTCGCCGGCCAGGGAGACCCTTAGCAACGGCGTTGCCGCGGCCGCCCGCAACATAGTCATGGGGCCCGCCTGGGACCAACCACCCCAGTAGGCTGCCCTACATGTTGCGCATAATCCTGTTGTGGGGTCGCCGCTCCGGGTGGTAACCGGTGTGGGGTAGCGGCGGCCTTGCATCAGGGGGGTTTGGGAGTCAATCCGTCCGGGGGGTCGGCCCCGACCTAACCACACGGTTCTAGACGAAGCTAGCCTCTGCACTTTGTCACTTACTGCCACACCAAATATCGCCCTGTCTTCACGCTTCCCCATATTTCACAATGACAGTGCAACAAGATAATAGACGGTACACAGCGGCCCCTAGAAACCCCACAAAGTTGACTTCGTTTGAGGTGGAGTTCGCGAATATCCGCGGACTCCATGCAAACCTCGATACCGTCCACCATCACCTGGAGTCGGCACGGCCTTCTGTGATGTTCCTAACGGAGACACAGATACGCCGCCCTGACGACACGTCGTACCTCTGTTACCCGGGCTATATCATTGAGGAACAATTCCGCGATAAAGCCGGGGTGTGCGTGTTCGTTAGGGCGGATGTTTGCTGCCGCCGGTTGCGCTGTCTGGAGAACCCCTCCTACTCCGTCCTTTGGCTGCACGTGGATCATGGCTCCATGAGCCAGATCTACGTGTGCGTCTACCGCTCCCACACAGGGGACACTGGAACAACAAGGCTTTTCGAATACATCAGCGAGATGGCTGACGATGCGCAGGTGCGGTTCCCGAACGCTGACCTGGTTTTCTTGGGGGACTTTAACGGTCATCACGTTGAGTGGCTGGGGTCCCTTAGGACCGATCATGCGGGACGAACCGCCCATGCATTCGCTCTCTCCCACGGGCTGACCCAGATGGTACGGGGGATCACCCGGATACCTGACAGGTCAGACCACACGCCCGCCTTGCTGGATCTACTGCTGACGAGTCGCCCAGCCGAGTACAGTGTGTCGGTACGCGCCCCACTGGGCACTTCCGACCACTGTGTGGTGCACGCCAGCTTCCAAGTGCCACCGCCTGCTCGTGCTGAACAAATGACTCGACGACTATGGCACTACTCGTCGGCAGACTGGGACGGTCTCCGCGATTACTTTGCGTCCGTCCCGTGGAGCCAGCGCTGCTTTGTAGGGAAGGCGCCTTCGGATAGCGCTGCTGCCATTGCTGGCGAGATCAGTCTAGGGATAGAATATTATATCCCTTTCACTGATGTCGCCAGCATCCGCAAAGCTCGCCCCTGGTTCGAACGTGAACCGCCTCAAAGCAGCGTACAATCGGGCCACTAGGTTCAGCAAGAGGGCCTTCAAGAGAGCGGATGCCCAGCGCGTCGCGCGGCTTGGTCAGGAGCTTACATCCCATCCCACGGGCAGCCGTGGATACTGGCAACTGGCCAAAGCCGTACAGTCATATTTTTGTCAACCCTCGCTGCCACCACTGCGTTTTCCTGATGGATCACTGGCTCACAAAGCCCAAGAGAAGGCGGACATGCTCGCAGACCTCTTTGCGGCTAATTCCCGGGTCGATGACCGTGGCCTGCAGCCCCCCGCCATCGCCAACTGTGGCCACACTATGCCTGATATTGTTATCAGGCAATGGAAGGAGGCGAACGTACAACCGATCCCCAAGAAAGGGGATCGATCCGATCCAGGCAACTATCGACCCATAGCTGTCACCTCAGTCATTTGCAAGGTGCTCGAGCTTCTTATTAATAAGCAGCTCATGCGATACCTGGAGGATCACTCGCTAATCAATGATGGGCAATATGGCTTCAGGCCAAAACGATCAACGGGTGACCTCCTGGCATTCGTCACGCATGTATGGGGTGAGGCTATGGAAAAGTTCGGCGAGTCCTTGGCTATTAGCCTGGACATCGCCAAAGCTTTCGATAGGGTCTGGCATGCTTCGCTCCTTTCCAAGCTTCCAGCATATGGTCTACCTCCTCAACTGTGCAGCTGGATTGCCAGTTTTTTAAACGAGCGCCGAGTGCGGGTCCTCTGCGATGGCCAGGCTTCTCGCTTCTTGCAAGTGAATGCCGGGGTACCACAGGGGTCCGTACTGTCACCAACTCTCTTTCTTCTGCTTATCAATGATATGCTTTCCCTCGGGAACATTCATTGCTATGCAGATGACAGTACATTGCACGGGAGTTACTCGGTTCGTCCGACGGCGGGGCGATCTGTGATAGAGGAGGAGAGACGACATCTCGTGGGTGATCTCGACCGAAACCTCGACAGTATCTCCCAATGGGGTGCCGAGAACTTGGTCGAGTTCAATGCCCACAAAACACAGGCGTGTGCATTTACAGCGAAAAAATCCCCTTTCCTTCCCCTACCCACTCTTCAGAATGCAATATTACCAATGAAGGACAATCTAGACATCCTTGGCATAGACGTTCGTCGAGAGCTCAATAACACAAAATACATTGAGAGATGTATTGGGCTAGCTTCGCGGAAACTAGGAATACTGAACAAGGTAAAGCGATTCTTTACACCGCACCAGAGGTGTCTGCTGTACAAAACGCAGATTAAACCCTGCGTTGAATACTGCTCTCACCTCTGGGACGGCTCCGCGAAGTATTTGCTGGACGCACTCGACGCTATGCAGCGACGCGCTGTTCGCATTATAGACTGTCCGGAGGTAACGGGAAGCCTTGAGCCGCTAGCCCAGCGCCGAACAATTGCTTCCTTGGCCGCGTTCTACCGTATTTACCACGGTGAGTGTTCTGAAGAGCTCTTCAACCTGATCCCACCCTCTCCCTTCCGATCCCGAACAACGCGTGCCGGCCAGAGATGTCACCCTCATACCGTGGAAACCGTCTTCACGAGAACCGAGCGTTTTAAACGATCGTTTCTCTGCCGAACGATGGTGGCTTGGAACGCCCTGCCTGCGCACGTGTTTCCTCCAACATATAACCCTGGGCTCTTTAAGCGAAGCGTGAAGAGGCACATTACTGGGTCGTCAAGTTGAGGGCCACTCTCTATAGTATTCCTGTGTACTGTGAGAGTCGCCCTCAATTGCCAGACGTCGCCTCAGCTTACCATCAGGCGGGTGGCGTCAATTTGTCGACCTAAATATAAAAAAAAAAAAAAAAAATGAGTACTAGATAAACTGATATAAATACTTATATACATTTTTTTTTGTAAATACATACATATTATACATAGGAAACATCCAGACTTCGGTACAAACGTATGTGTCATCACACAAAGTTTGTCCCGATCGGGAATCGAACCCGAGACTCCGGCGTCGAAAGCGGATACACTACCGACCACGCCACCGAAGCAGTCTAAATGTCATATTACACAGTTGTCACTTTCACCTGGGTCAAATCTCTTTTTTCTATTAATGCAAGTTGTTTCTGGCACTCGCCGGCCGCTGCCGCGGCACCGCTCGCTTCGCTCGCTCGGCTCGTGCGTAGGTGGTCACAGTTTTAACCTAACCTAACCTACCCATTTTGTTTAAAGAAGAAATTAACCTAATCTAAATAGTTCAGTTCCGGGTAACCTACTAAAAACCATCTCTTTTTCTATTAATGCAAGTCGTTTTTGGCACTCGCCGGCCGCTACCGCGGCACCACTCGCTACGCTCGCTCGGCTCGTGCGTAGGTGGTCACAGTTTTAACCTAACCAAACCTACCCATTTTGTTTAAAGATGAAATTAATTAACCTAATCTAAATAGTTCAGTTCCGGGTAACCTACTAAAAACAATCTCTTTTTTCTATTAATGCAAGTCGTTTCTGGCAGGGTAGCTATCTGGCCATGGCTTGAAGCATGGTCTCGCTGGAGACCATGCTTCAAGCCATGGTCTCCAGCGGGAGTTGGTGGAACGCGGCCGTGTCCTTCTGCGAGCAAGTCATGCTCGCGAAGGAGGCGGCCGGGAGGGAGAGGGAGCGTACCCTCCCCGCCGAGTTCCGTAATCGGCGGCCAGGGCGCCCCAGACTCCGCGACTACGCCCAAGACTATCGACCTCCATGATCGGGGCCTGAGGACGGCGGGATCGCCACCCGCCGTCCTTACAGAAGCAGGCTAGAAGGGTTGCGTGCTGCGGGGCCTTTGCCCTTTGGAAATTGTTAGCATGGGAAACAAAAAATAATATTATTTATTGCAATAGTTTAGCTGGAACAAGATTGTATGGGATCCAAATAAAAAGATTATGAAAATCTGGCAATAGTTTATTTGGAAAATGGTACGATGGGAATAAATATCTGGATTATGAGAATATGGGAAAAAAAAACTTTTTGAAAATTTGGTTTTAGTGCAGCTGGAAATTGATTCATCTGAGAAATTAAAAAGGGAATTTTATAAAGTTGTCATTCATTACATCTGTCTTTTAAAAGTTCTACCAACCGTTTTCGGGGTGTTAAATTCGGGTAACAGAAATTCGAGATGTCAATAGGTTACCAAATAAAACAATAAGTATTATACCAACCTTTTGAAGTATCAAATCGCCCAGAATTATTTGAGAAAAAAATAACGTCTTTCATTTTCATCCGAGTGTCATGTTTATCAATTATAAAACCACAGTGCTCATCAGCCATACTACTCCTATTTTTATGTATGTTGGTGTTTGAAACAATATTATGTTCAATTTTCATCTGCGGTCCACGGTCATCCGGAATGCAATCAATTTTTCCTTCATTATTTCTATTAATCTCTTGTTGTATAGTCTCCACAAAATAACATCGTTTCCCATCGTGAAAAGGGTATGCCATTAGAATATTTTTATGAGTATTTTTATATTGCCTCTCTTGTACATGCAGGCTATAAACTTGCATATCGGCCATGCCATCTCTTTTAGTATCGTAACGAGAGTAAGAAATAATTTGAGGTATTTGAAATCTACCAGTATAACTATTTTTTGTTAAATTTGTCTTCCTTACAAGGCGTGGAAAATATGACGAAACATATTGTTTTCTTTTCTCTATGCTGTTTCTTTTCTTTGTTTCTTCACTATTTTGTGAATTTGCAGAAAGTATTTTTTTATTTATTGTCGGAGTAGAAATATTTTTACGAAAGTCGGAACTAGAAATAACCCTGCGAGCTCCGAGTGACTTCAGTGAAGGTGTATTAATAATATATTGAATTCTTCTCTGTTTCGTTTTGATATCTTTTAATATAGGCTTGAGTTCGAATCTCATGTTTACTGCTGATCTTCTTTGTTTTATGGTAGGATTAAATTTATCGCAGTAGCGCTTGTAGTTTCGTATTTTTCTTTCAGTGTTTGTATTTATCTCATAGTTACGTATTTTGTTAATTTCTGTACTTTGTACTCCAGTTGAACCTGCTTTAGTTGTGGTTGTGTTACTATGAGTAGTTTCTAATTTATATTTCTTTGAAAATGTATTTTGTAACTCTTTGTTTATGTTTTGAGACGTCGCTTTATGTATTTTCATATTATCACCCTCTTGGAAACGGCTTTGGGGCCTATAAAGCTTTTTTGTCATCATCATAGTGTAATCATTTACAAGTCCAGTGTTTTGATACGTCTCATCAAAAAAATATCCCTCCTTATATAATTTAATTACAGATGATGGTACTTTACTGACAGTTGAACGTGAAATTAAACTTGGATCATAATATTTGTTGTTATGATGCAAACCAAATGATCTTTTCAATCTAATTGATTTATTTGAATGAGTTGGCATATAGAACTCGGATCGATTTCTGTACAATACAATATTTGGACTTTGTTGGTAGATATTTTTTATGCCACTTAGATTCCCTTTTTTCTCCTCTAAAAACTTTTTACCAAGATCTTCCATATTGTTTCGGTAAATAATATTTGATATAGATTTTCTTGAAAAACTCTTACTACTTTTTCCAATAAAGATTTTGGAACTTTTAATTCGACGCGTCATTTTATATTTATCACTATTTGTTTGTTGTATGTGATGATTATAATTCAAAATTGAATGACCTCTCTCGTAATTATAGTTTACTTTGCTGCAAGAGTAGCAATTGCAATATGCAACAGGCTCTTTATTATTTGATAGGAATCTATTTCTCGTAGATGGTATTGAGTCATTTAATACATTGTCAAATACAGTAGGATATTTTGTTAATCTCTCATACACATTTTTATCTGATGGAATAATATGTTTGTTTCTGATTTGAAAATGTGCTACTTGTTGTTGTAATGATGGTTTTAAATTAATGTTTTGACCTTGGTTTGATGTAATGCTGTATTTAGAGTGTTGCTTCATTGTTTTTAGTGTTACTGTATCGTATAAAAACTATTCACAAACATGTACACGATCACAAACAATGAACAAAACAAATTATATCCATCATTCGGTCATCTTGGACCTCTTGACGTTACGCGCCGAACGTAGATACTTGTACTGTAACAAACAAATTTTAGTTTATTCTTATTGTTTTTTTATTTCTCTCCTCTCTCTCTTTCTCTCTCTCTTATACTTATTTCCCAGAGGAATGTAGTGAACATAACTACCGCCGGGTTTTTCCGGATTTCAACGACGCGCGACTCTGCAATAGGATTGCCCCTTATTTATTAGGTACGTAGGACGAACCAGATTACTGACAAAAATTAAATAAGGGTTTGTAAGGAGATCTGCATACCCCCTCAAGGATATTGATATCATTGTGTGTGTATGATTTCTACGACAATTAATTATGTTGGAATATTCTTTGTAGCAATTTGGATTCTCTTAGACCCTTCTTATCATATACAAAATGTACAAAAACTTAAGTGTTGAATGTACTTACCATAATTGTGATAATTTATAATAACATCTCAAATAAAATCAAACAATGAGTAGATATTAATTAATTATTCTTCTGCCAACACGTTCTGTCTGGAAAAATAGTTCGGTTATAAATTTTATTGCCACATCATCATAAATCACTATCAAAACAAAGGCAACACTCCGTCCGTATGTCTGCTTAGATCTTTAAAAATACGCAACGGATTTTGATACAGTTTTTACCAATGGATAGAGTGGTTTTCGAGGAAAGTTTTAGTACCTATATAATTTGTCAAGCGGACGTATCCGCGGGCGTTCGCTAGTAACATAGTTAGTGTAAAACAAAGTCGTTTTCACTGTCTATCCGATACTATGTACGCTTAGATCTTTAAAACTGCACAATGGATTTTGTTGCGGTTAACACCAATGGGTGGAATGGTTCTCGACGAAGGTTTTAGTATATAATTTGTCAAGCGGGCGAAGCGGCGGGAGTCCGCTTGTAATATATATAATCACGCCTATATCCCCGAGAGGATAAGCAGAGGTGCATTACACACCAAGTATACACCCTTGATCCGTTTGTAAACTCGTATTGCTCAAGTTCCGAATTCGCTATTTTCTTATTAACCATCCAGTCGAAAGATCCAGAGTCAAGCTATTGCTTTGAACTGTCTGAACCCAGAGTGTAAAATTTTAACCAATTTCTCAAAATTAGAGGATACGCTCTTGATACGCCAAGTTTTTGCAGACTTTCTTTCTCCCAAATCATTGTGTAATTTCAGATGCAGCCGTAATATTATATAGGTACTTACTTAATGTTTAATACAGTAATAAAGTCATTACGTGTTAGAATAACTTATTAGCAATAAAAATATTAATAATCAGTTTGCTAAAAATATTGGTATAAAATGAAATAAAGCTGTCATTGGTGACATATTAAACTTCTTATTTTTTATAGAACTTAGAAATCCGTTTAGTTTTCACTTTATTGGTCTACGTTTTGTGTTATCCAATTGTATTTTATTTTATTCTAATTTTATTACTAGGTCAAGGTACGCTGCTGTAAACAGTGCGCGGCTTCGTATTGAGCGAAGCGCTTTTTTTTGTATTTAAATTGAATATTTGAGCTTCGTCACGACCTTCATTGAAATCAGCTATTAATTTAGGTGAAAAAATTTTAATTATCGGTCAAGAGGTTGCTGAGAAACGAGCATCCGAACATTTTACATTTAACCTGCTCCATGGAGTAATATGGTAAGGTTGTTCCCATGGTTCCCATTGAGATTCTATATTATATAGATGGCGAGTGTCGCCCGTTTTCTTCGTGGCGAATACTAAGCGGCTCTGATATAGGTTGCCCAATATATGTTTGCGTTTCACTAGGGGCGCAACATTACATTAAAACACGTCAAAAACAAGATCTCAGAAGACTACGGAACTCGGCGGGGAGGGTACGCTCCCTCTCCCTCTCGGCCGCCTCCTTCGCGAGTATGGCTTGCTCGCAGAAGGACACGGCCATGTTCCACCTACTCCCGTTGGAGACCATGGCTTGAAGCATAGTCTCCAGCGAGAGGATATCCACGCCCAGACCCACTACGAGGTCCTGGCACTTACTCGCCCACGCTGAGCACTCCACCAACGCGTGGAGTGCGGTGTCGTCGTCGGAAACCTCGCAGTGTTGACACCGGGGTTGTGACCTCACGATGGATGCGAAACAGATAGCTACCGAGCATCCATGCCCGGCAACGATCTGCGTCACACGATACGTGAGGTCACCATGCTGCCTCTGCAGCCAATCGTCCATGATCGCTTTCTCACCGCCGCGATGATGGTGGTACCCCACTTGGGTTGCTCAATTCGCACCCTCCATGACTCCATGAGATCCTGGCGGAGTTGGGACCGCTGGTCCTCGATTTTTCGAGACGCAGGCCTGTGGTCCTGCTCCAGCGCATCTTCGCGCATCGCCATTGGAACAATGACGCAAGGGTTCTCGCTTCCAGGTCCCATGGAGGGGTCCCGGCTAGTTCTTTGTATGGTAAATTAAAAGATTATTGACTGAGGGAGCGAAGCGACCGAAGGCCCCGTTTCAACTTGCAGGGGAGAATTTCTTTCGTCTGTACCTACCCATCTACGGGTTCTGTCAGATCATGTTTGAGGCCGTATTTATCAACCGATTTGCATGAAACTTTACACACACACTCCTTGCTTACAATGAATAACATTTGAATGATATTTTTTGGATTGGATGACAAATGAAAGAGTAATAAAGAAAATTAAAGAAAAAATTTGGAAAACACAAAAGTCATGCAAATAAATACAATTTAAGAATAAACAAAGCCGCTCCCGAAGTCTACGGCTCACAGAACCACTAGTAATACTTAATAGGTCACGGCAAAAAGACAAACAGCAGTAGCAATTTCTACGTCCATTGTCGCGGGAGTCCTACGATACTCTGGTGCTTGTATGTGTGTACAGGCATGCTCTCGACGAGAGCCTTCTCGACCGAGGCTTTTGGCGAGAGGCTCTCGACGAGTGTAAAATTGAGAAGAAGAGCCGCCATAGTAAAATTGTAAATGGTCGATGTCTTTACATCGAAGATATAATAGAGAAACTGTTGTAGGGGGGCTTTATTTTAGCAATAGAATCCAAAACAATGGAGTTTAGAATTTCTGTCTGTTTGTCTGAAAGTTTGAAACTCAGAAACGGCTTAACCAATTTGAATGAGATTTTCTGTAATACGTTTTCGTTGGTTCAACTTAACATTTAAGGTTTGTTTTATTTCAATCAGTTCATAAATAAAAAAATTATGTCGATCAAGGCCGATACCTCACCGAGACGCCATGGCGACGTCGCCAGTCGGTCGCCAACTAGTTCTCATTGAGATATATGACGGCTAACTCACTTGGCGACCGACTGGCAACGTCGCCAGTCGGTCGCCAAGTGTCATATATCTCAATGAGAACTAGTTGGCGACGTCGCTGGCCACGTCGCCATGGCGTCTCGGTGAGGTATCGGCCTAATGCACGGATATCAGCATTTTATACTAAACATTTACATTTTAAACTACCTAAGCTATTAATTTGTGTTAAGTACTTACGTAATTAACATTAATAATTCTTAGCCGTCATATATCTCAATGAGAACTAGTTGGCGACCGACTGGCGACGTCGCCATGGCGTCTCGGTGAGGTATCGGCCTAAGTAACACGCAGGCGGAGCTCCGGGCAACAGCTATACATAATAAATCAGCAATCAACTGATGATCCAGAAAACTATAACACGCAGTCGGAGCTGCAGGCTACTGCTAGTATATTATGTATAGCTAGCTAACTAATAATATAAGACACGGAATGGAAGGTTGCGAATACTTGCGTGTAACCAGGAGACGCCCGGCAACGGAGGTAGAGTCGTAGAGTGGCCGCGGCTTTGAGCCGCGGTATTAAAAAAAACTGAATGGAAGGTAATTTTACGCGTGTATAATAAGTCCTAAAATCGTTATTATTAAAACACAAAATTTAACTAACGTTACCGTATTTTGATGGTAAGGTATCTACTGCTTGCGATTTCGCAATTAAAGAATCGAATAAAGTGTATGCTTTTTATTAAACAGGTTTAGAAAAACGGATATTTCATTTCCTTATTCTTAAACAACCTGTGCTTAAGTGATCGAATTTCTTTTGCTGATGATGAAGAGTTCGAACGAAACGATGAACACTTTAACAGGGTTGTTTTATTGGTACAATTGTCATTGCGAGGCGCATCTAAAAATATAATTGTGCTTAGCGATACTTAACCGGCTGCAGGTGATAGGCTTGGACCCCTAAGTTCTTGATAGCACCTTTGCTAGTACTGTCACAGAATAGGGAATAGTACTTACATAGAGAACTTGCACTCGTCGACGTTAATTAAAGCACATTCTTTTGTTTAGAGAGAACATAATTCGAACGTTAGGGTTGTCAGTAAAGTACCAGCATAATTTGACCAATAATTATGACTGTAATGCCTCAATATCAACTCTATGGTCAATGCCGTATCACACAAGAGACAACCTTACTGATTTACAACTTCAAGTTGTCGCTGACGTCACGTTTTTTTGTTGTAGAGCCATAACTAGTGAAATAGATCGCCACTTTAATCTCCTTCCCTTGATAGCTTGGCGTTCTTATGAAGAAAGTCCCGTTTCAGCCCATCACTGTGGTAGGTTTAGGTTCATGGGATGTGCCTAGTCTTTTATTTAGTGTTTTATATTATATCTTTGCCTGTGTCTGTTACCGATAAATTAAATAACCGAACGAAGGCCAGCCTCGATCCACCGGATGGTCGCCGATCTGGGATTCAGAGAGTTCCAAAAGTTTGTTTAGTGCTGTAAAAATTCCAAAAATAGTTTTAAATTTACGCTTGAAATATTATGGATGTCCAAATTAGATTGCCAAAGAGTTGAGATATTCTTTGTTTTCATGTATGGTATTAGGTTTTTCGGGATGCTTGCGTTTGAGTTGGATAGTTAGGTTATTCTTGTATTCATTTCTGATAAGTAGGAATTTATCGAAGTTACTGCATTCTGAAAGGAAAATATTATTTCTGTAAAAACTTGCGCAAGCAAATGCACTTCTGCCTATTTCTTCGGGTATGATGATATTTATGTAGGGTTGTATTAAATTTACATAACAGTGCGCTAAAATTAAAGTTTTGTTTTTTTGTTACTCGGGTAGAAAACAAGCACACGATCTAACTGATTCGTAAATGATTGCCGTAACTAAAGACGTTTGTAGAGTGCCACTGTCGGGAACTTCCTGGAGTGCTCATTGGCTTCAACGGTAGCAAGCCAAACAAAGGGTCGGTGCACCCTGGGCAATGGAGCAGTACATTTTCCATGCTCCCACAGGAGCATTGAATTAAACTAGTCGAAATTGCGGCTACTCGACAGTACAGTGGTGACCTCGATGTGACATTGCACGAGGGGTTCGTGGGACAGTGGGCTCACGCGCTGTTGGAGTTAGTGAACAAGCGGAGTGGTGGTATTTCATGGGTCACAGGCATATCTTCCCTTGTCCCTCCGACTAGCAGTGTCTTCCGTGGTCTTTACCATGTGCCAGTGCTAGTGCATGTTGTGTAGTGTAGTGTAGTGTTGCTTGCCAGTGAGTGTTGGGCGGGGTCTGTTATAAAGCGAGAACCACGGAAGGACCAATGTTACATACCTAGAGTATCTGCCGTCTAGGCTATATTTATTTATTTATTTTCAACAGGGACACATAACAGTTACACGTTAACGTATTACTATAACATACAATTCTTAAAATTAAGTAAACGCATAACCCACATTTATGTCCGCGAAGTAATATTATATAATTTATAAGTATCTAAAAGTAAAAACATGCGCCAAAGTACACAAATGCAAATTAAGTGAATATATTAGTCCAACATTTCCATAGCCAAGCGTTTAAACTTGGTATCTGTAAGTGCAAATACATCTAATTCCGAGTAGTGTGTGTTATAAGTTTCTACCATCCGCCGCAGAGGAACACGGGCGCCCGCGTTTGTCCTGCATCGAGCAAGATGAAACAGACGGGGCGCCCGCGCCTCGCGGGTCAAAGCTGTTCTAGGTACAGTATAACATAAATTATTCGTGATATCACTACAATCATACTTGTTGTTACACAGCCCGTGAAGCATCATCACCATCAGTAATCTGCGTCTAGACTCCAAGCTCTGGAGGTCATAGCGCAACAATAACTGTTCGTACGACAATATAGACCTATAGCATCTGTAGTGCATACACTTTAAAAAATTCTTTTGAACCAGTTCCAATCTTTGTATATAAACATTATAGATAGGGCACCAGATCGGGACTGCGAATTCAAGTTGAGAGCGAACTAAAGCTTTGTAAAGGAGTAAGTAAGTGCCTGGTCTTTTAAACTCAATTGAAGACCTCGCGACGAACCCGAACATGCGAAAGGCTTTGTTAATTATATTAGTAATATGAACGTCAAAATGCAATTTTGAATCCATTTCGACCCCAAGGTCTCGAACATGGTCAACCCTATGCAGCCTAATACCCTGCAGATTATAGTCGTAAAATAATATTTTTCTATTTTTTGTAAATGTGATTACGTTACATTTTGATATGGTAAGTTGAAGTCGGTTATCACAGCAATATTGCGAGAGTCTATCAAGATCTTCCTGCAAAAGCAGACAGTCGTGTATAGTTTTACAAGACTTATAAATTTTGATGTCATCCGCATACATAAGAAATTTGGTATGGATGAAACAGTTGATAATATCATTGATGAAGAGCGTGAAAAGAAGGGGTCCTAAAATAGAGCCCTGGGGTACCCCAGAAGTGACGGTTAGCAAATTGGACCGGAAGCTATGAGCAGTTACACTTTGAGCCCTATTGTGAACATAAGCCATGAACCATCGCAGCAGGTTTCCACGGATGCCGTTATATGCAATTTTATCCAGAAGCAATTTGTGGTCCACCCTGTCAAAAGCCTTCCGAAAGTCAGTATAAACAGCATCCACTTGCGCGCGTTCATCCATATTTTTAAAAAGAAAGTCCGTAAATACCATAAGATTAGTGTTGGTTGATCGTGTATATTTGACTCACCTATTTTCTTTTGATACATAGAATAAATCTTTTATACATTCTTCCAATTTGACTACCTCGGTGGCACAATGGTACTATGTACGGACTGCCACGCTCGAGGTCTCGGGTTCGATTCCCGGGACTGGTGGATAATGTATAATTCTCTTTAGAATTTTACCCAGATAATTATCCCAGAGTCTGGAACTTGTGCCCGGTAAATGGCAATAGGCTCGCCCCCTATTACATGGGACCTAACATAGCTGGCGAGATGTGGATGTGTTTGCACACCTCTGCCCACCCCTTCGGGGAAAAAGGCGTGATGCTATGTATATGTATGTATGTCCAATTTGAAATCCTGAAAAAATAACAAAATTGTTGTTTTTCTAGATCGAAATGATTTTTGTCTGGTACTTATTGGGTTGCGTATTAGTGATAATGGGATCTATTAACATTTTCAGAACCCAAATCATCCTCACCTACACGCGATGCACCTGCAGACAGACGGACGAGGGTCTGGCAAGATACTTAAAGTTTCCGGACACATCAATAGCTTCCTACCCATATCAGAACTATCTAATCAGACCAAGTGATAGGCAAAATAAAGTGTTCATGCAGACAAATGTCACCTCATAGACAACTCTTTCGAGATAAGAGCGTGAATTTAAAGTTCTACCGACAGCGCACGAGGTTCTGGTGAACATAGCCAAAGTTTCCAGAAATGTCAATCGGGAGAGGACGTGAAATCAAAGGTTGCCGACATATAGTTGTACAAACCGATGACACTTCACCCTGTGTTTTGTGTCTTGACGATCGACAGTGATTAGTGACAGTGCCTGACTGGTCTGGAACCTGGGTGGACCTAGGTTCGAATCACAACCCAGGACAAAACTTTATGGTAGGCCCGTTTGTTTGTTCTATGTCAGAGCACAAAATAAAGATAGTATCTTCTGAGGTCAGGAAGTCAATTATTATTGACTGAGGGAGCGAAGCGACCGAAGTCTCCGTTTCAACTTGCAGACTGGGGAGAATTTCTTTCGTCTGTACCTCTACATGTCTACATCTACGGGTTCCTTCAGATCATGTTTGCGGCCGTATTTATCAACCGATTTTCATGAAACTTTACACACACGCTCCTTGCTTACAATGAATAACATAAATGAATGATATTTTTTGGATTGGATGAAAAATTAAAGAGTAGGTAGGTAATAAAGAAAATAAAATCTAAAAAATAATTATCTATTTATATATATATATATATATATATATATTTTAATTATCGAAAATAATTATCTAAAAAAAAATAAATAAAGAAAATTGAAAAATAAATGTTCTAAACAAAGCTCCCACAGTCTACGGTCCAAAGAGAATACAATACTACGTCTACGGTCTGTCAAGAATGCAATCCGTAACCATAGCAACCCATATAAATAAAATCAAAAGTCATGCAAATAAATACAATTTAAGAATAAACAAAGCCGCTCCCGAAGTCTACGGTTCACAGAACCACTAGTTTATCTATGTCAACACTAATCTAGATCAACACAAGCTTTATCAGTTTACTTCAGGCACATATTATCTGCCATGCACCACTGGAAATACCTTCTGCGTGCGAACCAGAGACGCCCGGTAACGGACGTGAGAGCGGTCGCGGCCTTGGCCCTTTACAGGTTAGATGACGCCGTATACCTAATAATTATTAAAAAAAACTAAAAACACGCTTGTTTAGAGAATCCAACTAAAAAGTAGAAAATAAATTTTAATAAGTTTGAATTAAGAATAGTGTGTAAATAAGAAATAAATGTATATTATTGTAAAAAAAGCGTGAGGTGCATTTTAAGATATTATCAAAATGATAATTCTTCTACTCATATCTGTCAATAAAATATTTATAACTATTTACACTATGCACCTCACGCTTTTTTACTAGCGAAAGCCAGTGGAACGCGGCTGTTTGTTTCTGTGAGCAGGTTATGCTCGTGAAGGAGGAAGCCAGTAGGGTGAGGGAGCGCTCCCCGCTGAGTTTCGAAGTGACCGACTGGAATACGCGCAGAACCAACGACCTCCATGATCGCGGCTGAGGACGACGGACTAGCAACCCACCATTCTTACAGAAGCAGGCCAGAAGGGCTGCGTGCTTCACCCCACGCACGCCTTTACTCAGAAGGGTAGTACCGTCGACCATGCCGTTGTATACTTAGGCTCGAAGCTCTTTGCTGCCGGTCAAATATACGTGGCCTTAAGAAAGGTAAAATCATTGGAAGGTCTCGACCAGACTGGAAACGTGTCCAGCGATAACTAAAAAGTAAAAAATAAATTAATAGTAAAAAAAACTTTTAAAGAACAAGCTTTTATTTAAATGCCCTAAAAATACAAAATAAACTTTAACTTTAAAACTTTTAGTATCAACTTATAACGTCATTACACAATTTAAATAAAAAAGCTTGTCGCGAGATTTGAGTTAAATATAAATTTAACCGCCAAAAAGTAAATTTTAACCTTAAGAGAGACTTTATTGAGTAGATAAACAAATTCATGAGATTCATTTTAAATATAACAATTTTTAAACCAAGTAAATCTCGCGATAAGCTTTTATAACACATAAATTATGTAATGACGTTATAACTTGATACTAAAGATTTAAAGTTAAAGTTTATTTTTGTATTTTAGGGCATTTAAATAAAAGCTTGTTCTTTAAAAGTTTTTTTACTTTTATTTTATTATTTTATTATTATATCGTTTATTCATTTATATTCTTATTTTATACATTTTTAAATACATTTATAAAAAACACAAATACATTTAAAAATATAAAAAATAGTGACCCACCAGTAGCGGAGTAGGACCCAAACTACCGGTGGTGGAGGCTACAGACTAAGAAACCTCCTAACAATACGGCACGTGTCGAGGATAACAACCTTCTGAATCTGACTCTTGATCCAACAATCTAACGAGAGTCTCTTGAGATGTTGATCGAGACTCTTCGCTATTAATCCGTTTGCCGAAACGACCATCGGGACAATGATCGTCGAGTCTACGTCCCACATGGCGGTTATCTGGAAGGACAGATCGAGGTACTTACTAAGTTTGTCCTTCTCTGCCTTCACGAGATTCTCGTCATGCGGGACGGCGATATCGACGAGCACTGCCCGACGCTGGGTCCGATCAACCAACACGATATCGGGCCTATTGGCAACAATAGTCCTGTCCGTGATGATTGATCGGTCCCAGTAGAGCAATGCACGACCATTCTCAAGAACTGGCACTGGTGTGTACTTATAGTACGGTACTTCAGACTCAATAAGGTCATATTGAAGAGCAAGTTGCTGGTGGATGATCCTGGCTACTTGATTGTGCCTATGCAAGTACTCGGTGTTAGCAAGATACGAACAACCGGAAATAATATGGCGAAGTGATTCACCAGGACGGTGGCATGCTCGACAAATGTCGACCGTACCGTCCTTCATGATGTATTTCCGATAGTTGTTCGTCTTGATAACCTCATCTGCAATTGCACAGGCAAAACCTTCAGTTTCCCCAAAGAGGTCCTCAAAACGCAGCCAGGTCACCGATGCGAGCAGGTCTACATCGAGTCCTGTTAAGACTCGGTAGAACCGCCCGTGTAGCTCCTTGCTCTTCCATACGTCCTTACGGTCTTCAGTACTTAACACCTTTGGTTTACGCCAGTTCTCGTTAGCCAAGGAAAGAGGTGTAAGGCCCTTGTCAACTTTCACAACATCGCAATGAATGTCACATCCATTGTGTAGGAAGTAATCCCTGAGACTGCACACTTCACGGTTGTGGAGGTTCTTGGCATTCAAAAAGCCTCGACCCTCCCACTTCCGTGGAATGTACAGTCTCATGACAGACGATCGTGGGTGTAACATTCGATGCAATGTCAGTTGTTGACGGACTCGCCTATCCAGGGCGTCTAGTTCCGTTTGAGTCCACCTAAGTATGCCAAAGGAGTACAACAATAAAGGTATCACCCAACCGTTGAAAGCCCGCATTTTGTTACCACCGGACAAAGAACTGTTAAGAACTTTTGTCAGGCGGCCAAAAAAACGTTCTTTCACCGATTTCTTAATATCCTCTACCGCTATACCCAATGACTCAGACATACCTAGGTATTTGTATGTTTCGGTCTCGGTGAGAGATCTGAGAGTTATTATCTCAGAAAGTTGTAGATTCGGTGAATTTACAACCTTCCCCCGCTGTACATGCATAACCGCACACTTATCAACACCGAACTCCATCTTAATGGCATTACTAAAAACTTCCGTAGTTTTTAATAATGTCACTAAATCTTGGTGCTTCGGTGTGAATAGGTTGAGGTCATCCATATACATCAGGTGAGAAATAACCTCACCCCCTCTACGAAACCGATAGCCTAGCCCTGAATCCTTCAGCAATGTGCTAAGTGGATTCAGTGCTAAACAAAACCACAATGGACTCAAACTGTCGCCCTGGAATATACCACGCTCAATCCTTATCAAGTCATGCGAATCAGAGGCGTACCCACCACTACCTGGTTGACGAAGGACTGTGGTCCACTGCCCCATACACGAGACTAAGAAGGATTTAAGAGTCGGATTAATTTTATCCAACTCTAAAATCCTCCTCAGCCATGAATGAGGCACCGAATCATAGGCCTTCTTGTAGTCAATCCAGGCAGTAGAGAGGGCGCCCCTACTCCGCTTGACCTGTTGGCTAATGGCCATGTCAATAAGGAGTAGCTCCTTAGTACCACGTGACCCAGCCCTACATCCATTCTGAGCGTTATCTAAAATATTGTTAGACAATATGTGTGAATTTAATTTACTTCTCAGAATGGATGTAAGGAGCTTGTAGATGGTAGGTAAGCAAGTGATAGGTCTATAGTTTTTAGGTTCCGTGGTACTACCTGATTTATGGAGCAGGAAGGTGATGCCAGTGGTCATAAAAGCGGGTAAGGAACCAGACTCGAGGGCTTCTTGATACTGTGTTGCCAAGCGTTCATGCGACCTCTGAACCCACTTTATCCAAAAGTTGTGCAATCCATCCGGCCCAGGACTTTTCCAGTTCGGGGCCTTACGAATTGCACAACTAACATCTTCGGAGTCTATGGTAATAGACTCCATGGGTTCGATGATACTGCATTCACGCTCGACGACACGGATCCAGTCGCCCTCCGAATGTTCGACGGGCACCGACCATATGTCACGCCAAAATTGATTCATGGTGTGAGCATCTGGCAGTTGTCCGTCGCTCAAACGTTGTCCAGTTCCCTCCCACTCTCGGTACACCTTCCTTTGGTCACTTTGGAAGATGCGATTCTGCCAGTATCTGTTTACACGCTCTCTATAACGACGGATACGGCTTGCCCATGCATACACTTTCTGTTTCAGAAAGTCAATACGTTCCGTGACATTGGTTAAGTATTGCTGGGGACGAATACCGGTCCCAGCGAATGCCTGACTCACGAAACGCATGACCCGGGGACGACTATTTCCCCGGCTAAAACAGATAAGCTTCGCAATGAGAGTCCTAAATGTGCCGATACGTCGCTCGATTCTTGCCTGCCATACGGGCACACCACCCGATCGTGGTGCACGGTTAAATTCAGGCAATTTAACGCGTGCAACACGACAAGCGGTAATAGCTCCACAGTAAAGAATCGAGTGGGTATCGAGCAAATCATTGCTAGTCCGTAAGTACGGAGCTAGCAACGCATTCAGGGCTCCCATCAACGCCAGATTTCGTCTATGCATGGGTAAGCGTGGTAGCCGTGGTCTAGAATTAGGTGCAAACCTATATTGAGAGATCACATCTTCTAAAGTACTCCTTAATTGCTCGCTTACCTGGACAGATATATCACTCGTATCATCTCCCACGTCGAGCACGGTATCAACTAAAGTGGCATTAGTTGCAACCGTGTGTGTAGCAGGTGACGGTGCTCTCGTTGACGCTGGAGCTGGTCGAGTAGATAACACTTCCAGGCGTAGTCGATCAAGCACAGGTTGATCCAACAACTTGCATCGTTGGATAGCCCGCACTTGATCCGATAGTCGCTGGACGGCAACGGTCATTGTTGGTTCAAGAGCCTGAAACAAAGGGAGCATCCTTGAACGGTACGCAGTCAGGTTGGTTTCCCCTTCTGTAGCCTCATAATATGCCCGCATGACGTTTTCATTGATGGATGAAGTCCATCGCATGCGGTGCACAATACCACCGGTAGTGGGGACCCTACTCGAAGCTGGTAGGCTTCGGGGCCCCAAACTGCTCGGCGGCCGGCCTCTCCCTCGCCGGCGTACAGGTGTTGGCGACGTCGGCGGGGAAAAATACTCATCACTTGACGATGAACTCGACGCCTCAGCAAGCACTTGTGTCGCAGGAGTGCGGTCCAGCGCTTGCGAGGCGGAGCTAAGTGATGAGTCCGGGGGTGTTATCTGTGCATTTTTACTCCTGGCTCTTGTTATCATCGCTATCCATAATCATTCATAATATTTATTTTCTCGTAACATTCTGATATTTTGATAGTTGACGTTTGTCAAAACTTCGCTTCATATTTGCACTTTGGTATTCTTGTAATAAATTGTGAAATATAATATTTATGGACTTTTTGGTGATATAATTTAGAAATCAGTAAGAATTTTAAAAATTGAGGAAGATATTTGAGATAAAAATATTAAAATATTTTATTGATGAAAATGACGTATGTACAGATGTCCAGAGTTGCCAGTTTTTTTTATTATTATATCGTTTATTCATTTATATTCCTATTTTATACATTTTTAAATACATTTATAAAAAACACAAATACATTTAAAAATATAAAAAATAGTGACCCACCAGTAGCGGAGTAGGACCCAAACTACCGGTGGTGGAGGCTACAGACTAAGAAACCTCCTAACAATACGGCACGTGTCGAGGATAACAACCTTCTGAATCTGACTCTTGATCCAACAATCTAACGAGAGTCTCTTGAGATGTTGATCGAGACTCTTTGCTATTAATCCGTTTGCCGAAACGACCACCGGGACAATGATCGTCGAGTCTACGTCCCACATGGCGGTTATCTCGTAGGACAAATCGAGGTACTTGCTAAGTTTGTCCTTCTCTGCCTTCACGAGATTCTCGTCATGCGGGACGGCGATATCGACGAGCACTGCCCGACGCTGGGTCCGATCAACCAACACGATATCGGGCCTATTGGCAACAATAGTCCTGTCCGTGATGATTGATCGGTCCCAGTAGAGCAATGCACGACCATTCTCAAGAACTGGCACTGGTGTGTACTTATAGTACGGTACTTCAAACTCAATAAGGCCATATTGAAGAGCAAGTTGCTGGTGGATGATCCTGGCTACTTGATTGTGCCTATGCAAGTACTCGGTGTTAGCAAGATACGAACAACCGGAAATAATATGGCGAAGTGATTCACCAGGACGGTGGCATGCTCGACAAATGTCGACCGTACCGTCCTTCATGATGTATTTCCGATAGTTGTTCGTCTTGATAACCTCATCTGCAATTGCACAGGCAAAACCTTCAGTTTCCCCAAAGAGGTCCCCAAAACGTAGCCAGTTCACCGAAGCGAGCAGGTCTACGTCGGGTCCTGTTAAGACCCGGTAGAACCGCCCGTGTAGCTCCTTACTCTTCCATACGTCCCTACGGTCTTCAGTACCTAGCACCTTTGGTTTACGCCAGTTCTCGTTAGCCAAGGAAAGAGGTGTTAGGCCCTTGTCAACCATCACGACATCGCAATGAATGTCACACCCGTTCTGTAGAAAGTAATCTCTCAGACTGCACACTTCACGGTTGTGGAGGTTCTTGGCATTCAAAAAGCCTCGACCCCCCCACTTCCGCGGAATGTACAGTCTCATGACAGAAGATCGTGGGTGTAACATTCGATGCAATGTCAGTTGTTGACGGACTCGCCTATCCAGGGCGTCTAGTTCCGTTTGAGTCCACCTAAGTATGCCAAAGGAGTATAACAATAAAGGTATCACCCAACCGTTGAAAGCCCGCATTTTGTTACCACCGGACAAAGAACTGTTAAGAACTTTTGTCAGGCGGCCAAAAAAACGTTCTTTCACCGATTTCTTAATATCCTCTACCGCTATACCCAATGACTCTGACATACCTAGGTATTTGTATGTTTCGGTCTCGGAGAGAGATCTGAGAGTTATTATCTCAGAAAGTTGTAAATTCGGTGAATTTACAACCTTCCCCCGTTGTACATGCATAACCGCACACTTATCAACACCGAACTCCATCTTAATGGCATTACTAAAAACTTCCGTAGTTTTTAATAATGTCACTAAATCTTGGTGCTTCAATGTGAACAGTTTGAGGTCATCCATGTACATCAGGTGAGATATAACCTCACCCCCTCTACGAAACCGATAGCCTAGCCCTGAATCCTTCAGCAATGTGCTAAGTGGATTCAGTGCTAAACAAAACCACAATGGACTCAAACTGTCGCCCTGGAATATACCACGCTCGATCCTTATCAAACCTTGCGGGTCAGAGGCGTGCCCACCACTACCTGGTTGACGAAGGACTGTGGTCCACTGCCCCATACACGAGACTAAGAAGGATTTATGAGTCGGATTAATTTTATACAACTCTAAAATCCTCCTCAGCCATGAATGAGGCACCGAATCATAGGCCTTCTTGTAGTCAATCCAGGCAGTAGAGAGGGCGCCCCTACTCCGCTTGACTTGTTGGCTAATGGCCATATCAATGAGGAGTAGCTCCTTAGTGCCACGAGACCCAGCCCTACATCCATTCTGAGCGTTATCTAAGATATTATTAGATACTATGTGCGAGTTTATTTTACTTCTCAGAATAGATGTAAGGAGCTTGTAGATGGTAGGTAAGCAAGTGATGGGTCTATAGTTTTTAGGTTCCGTGGTACTACCTGATTTATGGAGCAGGAAGGTGATGCCAGTGGTCATGAAAGCGGGTAAGGAACCAGACTCGAGGGCTTCTTGATACTGTGTTGCCAACCGTTCATGCGAGCTCTGAACCCACTTTATCCAAAAGTTGTGCAATCCATCCGGCCCAGGACTCTTCCAGTTCGGGGCCGTACGAATTGCACAACTAACGTCTTCGTAGTCTATGGTAATAGACTCCATGGGTTCGATGGTATTGCATTCACGCTCGACGACACGGATCCAGTCGCCCTCCGAATGTTCGACGGGCACCGACCATATGTCACGCCAGAATTGATTCATGGTGTGAGCATCTGGCAGTTGTCCGTCGCTCAAACGTTGTCCAGTTCCCTCCCACTCTCGGTACACCTTCCTTTGGTCACTTTGGAAGATGCGATTCTGCCAGTATCTATTTACACGCTCTCTATAACGACGGATACGGCTTGCCCATGCATACACTTTCTGTTTCAGAAAGTCAATACGTTCCGTGACATTGGCTAAGTATTGCTGGGGACGAATACCGGTCCCAGCAAATGCCTGAGTCACGAAACGCATGACCCGGGGACGACTATTTCCCCGGCTGAAAGAGATAAGCTTTGCAATGAGAGTCCTAAATGTGCCGATACGTCGCTCGATTCTTGCCTGCCATACGGGAACACCATCCGGTCGTGGTGCACGGTTAACTTCAGGGAATTTAACGCGTGCAACACGACAAGCGGCAATCGCTCCACAGTAAAGAATCGAGTGAGTATCAAGCAAATCACTGCTAGTCCGTAAGTACGGTTCTAGCAATGCATTTAGGGCTCCCATCAACGCCAGATTTCGCTTATGCATTGGCAAGCGTGGTAGCCGCGGTCTAGAATTAGGTATAAACCTATACTGCGAGATCACATCTTCCAAAGTACTCCTCAATTGCTCGCTTACCTGGATAGACGTATCACTCGTATCATTTTCTGCGTCGAATGCGGGTTCCGCTAACGTCGCACTTGTAGCAACCGTCTGTGTCACAGGTGACGGTGCTCTCGTTGACACTGGAGCTGTACGAGTAGATAATACTTCCAGGCGTAGTCGATCAAGCACAGATTGATCCAACAACTTACATCGTTGGATAGCCCGCACTTGATCCGATAGTCGTTGGACGGCAACGGTAATTGTTGGTTCAAGAGCCTGAAACAAAGGAAGCATCCTTGAACGATACGCAGTCAGGTTGGTTTCCCCATCTGTAGCCTCATAATATGCCCGCATAACGTTTTCATTGATGGATGAAGTCCATCGCATGCGGTGCACAATACCACCGGTAGTGGGGACCCTACTCGAAGCTGGTAGGCTTCGGGGCCCCAAACTGCTCGGCGGCCGGCCTCTCCCTCGCCGGCGTAAAGGTGTTGGCGACGACGGCGGAGAGAAATACTCGTCACTTGAAGAGCTCGACGCCTCAGCGAGCACCTGTGTCAGCGATGTGCGGTCCGGTGCCTGCGAGGCGGAGTTTAGTGACGAGTCCGGGGGTGTTATTTGCGCATTTCTGCTTCTGGCTCTTGTTTGCATCTCACAATCACTTCATATTGTTTGACCATAATATTGAATGTGATGTTGATATATTTGAATTAATTGAATGACATGTGTCAAATCTTCGTTGCATATTTTGTAGACTATGTTTATTGTTCTAAAGTTCTAAAATATTATAAAATCCTTTATGTATTGACTTTTTGCTGATATTATTATGAAATCTGAAGTAATTGTATAAATTTAGGTAATAATATATGAATAAAAATATTAAAATATTTTAAGAATGAAAATGATGTCTGAGACGTTCAGAGTTGCCAGGATTATTATTATTCGGATAAATTTTTATTCTCAGCTTTTATGCTGGTGATAACTGCATTTACGGGCATCAACCAAGTAAATGCAGCGTGTAGTGTGTTTTAAGATGTAGGTGTTGTGTATGGTGTTGAGGTTTCTGTTTCATCTAGTTGCATAAACTTTCTAACTATTCTACATGTATTTAAGATGGCTGCTTTTTGGAGAGTAATGTATATTGTTTCTTTTAGGTCTATTAATTTAATACTATGGTGGAGATGCTTGGGAATTATACCTGTTGTAGAAAGGACTATAGGCACGACATACACTTTGTCTTGCCTCCATATTCTAGTTACTTCTTCTTTGAGTTCTGCATATTTAGTTATTTTTTCAGTAATAGTTTTTTGTATGTTATGTGTATTGGGGACTGCAATATCTATCAGGTATGTGGTTTTATTTATTTTATCTTGTAGTTTTATATCCGGTCTATTGTAGTGTATAGTTCTGTCGGTGAGTATAGCACGATCGTAATATAATTTATGGGTTGCGTTTTCTAATATTGTTTGTGGTGTGTATTTGTAGTAGGGAGTGCCTGAGTCTTGTATGAGTTTGTGTTTGAGTGCTAGTTTTTGGTGTATTATGTTAGCGATTTGGTTGTGTCTATGTGTGTAATCTGTCTGCGTGAGTGTGGTACATGCGCCGGTTATGTGCTGTATGGTTTCTGGCTGATTGTGACATTTGCGACATTTGTCATTAGTCATAGTCATAGTCTTTAATTATGTATTTTCTGTAATTTTTCGTGTTTATTATTTGATCCTGTATAGCTATTATAAAACCTTCCGTTTCGGGGAATAAACTACCTATTTGTAACCATTTATTTGATGCTACTGGATCTATGTGGGTTTGTTCCAAATCATGAGGATGCCTTCCATGAAGTGTTTTCCTTTTCCAGTTGTCAATTTTCTGTGTTTGAGGGTTATAACTGTCAGGGTTATAACTGTCAGAGTTCTGTGTGGTAGAATGAGAAGTTAAATTTAGTGGTGTATAGTTATGATCGTTTTGGGTGATAGCTTTGTGTAAATTACTTGTGTTAGATTTTGTATGAAAGAATGTTTTGAGGTTGTGTATTTGTTTTTGCCAAAGATGATGTATGTCTATTAAACCCCTGCCTCCATTGTGCCTTTTGATAGTAAGTCTCTCTATTGCCGATTTAGGATGTAGGTTATTATGTTTTGTTAATGTAGTGCGTGTAGTTCGTTCTATTTGTTCTATATCAGTTTTGGACCATTTGATGATGCCGAAAGAGTACGTTAGAATTGGTATGGCATATGTGTTTAATGCTTTTATGAGGTATTTGCCAGTAAGTTGTGTTTTACAAATGGCATTTACTCTCCTTTGGTATTCTTTGTTTAGTGTTTCTTTAGTTGTAGTGTGGTCTAGTCCTCTTAATTGTTTGTAGCCAAGATATTTGTAGACTTCGTTTGGCTCCATTGCTGATATAGTAATATTGTCATCTACTTCATAGTCACCCGGCCGAATTTTACCCTTTACAATATGTATCGTTTTGCATTTATCTAACCCGAACTCCATGTTTATGTCTTTACTAAATTGAGTGGTAGCTTCTATTAATTTTTTCATTTCTTTATCTGTTTTAGAGTAGAGTTTTATATCATCCATGTATATTAAGTGTGAGATAACTATTTCGTCTGTCCCGGTTTTAAAATTGTATCCGGCCTGGCAGCCATGAAGCAAATGTGATAGAGGGTTCATTGCAAGGCAGAACCACAGCGGGCTTAAGGAGTCGCCCTGAAAGATACCCTTCCTAATTAATATCTGTCGCGTTGTAACAGTGTTCAACTGGTTGTTAAGTTGTAAAGTAGTTTTCCAATAGGGCATAATGTTACTTAAAAACTTCGTTATCTTAGGGCTAATTTTATAAATTTGTAGAATTTTTAATAACCAGGAATGCGGAATACTGTCGAAAGCTTTCTTGTAATCTATATAAGTACAATGGAGGTTCCTATTTTTTGTACTAGCATGTTTATGTATTGTGGAATCTATGACTAACTGCTCCTTGCATCCCATGTGGGCCCGTCTGCATCCCTTCTGTTCTTCGGCTATTATATTGTGCTGTTCAATGTGTATAGAGATTTTTCTTGTTATTGCTGATGTGAGTATTTTGTAGATTGTAGGTAGGCATGTTATTGGTCTATAGTGAGCAGGTTGTGTAGAGTGTGTGGATTTTGGTAGCATGTAAGTTAGTCCTGTAGCAATAAACTGTGGGATATTTTGTTTTCCTAAAACAATGTCTGTTAGATTTTGAGCTATGAATTTATGTAATGAAGTTAATTTTTTATACCAATAGTTGTGTATTTTATCTATGCCAGGTGCTTTCCAATTGTGTAATTTTGATGTTATATTTATTATATCTATTTCGGAAATTTCTTTAAACTCCATTTCTTCTATTGCACAAAATTTATTTTCTTCTAGTGTTATCCAACTTGCTTTTTCATTGTGTTGTACTTGTTCTTCCCAGATATCAGACCAAAATGTTTCTAGTTGTGTTTTCGTGGGTATATCTGAATTCTGTGTATGTATGTTGTTCTGTGATTTTAAGTTTCTATAAAAAGACTTTTCGCTAGTGCTAAATAATGTGTTATCATTTTTCCTCTGTTGCGCTTTTTTGTATCTCCTTAGTCTGTGTACTTTAAGAGCTAGTTTTTGTTTAAGTGTATCTAAAAATTCTTCAGGTTTACTATTGTTACTTTCATGTCTAGTGTGAGTAATTCTGTTTTTAAATATTTGTTCTACCTTTTTAACGATTTTATTAGATCTATTGTTGTTAATGTATTGTGTAAGCCTACCACAGTCTGCCCTAAGTTTTTCTATATCTTTTTCAAGTCGTATCTGCCACGATGGTTTATTATCATGTTTTGATCTTCTACTTGATGATTCTAATATTTTGTATCCTAATTCCTCAGATATGACTAAAGCTGTGCAATAAACGAGAGTGTGTAGGTCTAGTAGTTGCATGTCTTCTGAGACTAATTGTGGTATTATGGTTCGAATGAAAAAAATGGTTAATTGAGACAATTTTAGGCTATATTTTAATTTAGGCAGTCTTGGTCTAGCACTTGGGTCCATTCCAGAGTACTGTATTAAGGCAGATTTAAGTGTGTCTAACATATTTTGAGATTGTATTTCAGCTATAGGGTTGTTATCATTAAGAGTCCCTATTTCGTTCTCTAGTATTAGTGTGGTGTATTCAGTTTGTGTAGATGTGTGCGAAGTTTGTGTTACTATGTGCGAGGGCTGTGTGAGTTGTTGTGAGAAAGAGGTGTGTGATTGTGCTTGTGGTGGAGTATGCCGATCTGCTTGGTTGTCATGACGTGTGAGAGGGTTCTCTCTTCTATAATTTCTAAATTTTCTTGGATCTGTATTCTAGTTTCTTCTTTTAATCGGTTCAGTATTTCTTCGGATAGTAGTTTATTTCTAATTATAGTTCTTCTTTGGTCGGAAATGCGTTGTTCAGTAACTTTAATATCTGGGTATTGTCTTGAGAAATGATCATGTAGTTGTTTTCTTTATGTGGTCAGGTCTGTTTCTAATTTTGTGATGTAGTAGTAAGTACGCATGATAAATATGTTAACATCTTTACTCCATCTCATGCGTACTCGGGGTTTTCCAGCTTTAGTGGACGCAGGTAAGAAGGTATTTACCTCCTGCGCAACATTTAAAGTTGGGGTTAGTGCTTCTCGAGAATTTTCATCCACAGAAGACACAGGTGTTGGGTTATATGAAATAGTAGATGGACTGAAAGGTTCTACTATTGAAAGTGATGAAGTTAAACTTATGTTATCTAAATTGTCTGTGTGATTTGTGTTGTGTTGGTTGGCTGTAGTATTTTTGTCGGAGGGAGCCCGCCTATTCAACTCCTGTCCGCTGACGGTTCGCATGCTGTGACACCCAGCGTCAGCTCCAGGTGTGCCCCGGCGATCACCCCCGGGAAGCGGTCCTATACGTTTACTTCTTAGATTCATCTCCATAAATGGGTTCCCAGAGCCATGTTAGCCGCGCCAGTAACATGAATATCGCGTGTCCGCCCCCCACGTGAGTCAGGTGTTCGACTCGGACGTACGGTTGGATTATAGGGGGCTTACACATAACAAAGACACACAAAGAATACCAAAGGAGGATACGCTGAAATAAAAGATAACATCAAAACCTATCTTTGGTATCTATTATCTATTACTATATAGAAATGGGGAATGTTCTCCTTAGCTCTCGAGAACTGCTTATGCTCCAATGATGGTTGACCCTTCTATGGATAGCCCTCGATCTGGAGGCAAGCCATAAAATCGAAAATTTGACTTAGCCCTAAGGGGTGAAAAGTTATAGGCCAAAACCTATGGCGTGGTGCGGCGCGAAGCACCGCGCAAGACACGGTGTCTTGACTAGTAAGTAAATAATCTTAATATATAAAATTCTCGTGTCACAAAGTTAGTTACCATACTCCTCCGAAACCGCTCGATCGATTTTTAAGAAATTTTATAAGCATATTCAGTATGTCTGAGGTTAATAGGCTACTATCTATTTTTCATACCCCTTAGTGATAAGGGTTGTCCACCCCTACCATTTTTTTTGACAATTTTTGAATTTGAAAAATACGTACTACCCTAAATTTTCCCCCTTCTATCACCAACCCCTATTTTTTAATAGTCTCTATTTCCCTTGGTCAGTCACGACAATACTTATGAAATAAAATTGCGTTACGAAGTTCGCCGGAACAGCTAGTAATAGGGAAAATTATCGCAGTATTTAAAATGTGGTTTATTACAGAAATATAGCAAAATAAAAGTTGTAAGTCCAGTAGAAAGTTGTTGGTAAGTACATCCTCTTGTGGGAACAAACAAACAATAAAATCTGCGAGTGTTCTGAAGAGCTTCAACCTGATCCCAACCTCTTTCTACCGATCCCGTACAACGCGTATCGGGCAGAGATGCCGTCCCCACACAGTGAATAGCATGTTCGCGAGAACCGAACGTTTTAAACGTTCGTTTCTCTGCCGAACAATAGTGGTCTGGAACGCCCTGCCTGTGCACGTGTTTCCTCCCACATATAATCCTGGGTTATTTAAGCGGAGCGTGAAGAGGCACATCAGTAGGTCGTCAAGTTGAGGACCACTCTCTATAGTGTATTTAATATTAGTATTTAATATTAGTTATTTGTTGTATACATACATTCTTACTTAATCAATTATTAAAGGATAAAGGAGCAGGAGGGAAATAGTGTTACAAATAAGTATATTTGGGGAATTCCATAATTTGAATATACGCAAACCAACCATCACCGACCGTATTACAGTACTATTCCCTATTCTGTGGTATTACGGGTGCCTGCCGTTTTGCCGAAAAGATTTTGACAAAATTTCGTTACCCAAACAAATTTTAGCAAACTATTTTTATACCGTTGCAATATTTCGAATGATTTTAGTACGCATATTTTTATTTGGTCAAATTTTTACTTGGCAACATATTACCAAGTATAATGTCATTATGGCATTTGGCCTTTAATCAAATGATTTATTACAACAAACAATCTTCAGACAATAAACGTTTGGTGAAATGATTTGTCAAGACAAAAATTAATAAAATGGGTAGTTTAGGTTAGGTTAAAACTGTGACCTCCTACGCACGAGCCGAGCGAGTGAAGCGAGCGGTGCCGCGGCAGCGGCGAGTGCCAGAAACGACGATTTTGCGTAAAAACTGTTATGTCAACTGAAATATTTGACTACATAAAAAATATTGGATAGAAACAGGCGTTACTTGGCGAAAATCCATGACAAAACAATGGTAAGTAAAAATTTTTTTTTTAAGAAAAAACTTTTTAGCATTAATTAATAGCATTAATTTTTCGCAGAATCAAAAGGACAACAAAACGTCGACAATTGTTGGCTGTTCTCTCTGAGACAGTCTTGATAATGCCTCGTTTAGAGGCGAAACAATTGTCGACGTTTTGTTGTCCTTTTGATTCTGCGAAAAATTAATGCTATTAATTAATGCTAAAAAGTTTTTTCTTAAAAAAAAAATTTTTACTTACCATTACATAAAAAATGTTAAAAGTACTAGTTGGTAAAAAGTTATAGTTTAAAGTTCATTTCCCAAACATTGGGTTAGCGTTACAATTTTTTGTGAATAGATTTTTTGCTAAGTAATAATTTGGCAAATGAAATTATGCGAAATTTTTTTTGGGAAGTGAACTTTTGTCAAACAAGACCCGGTATTACTTATATCATTTTTTATAGAACTAGCTGTTGCCCGCAGCTCCGCCTGCGTGTTACTTTAGATCTACATAACTTTTTTATTTATGAACCGATAAAACCAAACCTTAAATGTTAAGTTGAATAAACCACAACGCATTACTGAAAACCGCAAATTCAAATCAAAAATTCAAATCCGTTAAGCCGTTTCTGAGATTAGCGTGTTCAAACATTCAGAAACAGACCAAAAGTTCTAAAAACCATTGTTTTGGGTTTTATTGCGTTCATAAAGCCACCCTACAAAAGTTTATCTATTAATGTTCCATTATATTCTCTACTAGCTGTTGCCCGCAGCTCCGCCTGCGTGTTACTTTAGATCTACATTACTTTTTTATTTATGAAGCGATTGAAAACCAAACCGTAGCGTGTTCAAACATTCAGACAAACAGACCAAAAGTTCTAAAAACCATTGTTTTGGGTTTTATTGCGTTCATAAAGCCCCCCTACAACAGTTTCTCTATTATATTCTCTATTATACCATAAAAATTCATCTTAAGATACGAAAATATGAAATATTATTTATTATCTTCGTCCTGTGTGATAGTCCATTGAATTGTATGGCGAGCGTTATGTATCTTAAGTTAAAATATTATAGTATCTTAGCCGTGTGCAGCGCCCCTTAGTGAACTCCACTGCGGGTGACGTAAACTACGACAAACTTATTATTTGCGGTTGGTACAGTAATCGGGTCGAACCGCAAATTAAGTTTGTTTTTTATTGTATATACTTTTCCGAGATAAAACGTTAGCCAGTAGGTGCCCAGGATATTAAAGAATAACTATACCAAGTTTCATCGTAATCGAACCGGTAGTTATTGCGCGACGCCTGAACAAACTGACAGACAGACAGACAAAAATTTTTTTTTAATCACATTTTTGGTTTCGGTGTCTGTCTAGTAACACTCCCTGCCATTTATTTTTATGATATGTTCAATGTACAGAATTTTCACTTCTACAGATTTATTATAAGTATAGATGTGGATGGAGTGGAACAAGTTTTATAGGGGTTGGTAAAGGTAACTAATTCTTACAAGTACTAATAAATTAACACCTACCTAAGTATAACACAAGGTGTTGTATTCACTATTCTTTGTTGATGGTAATGGCACAAATTAGCAATATTATTAGTTAAGGAATTGCCCTACTCTTGACAAGATTAGATTAATTTTGGCAGATGTTAATTATTTCTACCTAGGTACCTACCTAAATGTAAAATGGGTAGACAAAAGTGGCCCAGTGCAAGTCCAATTCGCGCAGCGAGGGCTCCGTACAAACCTAAAATCTAGGTATTTTTGAAAAAGGTTTATTTGATCTAAGATTTTTGCTTCATTTTTCCTTTATCTTTGCTATAAAAAGTTGCTTTGTACCAAATTTCAAGATTTTGAGTTCACGGGAAGTGCCCCAGGTTTTGATTACCTTGCGAATGTCATAATTTAGAAGAATTTGCAGCATAAACGGCTGTATCTTTTGATTGCGTTGCCTTAGAAGTTTGTAAAAAAAAGTATTAGAGCCATAGGAATTGGATAGGTTAAGGTAAGACGACTAAGGTTGCTATGGTTAATTAATATCCCAATTCAGTAGCTGCTTGCTATGGTTAACATACAACAAGCTAGAATCTGACACAGGTTACAAAAGGAACAATATGTTTTTCTCGTATTTGGCAACATGATAATTCGAAAATATTATTTCGGCTAAATGTAGTTTCGGTGAAAAGTTTTTCGGCCAAATGAAACATCGGAGTAACGAAAAAGAAAGAATTGATAATAGGCCAACTGATACAGTGGCAGACGTGGTTTAGGTTAAGTAAAAAAAAAGTCGATGTTTTAGGTTAAATGAAATTCGGTCAAATACCTTTCGATCTTATGCTAGCTACCCGAAAGCACGTATAACGGAACCTATCTTGATCTTTAGTTTAATATTTTTACCAATAAAAACTTACGAGATCTAATAGATTCCTAGTAATCAGATAGCAAAAGGCTATATAGTGCGATACGAGATCCATTAGGGCTCGTAACGTTGCGACGTGCTTAACGGCTCTCTTAGCATATTTGTTTATGTATATTCGAAGAGCCACCAGTGATCCTCATCACTACTACATACCCTCTAGAAGCATAATAAGTACAAAATGAAAATTCGTAAGAACTTATTAATTGACTTTTATTATTACAACATTGTTTACGCTTAACAAATATAACCCCTAAAACTAGTGTCAAAACTGCAACTGAAGCGAGAGCTATATATCCAAGTGTCTTTAGTGAAACATCTGGTGCTGCATTCGCTGTTTTCACTGGGGTCTCCTTCTATAGAATAAAAAATAAAGCTTTTATCAAGAATATAAATAACATGGTACAGTGACACAGTGAGATATCGCAGAGTAACACACAACTATATCAATGCACAATTCTGCAAGAATTATTTATTTTCAACCTATTCTTGTATTTCAAAGCAATGAGCTTGCTAGAATAGTCTTAAAATATTATACTACTAGTGGTCGCCCGCAACTTCGTCCGCGTGGTACTTAGGTATCTATCTATAGATATAAAAATGAAGAATCTTCTTGTACGTGTAACTCCTAACCAAAAAAAACCTGCCAATCCCTAACCTTGGGCCTATATTACTTTAAGTACAATGCGTTTTTAACAAATCGCTAGTGCCTTGAAAATTCGCAAAACGGACACAACCATCAACGACGTCTGCGGGTCTGCCCTCGGTTTCTGCCCGCGTTCGGGCGCTTTGTAAATGAACGTAAAACGCCATGCTACTGTTAAACTTACTAAAGCTGAAAAAATCGGTAGTCTGCTAAACTAACAAGCAACACGCCAGGATGGCGCGAGAAAGGCACCAAACCGAATGACTACAGAGTACAACATTAGGTTAAGTTGATTTAGATTTATCATATTTTTCTTCCCCCTGCACCACGTCCCATCACAAGTTCCATTCGCCTGCAAAAAAAATCCCGGGAATTCTCATCCCGCAAAAACACCTAAGATTCCCAGTACCCCATATCTCGGAAACTAAGCATCCCAGGTCAGTTCCCCTCATTTTTCTGACCCCATAGTACCCTAAATAAGTATTTGAACCTCATCTTCCCACAAAATTTTTCTTCCCAATTCTCATCCCACTTTCCACATCTGCATAATGACAATTTAAACATTTCTTAAATTGCTTAACAACACATGCCAATGCACCCTTACCTCCCCTATATCGTCACGATATCGCCACTATAAAATGCACGATATCGTGGCAGTGTGAAAGCGCCCTTCGGGTCGCGTCCTCACTCGCCCCACCCCCGCCCCGTTCGCCCGCCATATTTTGAACAATTCACACAATATCTTTACCTTTCCCTTACAGGGGGAATGCTCTGACCACTGAGCTACGGTGACCAATACCTACAACATTCAATTTTTGCTTCATATCATAATCTGTAGTCTAAAAAGTGGTCAGAGCATTCCCCTGTAAGGGAAAGTCCGTGGGATCGAGTCCTGCCGATGACATCAGTTTTTGTGATCTGTGAAAATTGACGCCTACTGCAGCTGCATATGGGATAGGCGTCTCACAAACGAACGCTACAACATTCGGTCTTGAGCTTCGTGCAGCCAGTGGCTTGCTGCGACCTTTAGGATGTCGTCGGTCAACCTTGTGGCAGGCTTACCCACGTTGCGTCTCCCAGGACGCGGTAGCCATTCGAGGACATCTTGGCCCCATCGGCCATCAGTAGGTACTACGAACGATGTGCCTTGCCCACTGCCACTTGAGATTGGCGACTCTCTAGGCTATGTTGGTTACCCTGGCCCTCCTTCGGGTCGCGTCCTTTCAAATTCGATCGCGAAGTGAGAACCAATTCAAGTAATTATTTCTTTATTTGTAGGCACCTGCTAAATAGTTAACATGAGCTAGTAGAGTAGTACAAATATTAAATGAACTTATTATATTTTTATTTACATACCACATTTGTACAGTTTTGCGTGGCGTTTTCGTAGATATATTTATAAAATGTAGTCGTGTTTTTATCACATGCATTGAAGACATTCTCTAAGAAACATTTCATAAGTCGTTTTGTGATCGCACACCCAGCTTTCTGTGAATAAATTTATAACTTGACATTAGAATAGAGTTGAGGAACTTTTGCTAATGTTTCTGCCACAGGACCTCGTCGTAGGTCTGAGCGTGGATATTCTCTCGCTGGAGACCATAGCACAGGCCATGTTTTTATGTAATTACTAGGTTTACTGTAATTTACTAGGTCCACACTAGGCACTACTACTACTACTAGGCACCGCATACAGATGAGGAGAAATCTATATGCAGTGCAGCGTGCATTTTAGTCAATGTGAACCCAAAGTTACTTACAATCATAGAGCAACGAATTTGGTCCCTGCTGTAACTACCATTATTATTTATAGCGTATTTTCTCTAACTCTAATGGCGATGGCACAATTACTTAGAGTAAGTTCCATCAGAGTTAAATTAGTACCTACCTATTTATATGAGGGTCGGCTCAGATTCGGATCGGATGCAGTTGGTACGCAAATATAATGCATAAAAGGTCATATAGAAAACTTACGGTAAATTTAAGGTCTATTTTTTTATAAAACAAGCTCTCCCTAATTGTAACATTTTGTATTGATGACGACGGACGAAACTTTGTACACTCTGACCTGGCTATTACATCGGTGCAGTTTCCGTGGCGAGCAGCATCTAAAATCATAAGTAATTGTGTTTAACGATATATGGATTAAAAGTATGAAAAAATCTGATGTAGATACTATTATATTCCTTTCTCAGCTAGTTCCACTAAAACCTAGAAAAGATTGTGTGTTAACCACTGATATGCACATAGTATAGGTATGATATCTATGGTGTTAATAAATATCGCAATAATTTTAATGTACACGGTCATACCAACCACAGAGGAGTAGGTGGAACGTGGCCGTGTCCTTCTGCGAGCAAGTCATGCTCTCGAAGGAGGCGGCCGAGAGTTAGATGAAGCGTACCCTCCCCACTGAGTTCCGAAGTCGGCGACCAGGGCGTCGCAGAATCATCTACATCCAAGATCATCGACCTCTACGACCAGGGTCTGAGGAGGACCGGCTAGCCACCCGTCCTTACAGAAGCAGGCTAGAAGGGTTGGTCGGTGATTCACTCACCGACGTGGGACAAAACCCGACCCCAAAGATGCGGGATAAGACCCCACCCAACCGCGTGACAGAGGCCATGTTGGTGGCCAAATTCCACCAGTGGCACAGGGAATACCCGACAATGGTAGTAGGGGTGGCCGCTTAGAAAATAATTATTTTAGAATAACTTTGATTCGCTATTTTATGTATATACATATAGCCATAGTGAACTATTTTTTTAACTTTTATAGAGGAACAATTCTTGGCCAGTGCACGCAACGAAAGTTCTCAAAAGAAATAATTTTTCCACGTTTTTGAAACATATTTCACTGTTGCTACGCTAATATTCATCGTAGCGTGAAGTTATGTAGCCTATAGCTTAACTTAACAAAAAATATTTTTTCAAATCGAACCAGTACTTCCTGAGATTAACGTGTTCAAACAAACAAACGAACAAACTCTTCTGCTTTCTAATATTATTATAGAAAAAGTATAGATATTTTTAAATTTACGGTCAAAATATGGATGTCTGAATTGGGTCTCCAAGCTGTTGAGATATGCCTTGTTTTCATGTGCAGTTTTCAAGGGTTTCGTGATTTTATAGTAGAAAGTTAGTTCAGCCTTGAATTCATTTTTAACACGTAGAAAATCATCGAAGTTACTACAGCTCCTGAAAATAAAAATAAAATGCACGTTGTATAACATTGTGCAAGAAATGAGGTTATATAAATAAATGTTTAGGGGCAGAAGTCCAAGTTCACGGTTCGTTATAAGGGAGTGCCAATCTCACCTACACGTAGTGCACCTTCCAACGAAAAGAGGAGGCTCTGGCAAAAATAAAAGTTCCGGTAACCTGCTATAGGCTCTTCTGTTTCGTGAAACCAACTGACTTAGTGGTGGAACATGAGCGTATGATATGCCTATCGCTTTGGTGATACATGTGTTATTAGTACTTATTTATCTCACTGCTCACTTCGCTCTGAAAACGTAGGTATAGATAATAATGGTAGGTACCATGTGTGTTTTGGTTAATTTGAAATTGATGAGTCTGCTGACCAACTAACGAGGTTCACTAACTAATAAAATTCATTAGCTATATTGTTTCTAGATCAAATAAATAACTAAAATGTAGTATGTAAGAAATATATGTGAATACCAAACGATTCTCTTTTTTTTCTGGTTTGATAAAATATAGATATCTATTATGTATTTGACTCGGTATGTAAATGACGACTCTCGGTGGCGTGGTCGGTACGGCATCCGCTTTCGACGCCGGAGTCTCGGGTTCGATTCCCGAGTACGTTTGTACCGAAGTCTGGGTATTTCCTATGTATAATATGTATGTATTTATAAAAAAAATATGTATATAAGTATTTATATCGGTGTATCTAGTACCTACTCATATCACAAGCTCTGCTTAGTTTGAGACTAAATGGCGTTGTGTTAATTGTCCTAACGTATTTGTTTATTTTATAATTTATATAATTTAATTATAAAACAATACAATTGAAACTAACTAAATATATACATTCTCTTTTTGTATTAAGTATGTTACGTATTTATTTATTATTTGTATTTTCTCTTCTAAGTTAGTGTGTAACGCGGTGTTTGCCACTCTTCTCTCTCATGTTAAATCTTTTTTTCTATATACCTAACTCTGGGTCTTCTGGAAGAAAAGTCATCGATTGACGAGTCATTGAAGCACGCCTTTGTGCATATTGTTCATAAATTATGTACTGATGTGTGTTATTTTTTTATGTGTAAGTACTTACAATAAAGAATAAATGAAATGAAATTAATTACCTATTTTCTTTTAATACATTGAACATATCTTTCCAACATTCTTGCAATTCGAAATCCTGAAATGAAAAGAAAATATTTTCCTGTTGACGATGACGACTTAATAAATCCAGACACTATGCTGTGTATTTATTGTAAAGTCCATTTTACTGGCAGCCGACGAGGTTCCAATATAGCCAAAGTTTCCAGAAATGACTATCGGTATTAGGTACCTACGTGAAACCAACTGAAACCAACTATTAGCCAAAACTTCTGTCTACCTGTCGAGACAAATTTAACTAGGAGCTGCGGTTAGCATGCAATTGAGCGAAGCGACTATTGTCATATTTTGGTCAATAACTTTTTTTAAGGGTCCTAAAATTCGATCTCGAACAAAACCTGCTCCTGAGAAGGCTTGATTTTTGAGTGAAAAAATCATGAAAATCGGTTGGGTAGTTGTCGAGAAACAATTATATTTCACAAGGTCTTTGATTTCACATCAAGTTGCATTTGAGTCACCTGATAAGTAGCTCCACTCGCTACGCTCGCTTCGCTCAACTATATGGAATGTGTGTTGACAGCTAATATCACTTTAATCTCGTCCCCCCGTCCCCCTTCCTTCTTCCCTCAAGACGATTTTTTTTTAAATCAAAGAACACTTGTGCCTAGTTTTCTGGAGATCGGATAAAAAATGTGGCACAAGACACACATGTCGCTCACTTTGTCAATTAAGTTTCAAAATGAAATGTTAAAGTAACTCTTACATCGGGCTTCGTTAAAGTAACTCTTACATCGGGTGTCGATGTAGTAACACCTGCAAAAGAAAAAAAATGTGAATTTTACAATCACGAGAATAAGATGAGCTTGGGGTCCTTTCGAGGGCGTTCCGGGTTTTCCTGGGTTGTTCGGCAATGGGCATTCGGGCAGAAATGAAAAACCGGCAAAGTGCGTGTCAGACCCGCGCACAAAGGGTTCCGTACTAAAACGGCAAAAAAATCACGTTTATAGTATGGGAGCCCCCTTAAATCGCCGGGTGCCACTGGAACGGCAACGGACGTGAGAGGGGGCGCGGTTTTAGGTCGCGGAATTAAAAAAAAAGTTTAAATAACTAGGTCGCCGCAGTCGCGAAACGTACCGTTACGCTGCAGCATATATTTGAGCGAAGCGAGTTTAAATTCAAAATTCTGGCATCGTAATAACCTGGGTAATTCTGTAAGCTTTTGATGAGTGCAAGAAAATCCGAAATCGGCCGAGTATTCGCCGAGAAACAATTTAACATAAATCGTTTGAAAAATAATTTGAGTTGAGAGTTTGAATTATTATATTCTAGTTTTTAGTGTTATGGTTATAGAGGCCCGGAGGCCCAACACAAACGGACTGACGGACGTAGTTTCTGTAATAGGGTTACCGTTTTACCCTTCGGGTACGGAACCCTAAAAAGGGGTAGATAATAGGTACTAGAAAATCGTAGAAGAATGTCATTGCGGCAGTTTATTTAACTTTTAATGAGTTCTGCACAGAACCCATTGAATATAAATAAATAAATATTGTTGGACATGCTCATACAACGTCATCTAGCCCAAACTAAGCTATAAGCATGTGCTATGGGATCTAGACAACTAATAAACATACTTATATATAATAATAACGCCTGATTCTATCCAATACTTATATATTTCTAAATACATACATAACATCATAGAAAACACCCAAACTCCGAAACAAACATTTGTGGATCACACAAATATTGGATTTGACTCGGGAATCAAAGCCGAGACCATAGAGTCGACAGCCGATGCACTAAGTACCATAGATAACCTCCTAGGACCTAACCTCCTTAGGAGGTTATCTATGACTAAGTACCGACCACGCCACCGAAGCAATCAATCGATAACGAAACTTATTTCGAAAATCCTACTTCCTACTAATATTATAAATGCGAAAGTTTGTAAGTATGGATGTTTGTTACTCTTTCACGTAAAAACTACGGAACGGATTTTGATGAAACTTTACAATAATATAGCTTATACATCAGAATAACACATAGGCTACAATTTATAAAGATACGGCGACGGGAACAATAGCCACTAGTATCAATTTAAAAATACAAATACAAAATGCGCGCTGTAGCCTTAGATCAAAAATACTATATTATTATTTTTGATCTAAGCCTAAAACTCACGCGTCATGGTTACCTAATATTATTTCGAAAATAATAAAATACATACCTGTACAAAAAAATGCAATCGTTGCAATAAATAATAACGCTTTTTGAAACATTTTCCTTTTTCCAGCTAAGGAGCAATTTATTTCTGACAATTAACCAAACTTGCTACGTGTCCGTGTTGTGATCTGAATTTATAATATACTTATTAAGGAATAATTATTATATTTATATTATTAAGTCCGTTTTCCTTAGCAGAAAAGGCATCAACAATTAATTATTATATATGAATAAACCAGTTTCAAAATGTCAATTAATATAGCTAGCTGATTACCGCGGCTCCGCCGGCGTGATTTAGTTCTCTCGTATCTTGTACCAAAGTGCCCACGGAAACATTCCGATTGACAAAAACATATTTGAGGTAAGCGCCAAAATACGAAGTTTTCACCAGAGCCTAAAAACGTTTCTGAAATGAGAAAAAAATCATAAGTAACTTTATTACTACTCGTCGTAGAAACTTGATTTTAAAAACATTCTTTTGCGCTACACGAATTGTACTTCAAAATCAGATTATTTTTGATCTATGCAGTATGCGATGATCTAGCAGTGCAAGATAAATAGTTGACCAATAAAATGCAATAAGTTGCCTAAACCGTTTTTATTAAAAACTGTGTCGTAAGGTGGATGTGTCTAGCTCTGACTGTCGAGATTCTATTTAATGGTGTGTTACATCTGTCCTGACTGTTGGAATTTTGGTTTGAATTACAGATTCGTTATGGTTCTTATAATGCCCAGTAACGGCAATAAACTTGGGCCGTACGTGAACAAATTTAAATTACGAAATCAACATAAAGTTTCAAAAAAAATGACGATTTACATGATGTAGTGGAGCGAGTGCTAGGTAGCAACCAATAGCGTCAGTATTTGCTCGTCGACAAGTACCCACAGATTGAGCGAAGCGAGTTAGTTGTTGTCAGTGCAACACGAAGCCGGGTGCCACTGAAAATGCCTTCAGTGTCACCAGAGACGCCCGCAGCAATGGGCATGGGAGCGGCCGCGATCTCGCGGAATTAAAAAAGAAAAAAAAAAGTGCAACATGAACGTTAAATTTAAACAAGAAACACAAGTCTCCTCCACCATTAGCTATGCTTATTTGCAGTAACCGACTTCTAGTTATTAAGACGGAGCGCAGCGCAGTCTTACTCATACTTGGTCTCAATCGAAAAACTTTGTGCCACGATACCGGTCGCAATTTTAAACCTATCGACTTGAAATTTGGCATGCAGATAGAACACATTAACGTGCTTTGCTGTATTGCTGTACTGCTTTTTTGGTATATGTAGCTTATATAGTTTTTGAGTCATCAAACATTAAAGTAACGTACATACCTTTCACAGTACTAAAAAAAGCAAGTCGTGCTCGCGAAGGAGGCGGCCGAGAGGGAGAGGGAGCGTACCCTCCCCGCCGAGTTCCGTAGTCAGCGGCGAGGGCGCCGCAGACTCATCTACGCCCAAGACCATCGACCTCCATGATCGGGGCCTGAGGACGGCGGGATCGCCAGTCGCCACCCGTCGTCCTTACAGAAGCAGGTTAGAAGGGTTGCGTACTGCGGGGCCTTTGCTCCATAGCACGCAACCAGATTCACTCACTGACGCGGGATAAAACCCTACCCCAACGACGCGGGATTCTCATCCCGACCCAACCCCCGCAGAAACCACAGAGGTGGTCAAAGTCCGCCGGGCGCCACTGGAAATACGTTCTGCTTGTAACCAGAGACGCCCGGCAACGGATGTTAGAGCAGCCGCGCCCTTAGGCCGCAAAAAGTACTAAAAAAAAATCGATTTTTGGATTTACCAAATTTAATAATTCCAACGATCCACCAAAAAGACGTAAGAGTTGGGTGTTAAAAAATTCTCAACCTGGAAAAATGGCGTAAGCCTTCTGTATAGCATAATTTCGCTGACCGCGAAAATAGCGTAAGCAACAAATTCTTCGAAAGTACTCTCTTTTGGCAGACTTACATAAAATTAATCTCTCGGTACTGCTCAAAAAGCAAGCGGCGGAAGTGATTTTTTTTTTGCTTTAAAAATATGAGACCCAGACCAATCGACGCAGATGTTTATTTCTGAATAAAATGATGTAAAAGCTATTTTCGTTTTTGGCGCTTACGACAAATATGTTTTCTTCCATCCGTATTACCGGAATGAAAAGAAGCCTATTTCACTCCGGGTTAATATTAGTCAAATAAAAATTTAAATCGGTATGTAGTTAAGTTAAGTTACGCAGTCTATTCTATGCAAACAGACTATTTTACTCTTTATTATATTAGTATAAGGATAGATTACTCGAGTATATTGTATTTTGTCCTCATCTATTAATAATTATTATTTACTAGCTGTTGCCCGCAGTTGCGTGTTATAGCTTTCTTGATCACTTGGCCGCGAAATAAAAAAAGGCATATAGCTAATTAAGAGTTTTAGACTTGTTTTATCCCAGGAAGGTTTTCTATGGTTCCTCGTTGAAATTTGGAACTAAACCCTACGTGGGCGATGCTGTGGGGCCTGTGGGAATCATCTAGTACTGTGGTACATTTTTACCAACCATTTGCATTAATATTTTCGTGCAAGCACGGACATCGGAACGGTCCACCTGAAGGTCCCAGCATAACTTTAGGAGGCGTTAGCATCGGCATCACGCCGTCGATGAAGCACCTAGGGATCGTACTTGATAGCCAGTGGCACTTCGGACCACATTTCCAAATTCTGGTCTCCAAAGTGACTGGAGCATCAGTCGCCGCCTTCGCGACTCATACCCAATGCCTCCTACAGGAGACTGTACCTGGGGATCATGCTGGGTACGGGGCTCCCGTATGGGTGGCAAGGTTGACGGCCTGCAATAAGGCCATACTATACGGCCTACAATAACAATAAGGGGGTACCGCACGATCTCCTGAGAGGCTGCATGTCTCTTAGCTGGGACCTCTCTATGGGACCTAGAAGCGAGAGTACTTGCGTCATTGTTTTGCGCGGAGCGGGAGCGGGGCGCTGGAGCGTGACCACAGACCTGCATCTCAAGAAATCGAGGACTAGCGGCCCCAACTCGGCTCGGATCTCATGGAGACATGGAAGGTGCGACTTGAGCAACCAACGAGGGGAACGCGGTGAGACCGATCATGGACGAGTGGCTGCAGAGGCGGCATGGTGACCTCATGTATCGTGGGACGCAGATCGTTACCGGGCATGGATGCTTCGGTAGCTATCTGTTTCGCATCCATCGTGAAGTCACACCCCGGTGTCAACACTGCGAGGTTTCCGACGACGACACTGCACTCCATACGTTGGTGGAGTGCTCAGCGTGGGCGAGTCAGCGCCGGGACCTCATAGTGGGTCTGGGCATGGATACTCTTTCGCTGGAAACCATTCTTTAAGCCATGGTTTCCAGCGCGAGTAGGTGGAAAGCGGCTGTGTCCTTCCACGAGCAACTCATGCTTGCGAAGGAGGCGGCCGAGAGGGAGAGGAAGCGTAACCTCCCCGCTGAGTTCCGCAGTCACCGGTCAGGGCGCCGCAGACTCAGGACCATCACCTCCATGATCGGGGCCTGAGGACGGGGGGTAGGCACCCACCGTCCTTACAGAAGCAGGCTAGAAGGGTCGCGTGCTGCGGGGCTCAGCCCGACATCACGCAACCAGATACACTCACCGACGCGGGATAAAACCCAACCCCAACGACGCGGGATTTTCATTTCGACCACACCCCCGAAGAGGCCACACAGGTGGCCAAAGTCCACCGGGCGCCACTGGAAATACCTTCTGGTGCGTACCAGAGACGCCCGCAGCAATGGACATAGCTCACAGTCCAATGCAGCGTATTTAAAAAAAAACCGTTATAGTTTTCCTTCAAATTCCTCATGGACTACCATCACAAATTTGTTCAGGTTCTTCACGCCAGCTGTTTAGATTTTAGAGGGGACGGGGACGGTCTGTTTTCGCAAAAATATGCTCTTCAAAACAAACGGATACTTAAATCAAAAAATGACTTCAGCAACCCCGCAATTGTTGTTTTTAAAAGACTTATCTAATGATACACAATGTAGTAGACGCGAGAATACAAAATCAACCCCACTTTACGTGTAGGGGAGGTACCACAAAAAAACAATATTTTTCAACTTTTTATTGTAGCACTTTGCCGGCGTAGTAAATATACATATCCATGCAAAGTTTCATGTTTCTAGCACTAACCGTTTGAAAGGAAATCCGAGGATGGACGGACATGACGAAACTATAAGGGTTCCTTGATGGATTTACAGCTGTTCATTAAAGAACAACTTGTCATACGTCAGTTGTCGGAAACTATACACTAAGCATGTGTGAATATATCGATGTCCTCAAAAGAGTAGTCGTATGAGTCAGCCATGAGACGCAGGGGTGAACACCCCACCGCGAACAGTTTACTCGCGCGACCTAGTAGTTACCTTTAGTGTACCGATGGAACTCTTACGGGCAAGGCAAGTCTACGTCTTCACGGGCAAGGCAATCTATAGATAAGTCTACGTATTCTTCAAAAACCGAGGGTGGTGGTAGTCTGATAGCTGTGACTAAAAACCTCAAATCAATCAAAATAGGTAGGTAAGTACCTATTTGCCAACCCAATATAATATTATTTTGTCGGGAGACTTACGAGCCGGCGGATTTCTCGCGCAGTGGATAAGCATCGCCATACAGCGCGGGAATGCCGCCGCCATGATGGGCACCCTACCGCGGGGCCCAAACTTTTTAAATTTTTTTTAAAATAGTAATAATTAAATTTAGTATTAATTTCATTTTCTATTGTACCTAGTATATAATAATGTATATTTTTATAAATAAATGTTTTTTTATTTTGTCGACACCACACCTTAATTACCTTAATGATAAAAGTGTCTGGCTTGAGCATGGTGCAGGCGCCTCCTAAAATGCCATAATTGTAGCATATTTTGTACTTAGGCGACTGTAATTATTTTTTTTTGTATTAAACACTCTTTTTGATTTTGACACGAGAACAATGTACATTCGTCCACATTTAGTCTTAAGAAAATGTGTAAATGAGTCAATTATTTGAAAAGAGTGACCGAGAGTTTTATTGCCAGGTTCTTTCTCTCGGTTCTACTTATTGCTTTGCGAATCTGGCAGTACATGTTAATATAGAAGCAATGACATTTTGTATTTTAAGTACTTACTGACGTTTGTAAGAGCCATTTAGTGACCTATACAAATAAATAAATCATTTCATTTCATTTCACAATAATTGGATGTAGACGAAACCTAAAGTTATACCTAATATACGAGTAGGTATAATTTTAGGTAAGTACCATAATTTCAACGAAGTAGTTTAGTGATTTAATTTGATGACGTAGTTTTCAGTTAAGTTTGATTTTGTCCTCATTTATTATTAAACCATTAGTAAACCTACTTAACAACATTGTGTACCTAATTATTTAATTGTGACTGTACGGCTTTTTTTTTTTTAGTTCCGCGGCCGCTCTAACGTCCGTTGCCGGGCGTCTCTGGTTACAAGCAGAACGTATTTCCAGTGGCGCCCGGCGGACTTTTACCACCTCCGTGGTCTCTGCGGGGGTTGGGTCGGGATGTGAATCCCGCGTCGTTGGGGTCGGGTTTTATCCCGCGTCAGTGAGTGAATCTGGTTGCGTGCTATGGGGTAAAGGCCCCGCAGCACGCAACCCTTCTAGCCTGCTTCTGTAAGGACGACGGGTGGCGATCCCGCCGTCCTCAGGCCCCGATCATGGAGGTCGATGGTCTTGGGCGTAGATGAGTCTGCGGCGTCCTCGCCGCTGACTACGGAACTCGGCGGGGAGGGTACGCTCCCTCTCCCTCTCGGCTGCCTCCTTCGCGAGCACGAGTTGCTAGCAGAAGGACACGGCCGCGTTCCACCTACTCCCGCTGGAGACCATGGCTTGAAGCATGGTCTCCAGCGAGAGTGTATCCACGCCCAGACCCACTACGAGGTCCCGGCGCTGACTCGCCCACGCTGAGCACTCCACCAACGTGTGGAGTGCGGTGTCGTCGTCGGAAACCTCGCAGTATTGACACCGGGGTGTGACCTCACGATGGATGCGAAACAGATAGCTACCGAAGCATCCATGCCCGGTAACGATCTGCGTCGCACGATACATGAGGTCACCATGCTGCCTCTGCAGCCAATCGTCCATCAAAGAATCAATCTAAGAATCAAAGAATCAATTTCATTTATTCAGTTTAGGCACATAAAGAGCACATATGAATGTCAAAATTTTACAATTTTGTCAAGTAATATTATAAAAATACTAAATTAAGTAAGTACATAAATAACCATTAGAAAATGATTCTTTCGCTGGTTCGGTAAGTTGGTTCTCCTGAGAAGATACCAGCAAGAAACTCAGGTAGATTATCCATTTTCTTTTTTAATATTGTTTTGTTTACATTGTTACAATTAGTTTATGTTATATTATACGAGTGGCCAACAACAGAAGATTAGGGTGACCATGCATTTTTATCATTAAGATATTCGTCTACATTATAGTAGCCTTTCATCATCAAACATTTTTTAACTACTATTTTAAACTTAGTAAGAGGCATGTCAACCAAATCCTGAGGAATTTTATTATAAATTTTTATACATTTGCCTACAAACGAATTACCAACTTTATGAAGTCTAATTTTTGTCATTGCCAGTTTATTTTTATTTCTTGTATTAAAACTATGGTTATCGGAATTTTTTTTGAAGAGATCTATGTTCTTTCGTACATATAAGATGTTGTCGTAAACATATTGAGAAGCAACTGTTAAAATATTAATTTCTTTAAATAGTTCTTTCAGCGAGTCACGGGGTCCGAGTCTATAGATTGCTCGTATAGCTCGTTTCTGTAATATGAATATTGTCTCAATATCGGCAGCTGAGCCCCACAGCAGCAGACCATATGACATAACGCTATGAAAGTAGCTAAAATAAACTAATCGTGCCGTTTTTTCGTCAGTCAGTGACCTTATCTTTCTAACCGCATAGGCAGCTGAGCTAAGTCTTCCTGCCAAGGCTGTGATATGAGGACCCCATTGTAGTTTACTATCTAGAGTTATCCCAAGAAAAACTGTGGTATTGACTATTTGAACTAATTCATTATTCATAGTAATATGAGTATCCACCTGTCTAACATTGGGCATAGTAAATTTTACACATTTTGTTTTCTTCGCATTGAGCAGCAAGTTGTTACTTGTGAACCAATGCAATATTTTCGAAAGGGTATTATTTACATCGTCAAGTGCTACTTTTTGTCTATCACTTTTAAAAATTAATGATGTATCATCAGCAAATAATACTATCTCACAAAGATTTTTAGTGAAATAAGGAAGATCGTTTACGTATACTAAGAATAAAAGGGGTCCTAATATCGAGCCCTGGGGTACTCCCATGACTAATGAGGCGCCAGAAGAGTCGGTGCCATTAATGTTTACTTTTTGTACTCTACCAGTGAGGTAAGACTCGAGTAAGCCAAGTGAGCTGTTCGAAACACCATAATAACCTAATTTTAGTAGCAAAGTCTCATGATCAACACAATCAAAAGCTTTTGATAGATCACAAAATATACCAATGGCATCCTGCTTTTCCTCCCAAGCATCAAATATATGTTTCACAAGTGCAACTCCTGCATCCGTTGTGTTCCTGCCTTTAGTGAAACCAAACTGTTTGTTATGAAGTAACTTATTGTCTGTAAAATGTGAAAGCAATTGATTAAATATTATTTTTTCAAAAATTTTACTGAGGGTTGGGAGTATGGAAATAGGTCGAAAATTTTAAGGATCACTTTTGTCTCCTGCTTTAAATAAAGGAATGATTTTACTGTACTTCATAAGATTAGGAAACTGATTTTCATCTATACATTTATTGAATATGAATGCAAGGTGAGGCGCTATTGATTTTATTATATTAGTTGAAATGCCCCAAAGATCCTCGGTATTTTTTATATTTAGTTGTTTAAAAGTTTTAAGTATAGTGAAAGAGTCAATATACTGAAAATCAAAGTTAATTCTACATTTATCAACACCTGATTTAAGAAGAGAATTGGCTACGTTTTTTGACGAATTTAACTTATTTGTAGTGGTGATTGGAACATTTGTGAAAAAAGATTCAAATGCATTGGCCACTTCAGAATCAGTTTTAATATATTTATCATCTATTTTTAACTCGAAGGATCGATCACGTGACCTTGCTTTACAAGTTTCTTTGTTAATAACATTCCATATTGCCTTCGTTTTATTATCAGATTTTTCAATTTTAGCCCGTATATAATTAGATTTAGCTGTTGAACATACTTTTTTGAATAGTTTGGAGTACTTTTTAATCTGTTCAATTACTTGTGGCTCATTAGTAGATGCCTTTGTCTCGTATAATTCATATAATTTCCTTCTACTTTTATAGATTCCTGGTGTTGCCCAATCACTAAATTTAATTTTGAATTGATTTACATTTATTGTTTTTTTAGTGAAAATGTTATCACATTCGTATTTGATTACTCCGAACAAATCTCCGTAATGATCATTCGGGTTTTTATCATTATTCAACTCCAAAAGAGGTACTTTATTCTTAATGTTTTCTTTAAATTTTTCTAATCTATAAGTTGTGATTGGTCTACAAACAATATTTTTTGATAATGGAACATGTTGGTACTTAAATCTAGCAAACTGACCTGCATGATCTGAATTTATAAAATGTATTATAGATTTCTCATCTACATCGCTGTTAGAAAAAATATTATCTAAGCAGGTAGCTGATGTGGCTGTGGTGCGAGTTGGTTCACAAAAAAAAATTTGTAAGTTTAGATTTAAAAAGGTTGAGGAACCTTAGCGAGTTCTGAGAGTTTTCTAAAATATTAATATTAAAATCGCCACATACAACTATAGTCTTCTTACATTTACATACCTTTTTTAAGGCTTCCTCCATTATGGACTCAAACAGGTAGTAATCTCCAGAAGGAGGTCTATAGACGCTAATAATAATATATTGTTCTAGCTCTGCACATGATAGTTCAATATTTCGCTCACTTGTGAGTGCTACTACGTCTTTTCGGTCTTTGGATTTTAATTTGTCATTAATTAAAATGAGAGACCCACCTCTTATAGCGGAATCTCTAGTAAACGCACTAATGATTTTATAATTATCAATATTAACTAAGAGTTCATGTTTTTTTAACCAGTGTTCAGTTAAACAAAGTACATTGATACGTTTTTCATTTAAAAATAATTCTAGTTCTAACTCTTTGCCAGAAAAGCCTTCAATATTTTGATGAATAATATTCATGAACATAGACTTTTCCTTTGTCCTTAAATTTAATTTGCTAGGGATTTCCTCTATTGTCCTACAACTAAGTTTAAATTATTGTCACCCTTTTTTGGAACAGATTCCAAGGTCACAAGACAAACATTGTCACTTTTCTGCTCAATAAAAGCAGATTGTTTAGCCAAGTTTTTGGCTGAATAACTAATAAAATATGATAGCGAAGATGCTATCTGTCTCTTAAAATATTTATTCTAATAGAATTTATCTTCCGTCAATAACAATTTATTTTCTAAATACATGTTAATGTCAATCAGATGGAATTTATTAGGATTATGAAATGTCAATGTATGTATTGTTTGATTTAGCTTATATCTAAGATTGTTTTCGGCCTGTGACAAGCTACGGCTATAAGGAAGTGTGAATAAAATAATGTTTTTAACATCTAATAAGCTCAGTAATTCTAAACAATTTACAATTAAATTTCTGTCTGCATTTCCCCTATCTCCCACCAAAATTAAAAGTGTACAGCTGCTGTTTAAATTACAATTTAATTTTTTTTTATAATGTTACAGTAAGTTAATCCCGGCATACAATAGTTAGTAACATTTTGTTCTAAATATGAACTAAGTAACTGGCCCATTGATTTCCCTAATTCATCACAAAACATCACTATTTCAGATTTAAGGGCCCAGATCGTGAAAATCACCGAAAAGAGTGTTACGATTTTTCATATTTAACCTATTTACATATGATTAATAACAACGATAATTTGTATATATTAAAATGAAAGACCAAAAATGATGTTAGTGCTAATTTTAACTCTTAAAACCCTGTAGTTGTTATATAATAAACGTCAACAAACGCACAAAATTGAGAAAAAATTCGAAAACCTGCCTTCGTATTTTTCAGATTTAACCCAATAAATCAACACAAATTGATAAAAAGAAACACTTTTTGAACACTGAAAAAGCCAATAAATATAACCATGTACTTTTTTTTGTACCTTTACAAACAAAGACTTCCCCTTTTAAAGCCCTAAAATCTAGATATGTTTTACGTAAATTCTCCATAGAAAAATGTATGCAAATTCAAACGCGTCCCGATAGAACGATCGTCGCAACTAATCGCCAGTGCGCCATAGAATTTCAAAGTGACTCCACGCGTGTCGGATGCTACAGCAAAATTACGTGTTGTGAATTTGTGTTTTTTGTGAAAAACTGTAAGTACAATATTTTTATAACTAATTTACTTTCAGTAAATAGAAAGTACCGATATAATGAAAGTCTGAAAGAAAACCATGATGGAACTAGATATAAATCGTAAGAAATACAAAATTATTTACTTTGTTGCGTAGGTCATTTTATGAACCTTGTAAAGTAGGTATCAATTCAGGCTTGAAACAATCAAAGCCCTGCCCACCTTATTTTCTCGAGATATGAACTGGCGGGGTATATAGTTCTCTGCACGACATACATAGATTTTTCAACATGATAAAGGCAATAGGTATCATAAACGTAATTGGTAATCGAGGGTCTCTTTTCGCAGGATAATTTGCTGAGTGCCATGCCAGCGAAAAGAAAATTTAGTACGCATTATAAAAACGTGAAAGCCAAAAGATCTCGGAATAAAATGTAAGTTCCTCCCTACTTATTTATTTACCTGCCTACTTGACTACGTCTTGTCCTAAATACCTAGAAAAAATTTACTAGATTTGTGTTAGTGTCAAGTAAAAATCCTTTTTTTTGGGTGCAAAGGGGCTCTACCAACATCTATAGGGCCCCAGCGACCTCACCTGCTAGTGGCGCACCTGCTGATAAACGGACGAGGCTCGTTAATTTACGGTACCTATGGAGTGGCTTCGGCCCCTACGTGGGTACCAGGTGGTACAACAGTGTTGGTCCGGGGGGGTACCACCGTGCAGCTGTGCTAAAGCCCCCCAAGTAACCCAGCCCAGGCTGGGTTGCGTTAGGGGTTCAGCAGCTGCACCGCCGGGCCCGGGGCGATGTATGGTGCAGCAGGCATGGGACCAGTGGGGGCGAAACGGAGTCTAGTGTGGGTGGTGTGGGTCGATTCGCCGGCCAGGGAGACCCTTAGCAACGGCGTTGCCGCGGCCGCCCGCAACACAGTCATGGGGCCCGCCTGGGGCCAACCACCCCAGGAGGCTGCCCCACATGTTGCGCATAATCCTGATGTGGGATCGCCGCTCCGGGTGGTAACCGGTGTGGGGTAGCGGCGGCCTTGCATCAGGGGGGTTTGGGAGCCCTTCCGTCCGGCGGGTCGGCTCCGACCTAACCACACGGTTCTAGACAAAGCTAGCCCCTACGCTTTGTCACTTACTGCTGCACCAAATGTCGCCCTGTCTTCACGCTTCTTCTTCAAAATCTACAATGGCAGTGCAACAAAAAAGAAATAAACGTTACACAGCGGCCCTAGGAAACCCCACAACTTCACATTTCGAGGTGGAGTTCACTAACGTCCGTGGACTCCATGCGAACCTCGATACCGTCCACCACCACCTTGAGACGGCACGGCCCGCTGTGATGTTCCTCACGGAGACACAAATACGCCGCCCTGACGACACGTCTTACCTGTGTTACCCCGGCTATGTCATCGAGGAACAATTTCGAGACAAAGCCGGGGTGTGCGTGTTCGTTAGGACGGCTGTTTGCTGCCGCCGGTTGCGCTGCCTAGAGAACCCCTCCAATTCCGTCCTTTGGCTGCACGTAGACCATGGCTCTATGAGCCAGATCTACGTGTGCGTCTACCGATCCCACACAGGGGATTCTGAGACAACAAAGCTCTTCCAGTACCTCAGCGAGACGGCTGATGAAGCGCAGGTGCGGTTCCCGAACGCTGACCTAGTGTTTCTGGGGGACTTCAATGGCCATCACATTGAATGGCTGGGGTCCCTCAAGACTGATCATGCGGGTAGAGCCGCCCATGCGTTCGCTCTCTCCCACGGTCTGACCCAGATGGTATGCGGGATCACCCGGATACCAGACAGGTCAGATCACGCGCCCGCTCTGCTGGATCTACTGCTGACGAGTCGCCCAGCCCAGTACAGTGTTTCGGTAGGAGCCCCACTGGGTAGTTCCGACCACTGTGTTGTTCACGCTGGCATGAAGGTGTCACCTCCTGCACGTCCTGTGCAAACGTCACGACGACTATGGCACTACTCGTCAGCGGATTGGGACGGTCTACGCGATTATTTTGCGTCCGTCCCCTGGAGCCAGCGCTGCTTTGTAGGAAAGGCTCCTTCGGATAGTGCTTCTGCTATTGCTGGCGAGATCAGTTTAGGGATGGATTATTACATCCCTTTCACTGATGTCGCCAGTATCCGCAGAGCCCGTCCCTGGTTCGGGCGAGATTGTGCCAAAGCTGTTCGACAAAAACAGTCGGCATATCGCGCCTGGATCAGGGCCCGGGCTGTGCGCGACCCAAACGTGGGCCACCTCAAAGCAGCGTACAACCGGGCCACAAAGTCGAGTAAGAGGGCCTTTAAGAGAGCGGATGCCCAGCGCGTCGCGCGGCTTGGTCAGGAGCTCACTTCCCATCCCACGGGCAGCCGTGGATTCTGGCAACTGGCCAAAGCCGTGCAATCTAACTTTTGTCAGCCCTCGCTGCCACCGCTGCGTTACCCAGATGGAACACTGGCTCACAAAGCCCAAGAGAAAGCGGATATGCTCGCAGACCTCTTTGCGGCTAATTCCCGGGTCGACGACCGTGGCCTGCAGCCCCCCGCCATCGCCAACTGTGGCCACACAATGCCTGATATTGTTATCAGGCAATGTGATGTACGGGCAGTGCTGCGGTCACTCGACACGCGGAAAGCCAGTGGCCCTGACGGCATTCCGGCGGTGGTGCTACGAAAATGTGCAGCTGAGTTGTCTCCAGTATTAACGCGTCTGTACCGCCTGTCATACTCTTCAGGGCTCGTGCCGGAGGTCTGGAAGGAGGCGAACGTACAACCGATCCCCAAGAAAGGGGATCGGTCCGATCCAGGCAACTATCGACCCATAGCTGTCACCTCAGTCATTTGCAAGGTGCTTGAGCTCCTTATAAATAAGCAGCTCATGCAATTCCTAGAGGATCACTCGCTAATCAATGATCGACAATACGGCTTCAGGCCAAAGCGATCAACGGGTGATCTTCTGGCATTCGTAACGCATGTCTGGGGTGGGGCTATGGAAAGGCACGGCGAGTCCTTGGCTATTAGCCTGGACATCGCCAAAGCCTTCGATAGGGTCTGGCATGCTTCGCTCCTTTCCAAGCTTCCGGCATATGGTCTACCTCCTCAACTGTGCAGCTGGATTGCCAGCTTTTTAAACGAGCGCCGAGTGCGGGTCCTCTGCGATGGCCAGGCTTCTCGCTTCTTGCAAGTGAATGCCGGGGTACCGCAGGGGTCCGTACTATCACCAACTCTCTTTCTTCTGCATATCAATGATATGCTATCCCTCGGGAACATTCATTGCTATGCAGATGACAGCACACTGCACGGGAGTTACTCGGTTCGTCCGACGGCGGGGCGATCTGAGATTGACGAGGAGAGACGACGACTCGTGGCTGATCTCGACCGTAACCTCGACAGTATCTCTCAATGGGGTACCGAGAACCTGGTCGAGTTCAATGCCCGCAAAACACAGGCGTGTGCATTTACTGCGAAGAAATCCCCTTTCCTTCCCCTACCCTCTCTTCAGAATGCATTATTACCAATGAAGGACAACCTTGATATCCTTGGCATAGACGTTCGTCGAGAGCTCAATAATAAAAACTACATCGAAAGATGTACAGGGCTAGCTTCGCGGAAACTAGGAATACTGAATAAGGTAAAGAGATTCTTTACACCGGACCAGAGGTGTCTGCTGTACAAGACGCAGATTAGACCCTGCGTCGAATACTGCTCTCACCTCTGGGACGGCTCCGCGAAGTATCTCCTGGACGCTCTCGACGCTATGCAGCGACGGGCTATCCGTATTATTGGTTGTCCGGAGGTAACGGGAAGCCTTGAGCCGCTAGCTCAGCGCCGAACAATAGCTTCCTTGGCCGCATTCTACCGTATTTACCACGGCGAGTGTTCTGAAGAGCTCTTCAATCTGATCCCACCCTCTTCCTTCCGATCCCGAACGACTCGTGCCGGGCAGAGATGCCACCCCCACACAGTGGATAGCATGTTCGCGAGAACCGAACGTTTTAAACGTTCGTTTCTCTGCCGAACGATAGTGGCCTGGAACGCCCTGCCTGTGCACGTGTTTCCTCCCACATATAATCCTGGGTTCTTTAAGCGGAGCGTGAAGAGGCACATCAGTAGGTCGTCAAGTTGAGGGCCACTCTCAATAGTAATGTGTGCTGTGAGAGTGGCCCACAATCGCTAGATGTCGTCACGACTTACCACCAGGCGGGCGGCGTCAATTTGGCGAACCAAATATAAAAAAAAAAAAAAAAAAAAAAATCCTAGTTTTATTACTTTTATTTGTGTGTATGCTTATCATGTCTTAGTAGTAATAATAATATAATCTATTTGCATTTTGAACAGGGTAGGTACATTACAAAGCAAATAGGTACAATGATTTAGATCGCCTGATTCAGACATATACCTACAACAGCATGTAAATTTTTTTTTTTAATTGATTTGACATGTAATTAGATAGGTACACAATTAGGTATGTCAGTCTAAGAAGAAAAATTACAATGTCCAGTAGGTAATAATTACGTAATTTCAATATCTATATAAGTAATAAAGTCAATTTCTATAGGAACAATTTTCATAATAATAAATTTTATTACATAATATAGTATTAGTTTTCATATATTTATGTATTTCAAAGCAATGAGTTTGCTTACACTATTATTAGTTACAGTATTATTAGTTTCCATGTTCATCATGTCTAAATATGTGGAAGTGGAAGTAGGTATGTTTCCTATCAGAAATTGCACGGGCGCGCGCGCGCCGTGCCTGGTTTAGGGTTGTACAAAAATTACAAAATAAATAAAAAGTGGATATTGATGAATAATATTTCCAGTACTGAAAATGAAGAAAACCTTCAGGCCGAGACTCCGAGCAACACTGCTACGCGCTGTATAGAGGTAAGTTGTTATACGTAATTCTTGTAGACTTGTTACATAAATAAACAAACTAGCTAGTGATGGGCGAAGACAAAATCTCAGTACCTACAGTTTTTTTTTTGCAATATTTATTATTTTCATTGTGAGACAAACACATACTTCTCAATTACTTTCTCAAAAGAAAATTCACGTTCAAATCTCGTATTTTACCAAAATCAAGAATTTTTTTTGTAAAATATTATCTTTTACGCGACTGGTGTACGTATGTATGTATGTATACTAAGTAATATATCTTTGTGGCACGATAAGTTCAAAATTATTGAACCGATTTTAATGTTTTTAGTATCATTAGAATTGTCTTCTAAGCCCGAGTGACATAGAATAAGTGACGCCATAAAAAACCAATACGTATAGCGTAAAGGAAATTTATAATTTCTGTTCATCACGAACATAATATTGTATGAATTCTTTTGCACTTTTATATTTGTCTTCGTCAGTTATGAATATAAATAAATAAACAATAAAAATGTTAAAACCCGACAGATTAAAAAATGAAAATGTGTAATAAAAATAAATAACAACACCATTGTAATATAGCGTATTTAGCAGTCGGGGCCTATTTCTAAAGAAATATTTAGCTAGTCAGGAATATCTTCGAGCCTGTGAGGATTTCAATGGGTCTCAACTGTTGAATTCGATTTATTACAATAGTGTTCTTATTTATTTTTATGTAACATAATTCAAGACCGTAGACTTGTTTTCTTTTTACCTTTTGAGTTTTTATGCATATAGTCGGATTTATTAAATTTATGACGTGATAACGTCTTATAAATCGATGAACACCGGCAACACGCACAAAAAAGTGTCACATTATGTCACGCTAGGGTCAAGCGAGAGCGCAGTACAAGCGATGGAGAATAATATTATGACGTTATCCGATAAAATTATCGTCCTAAACCGACTTTACAAGCAACCAGTTTTTTATTATGTTTATTTATTCACTTTCATAATTGACGAAGACTGATAAAAACGTTTAAGATTTTGATCTAGTGTTCTGTGTTTCAAAGATGTATTCTAAGGGAGTTCTTAGCTATGTTTGAAGAAATTTGGCCCATACCTTTTGAATTATTTTTTATAATAAAAATAAAGCCATTATCTTTCTTTACAGGAACTAGTTATTGACAACCGTCAAGAGTGAAAGGTGGATGAAGTGGAAGTTGGGCGTAGAGTAGTGGATATTTCTTTTTTTTTTAAAGCTCTTCATGCCATAGGGGACCACGGCCCAATGGATTGTAAGTTAAGTTACCTCAGTATAATAGGTGAAGTAAAAGTTGGTCTGGACTCAAAACTCATCATAAAATGTAGTATGTGTAATATGAAATTTACTGTGTGTTTGGTTGAAAAGAAAGAAGATAGCATGGAAGTGAATCATCAAATTGTGTCTGGTATCATATCATCTGGTGGGAGCTACTCTCAGTTAAAAACATTAAGTGCCGCAGTAGCCCTACCAATCATGTCACCTTCATTGTACAATGAAATTAATAATACGGTTTGCGATTGGTGGGAAAAGACAGCAGCACATTCCATGGCAGAAGCTGTCAAGGAAGAAGCGGAGTACGCAGTGTCTATAGGTAGTGTTGATAAAAATGGTACACCATTAATATCTGTTGCTGTTGACGGTTGTTGGAGCAAGAGATCTTATGGTAAGAATTTTTCCGCCTTATCCGGCGCAGCTGCGATAATTGGCATTAAAACTAATAAAGTATTGTTTTTTGGAGTTAAAAATAAATACTGCGTAGTCTGTGCACGAGCCGCAAAGAACAACAGTCAGCCCCCGGAACACCATTGTTTCAAGAATTATTCAGGATCATCTACCGGGATGGAATCGACCATAATAGTTGAGGGGTTTAAACGTTCCTTTGTTGATCACGGTGTAATTTATAATAAATTTGTAGCAGACGGCGATTCCAGTACTTATAAAAAAATATTAGATTCGCGTCCGTACGATAATTTAATAGTAGAGAAAATTGAATGCAAAAATCATCTTTTACGAAACTACTGCAATAGCTTGGAGAAATTGTCGAAAGACACTAAGTATCCTTGCGAGTTGCGGAAATTCCTAAAAGAAAGGTATTTGCGTTTAAGAACGGGTGTAAAATGCGCGATTAAATATTGGGGGGATCAAAATCAGTCACTCGAAGAAAAAATAAAAAATCTTAGTGAAGATATTCTAAATGGTCCACAACACGTATTTGGTAATCACCAACATTGCAAGGAGTATTTTTGTAGACCTGACACTCGTCGAATAGAACCTGTTGGGTTACTTCCAGCAATTGTTGGATGCGGTTTAATGGACGCGGTAGAAATTTTAAGTAAAAGACTGTCATATCATTCTAGAAGTTTAATTCATAATTGCACAAGTAATATAGTTGAAAGTTTTAACGGAGTAATTGCCAAATTAGTTGGGGGTAAGCGTGTAAATTATTCTTCCCGTGGTTCTTATGCGGGCCGATGCGCAGCTGCTGTTGTGTCTTTTAATACGGGATCGATTCATAGTAAAACTCATGAAGTCATATTTAAATCTAGTCCTAATCCTTTGATCGCGAAAGTGGAAAATAGTAATCGTAGAAACCGTTTAATTGCTAAACCTAAATTAAGATTGAAAAAAAGCCACAGCGCTGTATCGAAAGACGCTCACTATGGACCAAACTGCGAAAAACCTGATCTGAGTCCAGAATTATATGAGAAAGCCAAGTCATCTTTTTTAGTTGATTTAAAGTTGTCTTGTGCTGAAAGAGAGGAGCTTGAAAGGTCGACCCATTTGCAAAGAAGTAGTGCTGAGTGGATGAGTACAAGGAGAAAATTACTAACCTCATCATCGTTCGGGGAAGTTTGTAAAAAACGAGAGAGCACAAGTTGTGCTGCTCTTGTTTGTAAAATCGTTTATGGTAGTAATATCTCCAGTTTGCCTGCTGTACGGTACGGTATCGAAAACGAAGAAACTGCAATTAGACAGTTAGAAATTCAAGAGAATATTAGTATACAAGGTTGCGGTTTGTTCGTCGACGATCAATATGAATTTCTTGGTACTACACCAGATGGCATTTATGCAAACGGTTTAATTGAAATTAAGTGCCCACATTCTTTAGCTGGCATGACTCTTGATGAAGCAATGGCCAAACATACCTTTTGGGTTAAGGACAAGGCTTCCAAGGGTTATGTCATAAATAAAAATCATTACTGGTATTTCCAAATTCAGGGACAGCTACATATAACTAAAAGAAACGTTTGCATGCTTGGCATCTGGTTTGGTGCTACTGTATCTATGAAAGTTTATATTATAGAAAAGGACGACAAATTTTGGAAGGAGAAAATGGAGATGAAATTAGTTAGATTTTATTACGATTGCCTCCTTCCAGAATTAGTTGATCCTCGGCAGTCACGAAGCATGCCTATTCGTGACCCGCCCAATGTCATAGAGGCTATGAAAGAGAGGAAAGAAAGAGCTTTACGTGTTTTGAAAGAGAAGAACGTCTAATGATTTTGAAAGAGACTGAGGTAACTTAACTACCCAGCCGGTCGATTCACGTAAACACGCCAGTTCAAAAGTCGTTTTAACTTAGAAACTTAGAAATCGCCTTTTGGTTTTCTGTTTTTAACGCACTTACTTATCTAGTCTTGGATTGTCATAAATCTTCCAATAGCTCAATTTCTATACAATTCCTATACGATTTTGAAGAGTTACCTGGTGTAAACCCAAGGTCCGATCCTAATGAAATTAAAATGTGACCACACGGGATCACCAGCTTTCAAATAAAAAAAAAAATCATCAAAATCGGTTCAAAAAATACAGCGAATTGAGAATCTTCTTCTTTTTTTAAGTCGGTTAAAAAGTGTGCGAAGTGACATTTTTAAGTCACTACGCTACGGTTTTTATTACGTGAATCGGGCAGCTGGTAACATTTTCATTCTGATAGGTTTTGCAATAGCAATTGATTTTATCATCAAATTAGTAGAAATCAGAATTTGATCAGTAATCATTAAAATGAAAAAAACATTAGAAACTCTTAAACTCATATTTTGTTATTGTTTACTTTCGTTTAATTAAGTATATGAATAATTTATAAATTTCATGTTTGTTTATAACTAATTTTTGTACAACCCTAGCACGCTTTTTAGGTGGCGACTCATATTTTGTTTACTTTTAATTATATGAACCATTTTTATACTTGTGTTTCATTTATTGACAATTTTTTGTACAACCCTAGAAGATTTTTTAGATTGCGAGGTGATCGTAAGCAAAAAGTATTTGAGTTTACGCAATAGGCACATTTCCTTGCGTAGATATAAACACTAGCGAGGAAAGGCGTGATGTTATTTCGACCGTACTTCCTACTGAATTTGCAATTATTTTATTGAATGAAAATTTTACGAAATAAGAATAAACTTTGGTAGTAAAATTACAAATAAATACATAGGTACTCGTAGTTGGAATTTTAGGTAAGTAGAATACAAAAAGGTCAGTCCGGACCTGCTCTTGATTGTTTATTATAAATAGAAAATCATAAAAATTGTGTCTCAAACTACTCTTATTTATTTATCTAGTAATTAGGATCATTTTATAACGAAAACTACTCTTGGAATATTTTACAAATAGGCAGTCGTTTATTTCCAATAATTCAACATTTTTGTTATGCTGTAAATATTCAACTTCAATAACAATAACTCAACGTGGAACGTTTGTCGCAAAACATTTTCAAAATCGCGCTCTCTGGGTCATTCACCCGCCCGTCGGATGATTCGGGCAACAATAGCGCTGCTGTCGCTCAAAATCGACTTTATCCGTGCGCGGTCTGGGCCCTTAATCATATTTTGTTTGGTGAATCATGATCGGTCTCACCGCCGCGATGATGGTGGCACCCCACTTGGGTTGCTCAAGTTGCACCCTCCATGACTCCATGAGATCCTGTCGGAGTTGGGACCGCCGGTCATCGATTTCTCGAGACGCAGGCCTGAGGTCCCGCTCCAGCGCCTCCATGCGCCATGACTGTACGGCTGTACGGCTTGCATAAGTCACATTTGTTTTGTTTTAATTTGTTAGTAAGTACTTACTTATATCTTACTAGCTGATCGCCGCAGCTCCTCCCGCGTGATTTAGTTCCCGTGGGAACACATTACCGGGATAAAAAGTAGACTATGTTACTTAGGGTGAATATAGCTTTCCAATGGTGAAAGAATTTTTGAAATCGGCACGGTAGTTTTTGAGTTTATTCATTATAAACATACACACAAAAATACAAATCTTTCCTCTTTATAAAAGTAGTATAGATAGATTGGAATAAATTTAAATGCACATCAAAAAACTTATTGCCACTCAATGTTTAAGTATCAGATAAATGTGTTTTACAGCTAAGAAATTACTACCCTGGAAATAAACCATTTGTTTAACAATACTTGTTCTAGAGACAATATTATTGTAAAAACTATACATCAATAGTGTATTGTATTTTTTCCTAAAATGCGTCAAAAAATGTTGTTAAACAAATATGATTTGCATATCAAAATATAGGTAGGTACGTACTGATTGCACAGCAAAACCTAATAAAGTCTTAGGGCAATCCGACTTAGATATCATACACTCGCACTCGCCTTTGTTTGACGTTGTGTGGGTGTATAGTGGTGCCAAAAAGAAACTTTTCTGTTCCCATTTTATTTAGGAAATTTTTAGGGGCCTTTTAACTTATTATTTAAATTTTGACTTTAATTTTTTTATTTTTAACTTTTGACTTTCAACTTTTTATTTTTATCTTTTAATGATTAATTTTTCATTTTTAACTTTTAAATTTTAACTTTTAATTTTAACTTTTTATTTTTAACCTGTTTAATTTTTAATTTTAACTTTTTAATTTTAACTTTTATTTTTAACTTTTTATTTTTAACTTTTAATGTTTAATTTTTAACTTTTTAAATTTAACTTTTTTTTACTTTTTATTTTTAATTTTTAACTTTTTAATTTTAACTTTATATTTTTAATTTTTAACTTTTTTTAACTTTTATTTTTAGCTTTTTATTTTTGGCAGCCATATTGGATTGCGAAATGGACACGAAATTCTTACTTAACATACCAAAAACCTTGCTCGACAGTTGGCCGGTTTTTATTGGATAAACTTAACGTATCATCCTTTCTAGGTACATCACTATTACACTCGCTACTACATATTCGCGACTCACTCTTGACCATTTTCAAATTATTTCAGTTGGTCAGAGCACTCCGATGCCGACTCCGAGCGCCGATGACATCAGTTTTTGTGATCTATTTATAATTTATTTCTTAATATTTTAAGAATAGTTTAAGCAAACTCATTGCTTTAAATACAAAAATATATTTATTTTGTGTCTGTATTTTCTAATGACTTGCCCAACACCTATTTCTTCTAATATAAACCAAAATTGTCAATAAAGAGCTGGAAGCTGTTTACGGGAGAACCGTTCTCCTGTATTTTTTGACATACATTTCTGACACTGAGGTTCCGTCTATAGTATACATATAACACGTCACTGCTAGTATATACTAATGTTAAAATAGAAAAGATTTCATTGTTTTTTGTTTATTTGCATATTCCGTAACTAGAGAAACGATTTTGAAAGTTCGTTCATTAATATGTAGCTACATTATCCCCCAGTGACATAGGTTACTTTTATCCCGGTAATGTGTTCCCACGGGAATTGGGAACAGGATAGTAATCACCTAGTACTACTTCTTGTTTTAATGTGATTATAATTATTAAAAAAATATAATCTTACATCGGGTATCGCTGAAGTTACACCTGCAAAAGAATATAAATAATTTTAGTCGTCTTACAAACGAGATCAAATCCAAATGTTTTTATTCAAAATAGTAAGCAGTTAATACACACTTTTTGAATGTCAAGAAATCCGCCCATTCGTTTACCACCGAGAAGAAGGGCAAGAAACTCAGCGGGGTCATCCTTATTTTTTTGCCTGTGTAATTTGAGAGTGACTTGCAAACGAGCCTGGGGTCCTTTCGAGGCGTACTCGTGTCGCCCCATATAGGTAGGTATTAAACTTAGGTATTAAACTTTTAAGAAAGTGAAGTTTGTGTTTTTGTACAAATAATAATAAAAAAATTACTATTTGTATTTTATGATATTGATAAACGAAAGAATGATTTATATGCCTACCAAAAATTAAATATTTTGATATAGTTTAACCAGACTTTTATTAACTTGTTCTGTTATATTTTTATCACGGAATTGAATGAATGTCAAATGAAACAACTTAATGTATGTAACAATCAAATATAAATATTGGATGAAAACAGGCGTTACCTGGCGAAAATCCATGACAAAGTAATGGTAAGTAAGATGTTAAAACTTTTACAAGTTATGATAACGAAATTCAAAAATAGGTATTCAACAATACCTTTAAAGATAACAATTAAAGAGTAATGTCTTATATTACCCACGTTAGTTATTGTGACAAATCCTACATCGCGCTAGCGATATTTACACAGTCATACTTATAAGCAATTACGTTCTGGCTTCATATTTTGCTGTTCTCTCTGAGACAGTCTTGATAATGCCTCGTTTAGAGGCGAAACAATTGTCGACGTTTTAGTGTCCTTTAATGTTGCGAAGATAATGCTATTATAATTTGAAAAGTTTTAACATCTTACTTACCATTACTTAATCAAATATAAGTTACGAAAACAATTTAGATTCTAAATATTGTTATTTAGTTACTTTTTTTTAACGAGAATATTAAAATTTATTTACAATCACAATTAGGTACAATACAGGGTTCACGCCTAATCTATACTTATAATAAATCTGTAGAACTGAAAATTCTGTACATTGAAAATATCAAAAAAATAAATGGCAGGGGGATTTACTAGACCGACACCGAACCCAAATATGTGATTAAAACAATTTTTGTCTGTCTGTCTGTTCAGGCATCACACAAAAAGTACCGGTTCGATTACGATGAAACTTGGTATAATTATTCTTTAATATCCTGGGCACCACACTGGGTACTTTTTAACCCGGAAAAGTATATCCCTAGACCCGAGTACTGTACCAACCGCAAATAATAAGTTTGTCGTAGGTTTTAGGCGATTTCTTTTTAATATTTCATATTTTCGTAACTTAAGATGAATTTTATGGTATAATAGAAAATATAATAGAAGATATAATAGATAAACTGGCTATGTAAATGCAATAAAACCCAAAATAATAGTTTTTAGAACTTTTGTCTGTTTGTCTGAATGTTTGAACACGCTAATCTCAGAAACGATTTGATTTTTTAATAAAAATGTTATGTATATCTAAAGTAACACGCAGGCGGAGCTGCGGGCAACAGCTAGTAATAAATATTTTTGGACATTCTCACACAACGTCATCTAGCCCATATTAAGCTAACATAAGCTTGTAGGAACCCTCTAATGTGTCATGTGGTGCTCAGGGTCTCCCCAACGGTATGGTCCCGTGCCCTAGGACTAGGAAGGCTGCACATTGATCTGCAACCCGTAAGAGTTGCAGATCAATCTCCGCTGGTGCAGTGCTCCCTATGCCTAGGGTACGGTCACAGCAGGAAGTATTGTAAGAGTGCCGAGCCCACGTGCAGCCATTGTGGCGGCCTTCATATGAAGGCCAAGTGCCCGGAGCTGCAGGTGGGCACGGAGCCTTCCTGCTGTAACTGCCGCCGGGAGGGGCTGAGCAGCACACGGCACAGCGCAATGTCTAGTTCATGCCCAGTAAGAATGAGATGGGATGAAATAGCACGGGCAACCACCCAGTATTGCTAAGGGCGTCCCGGGCATACCCACTCCATACAGAGTCGCACAGGCAAACCTGATGAAGAAACAGGTGGCAACCCAAGACTTCCTACTCGAGGCCTCCAGGCGTAAGGTATCCATGGCACTCGTACAGGAACCTTACGTGGGCAATGGGAAGAGGATGAGGGGATACCAGGGCACCAGGGTCTTCCAGAACGCTGGACAAGGAGATGGGACTGCAAAGGCGGCCATCGTCGTGTTTGACTCGACGTTGGACGTCGTTCAGTACCCGCAACTCACTACCGACGATGTGGCGGTAGTGGGGATCCGGACCAGCGCCTGGACGATCACGCTGGTATCCTTTTACTTCGAACCATCCGAACCCATTGAGCCATACCTGGAGACCTTGGGTAGAGTCGTCCGTACGTTGGGACCACGGTCTGTTATCTTCGGAGGGGATGCCAATGCGAAGAGTGCCTGGTGGGGTGGCACGACAGAATGTCCTAGGGGCGTCACACTGAGTGGTGCTCTAAATGAATGGGCCCTCCAGGTTCTGAATAGCGGAGACACTCCAACTTTCGATACTGTCAGAGGTGTAACGAGATATCGCAGCTACGTGGACGTCACGTTTTGCTCTAGTGACATGCTTCCGCGAGTCGACGGCTGGCGGGTTGACGAGACCCTCGCGCCCAGCTCGGACCACAACGGCATGGTATTCAACATTAATCTGGTTAAGTCCGCGGGAATCTCTATAAAGAGAACTACTCGCAGGTACCACACTAAAAAGGCGGATTGGGAGAGTTTCGGAACACAGATGGCTGGTGCGCTCCATGACCAACAAATCAGTCTCACGGACATTGCGAGTACGCAGGAGTTAGAGACTGTCATTGGAGCGTACACCGGCATCATCAGTGGTACCTGCGAGGATAACATTCCTCGAATTAAAGATAGAGACGTTGTTACCATGCCGTGGTGGTCGGAGAGGCTTGCCGAGTTGAGAAGGGCCGTCAACACCAAAAGGCGTCGGATCCGGAACGCATGCCCTGTCCGGAGAGAGAGGGTAGTTCTGCGATATCTAGAGCAAAAGGAGATGTATGAAAGTGAAGTAAAAAAGGCACAGGTCGAGAGTTGGAAGGCCTTCTGCGGAAAGCAGGACAGGGAGGGGGTATGGGAAGGTATTTATAGAGTGATAGGGAGGTCCACAGTGAGGGAAGAAGATCAGCCTCTAATTCATAATGGAACCCACCTGGATTCTTGGGGTTCAGCCAACCTCCTCGCTCAAACCTTCTATCCAGAAGATAGAGTCGAGGAGGACAACGAGGGGCATCGTGTAATTAGAAAAAAGGCAGCAGAAATGGATGAAGATGACATCGGCGAGGGTCATCATGGTGATGACCCACCTTTTACCCTCGACGAAATGCACGATGCCCTTCATAGGTTCAACCCCAAGAAAGCTCCGGGGGCGGATGGATTTACATCCGACATCTGCACTCACGCTGTCAGGGCCGACCCCTTATATTTCCTGGAGCTGCTTAATCAGTGCCTCCGGCACGGCTATTTTCCTAAGATATGGAAGGAAGCCGTGGTGGTGGTGCTGAAGAAGCCAGGCAAGGACTCGTACACGGTTCCCAAGTCGTACAGACCAATTGGCCTGTTGCCCGTCTTGGGAAAGGTGTACGAGAGGATGCTGGTCACCCGACTCAAGTTTCATCTTTTACCACGGATAAGTCCTCGCCAGTACGACTTTATGCCCCAGAAGAGCACCGAAGACGCCCTCTATGACCTCATGGGGCACATAGTGACTAAACTCGACGCAAAGAGGATAGTCACTATGGTGTCCTTGGATATAGAGGGCGCCTTCGATAGCGCCTGGTGGCCGGTTATAAAAGTACGACTGGCTGAGGAAGGGTGTCCGACAAACTTGAGGCGGGTGGTCAGCAGCTACCTTAGCGAAAGGAAGGTAAGGGTAAGGTACGCGGGCGAGGAGTGCAGCCGCTCTACGGACAAAGGGTGCGTCCAAGCCTCGATCGGAGGTCCCTTACTGTGGAACTTACTGTTGAATCCTTTGTTGAATGGGCTGGAGCGAGAGGGGACGTATGTGCAGGCGTTCGCGGACGATGTGGTGTTAATATTTGATGGCGATTCGGCACTGGACATCGAAACACAGGCCAATGCCTCCCTCGCGTATGTGCGGGAGTGGGGTATCAAAAATAAACTAAAATTCGCGCCCCACAAGACGTGCGCAATGTTACTTACGCGACGATTAAAATATGATACCCCACGCCTGCACATGGGCGGGGTGGACATTGGCCTGTCAGAGGAGATAAAAATATTGGGCCTCACAATAGACCACAAATTAACATTTAACACTCACATCAAAAACATCTGCAGGAAAGCGATCGGCATCTACCACAAGCTTGCGCGGATGGCCCTGATCAGTTGGGGGTTGCACCCCGAAGTGATCCGGACGATCTACGTAGCTGCAGTGGAGCCGACGATATTGTACGCAGCCAGTGCTTGGCACACAACGGCGAATAAGCTTGGCGTCCAAAAGCAGCTGAACGTGGTGCAGCGCGGTTTCGCCCAGAAATTGTGTAAGGCCCACCGGACGGTCTCCCTGAACTCGGCACTGGTCCTGTCTGGTCTGCTCCCTCTGGACCTCAGAATTCATGAGGTGGCCTCATTGTATGAGGCCAAGAGAGGAGTCGGCCAGCTAGGGCTTGGGGACTGGGAGACTGAACGGATGGCCCGAGCAATCGAGGGTCCTCACCCCGCTGTGCACACCGCATTGGAGTTTACGGACCTGGTAGACGAGGAACAAATAGGTAAATTCACGCATTTAGATGTACGAATATTTACGGACGGGAGCAAGATTGAGGGCCGGGTCGGTGCGGCGCTATCATTTTGGAATAGCGCGGCCGAAACGAAGGCCCTCAAACTTGCTCTCGCGCCGCACTGCACCGTCTACCAGGCCGAGCTCCTGGCGTTGTGCAGAGCGGCCAGTGAGATTCTCAGGCGTGGCGCTACCACGTTCGGCATCTTCTCCGATAGCAGAGCCGCACTCCTGACGTTGATTAACCGTCATGCCCTCCATCCCCTGGCGGTAGAGGCCCGGTCAGCCATTCGACAAGGCATGGCCCAGGGTAAGGAAATCTCCTTATTCTGGGTCAAGGCCCACGCGGGGCTGGAGGGCAATGAGCGAGCCGACGTGCTCGCCAAGGAGGCGGCTCTGAAATTGAAGAAGGCACCGGACTACGGTTTGTACCCGGTTTCATTCGTGAAGCGTGTTCTGCGTCAGCGCACGCTTCGCGAGTGGAATGAGAGGTACAAAGAAGGTACGACCGCCTCCGTCACCAAGCTTTTCCTCCCTTGTGCAGTGGAGGCGTACAGTATCGTCCGCAAGATGCCGGTCGCTGGCATTACCACTCAACTGCTGACGGGGCACGGTGGGTTCGCAGAGTACCTGCACCGTTTCAGGTGCAAGGCGAGCCCATCGTGCGCCTGCGACCCGGACGAACTTGAAACAATCATACACCTGCTACTTGAGTGCCCAGTCCACATGACTGACCGGTTTAAATTTGAACAGGATAACAGCGTCACCTTAAGTCAGGAAAACCTGCCCACGATGATTAAAAACTATAGAGATCAGTTTCTTAAATACACGGAAAAAATTATTAAAATTGCACACATAAGAAACGGTGGAAACCAGGCTATATAAAGCAATATTATAAATAAATATTGGCTGTTATATACACTAAAACAGTAAAATAAGAAATGTTAGTAATAGAGTATAAATAATTAGAAAAATAAGAGTTAAGAATAGTGTAAGCAGGTTCAGTCTGCACAAGCTGTTAAGATTAGATTAAATGTTAGATTAAGGAAAAGCTAAATGTTATAAATTAACGTAATAAAAGAAGATGTTAGAATAAATAAATATTAATACATAATAGATTATAAGAATACTTGTTAAAACATTAAGATTGTTATTTTTAAGAAATGTTAAAATTTAAGAAAAATGTAAAATTTGGAAAACTTCAATAAATATAAAAGGCGCCGGTACTATGAATAACCCCCACACAAAAGAATGAAAGGTAGTATGAAAGTGCGAGAGGAATAAAAGAAGAAATGGAATGGTACTAGAGGAACAGAATGAAAGATGATTATTATTTAAACAAAAACGACGTATTCGCGGGTGACGCCACGGGTTGCGCGGCGCTGTGCGCTGGTTAATCACCATTCTCCAGTGCATGGCGTCCGGGTGCCCGTGGCGTGGCCTTCGAATACGGGTGTAAGGCTAGATAATTAATAATGAGCCCTGAGAGGGCTGTCGAAATAAATAGGAAGACTAGAGGATAACGATGTAGAATAGGCTCTGCCATTGGCAGAGGAGCGCATAAAAAAAAAAAAAAAAAAAAAAAAAAACAAGCTTGTGCTATGGGATCTAACACGACTGATAAACATACTTATATATTTCTAAATACTTACATATCTAATAAAAGAAAGTCGTGTTTGTTACAACACTTATAACTCGAGAACGGCTGGACCGATTGCCATGGTTTTTGATTTGTTGGATTTGTTTCCGTCACGAATAGCAGAATACATCTTAAAAACAATGAAATAGATGCTGATTTGTTTATTACATGTAAAACATTAGTTGTACAATCCTGTCAAATAGTGTAACAACTATTTTTTTTTGGAGCTTATGGCCTGGTTGCTGAGAACTTTAAGCAAAAAAATTATTTTTTTCTGAAGACATCACGTGTGCGTTCAGAAATTTATTTTTTGTAAAATGTCTACAAAGTTCAGGTAGTGTTATATTTGTTTGTTTTAGCCATTAATTGTCGAAAATTATTTATTAATTATTTAATTTTTAATTCCAGAAAATAATACCTAAGATTTATTCTACAGTAAAAACATAAAATAATCGGAAAGGAACAAAATAAAAAAGAATAAAAAATCAGTTGGTAAAGGTTATAAGAATAAGGAAAAAAAATCTACAGGTTAACAAAAGTGTAAATGTCTTTTTATAGGTTGTATATGATTTTTCTTGATAAGATATTCATACGTAGTGGTTATATACTCTTTGAGCTATTGACTATGTCTCGAAAGTTGTCACTGTTATTATATTTGGTGGTTTTATGCGAGTGCATATTTTAATAACAATGCCGCGTCCTAGAAGATCTAATCTTTCCCAGCGAAGCCGTAATGCAATTAGGCAACGGAATATCGCGAGTCAATTATCTGATGGAGAACGAGAAATTGCACGAGAACAGCGCCGCGTTAGTATGGAGCAAAGAAGGGCCTTAATTCGTGCTTCTCAAACACAAGAGCAAAGAGAGGCAGCCCGTGAAACGGCTAGGTTAGAAACGAGAAATCGTCGAGCTTATCGTACAGATGAACAGAGGAATAATCTTCGAAGTGCAAGAAGAAATGGTTCAAGTATTGATTTGAATCGAGCAGCGTTTCTGTATGATTGCACCATCGACTACAGCTTGCATCGTTTAGTTTGCATTGGTCCAATGGACGTTGTTTGCCAGCATTGTGGAGCATTGAAGTTTGCTGGTGAAACGCCTGGTTTGTGCTGCCTTAGTGGTAAAGTGAAATTGCCATTATTGGTCCCGCCACCAGAGCCATTGTGCTTTATGGCGAAACACTAGAATCACGACATTTTCTAGCGAACACTCAAAAATACAATGTCTGTTTCCAAATGACTTCATTTGGGGCGGAAATTATCGAAGAACACGGATATAATCCGACATTTAAGGTAATTTACGTTAAAAACTTTATTTTCTATCATTGTAAAAAAATCTGGAATGTAGTTTGTTTCTGTATTTGTCTCTGCAATAAAAATGGCATGTTATTATTTGAAAAAAAAAAGTGTTTGTAAATCTAACTATAACTATGGTTTTGACTTTACAGATTCAAGGCCAGATTTGCCATCGCATTGGATCATTGCAACCTATAGAAGATGCACAGCATAAATTCTTGCAAATATACTTCATGGGCAATACACAGCTACGAAAAGAGCAATTCTCCAAGATCTGCAGCAAATGCTTCATGAACATCATGCATTGGTCAGGCTGTTCAAGACTGCTTTAGAGCGCATGCCAAGTGATGACTATAAAGTTGTGATCAGAGCAGATAAAAGACCAGCTGGAACACATGAACGCACATTTAATGCTTCAACAATCGATGTAACATCGATGTGGCAATCCTGATTGTTGGTGAAAACTTGGAAACACGTGATATTGTACTTACACGACGCAATACTGGGCAACTACAAAGAATATATGAAACACACCGTTCATATGACGCGTTACAATACCCGCTGATGTTTTGGCAAGGAGACGATGGATATCACTTTAATATCAAAATGATTAATCCATTGAATGGTAAGATCAATATTGTTGTTTTCATTTTAACTTGATATACATTTTATTCTGTTTGCTTTTAGTACTCAAAAAAAGTTGTAATTTCTAATTTAGTAGAGAGTAGCTGTAAGAGTCGTTAACCTATTACGGGTTCTAAAATACAATTTTTACTGCATTTGTTTCAGGTGAGGGAACTACCAAGAAGGTTAGTTCGATGAATTATTACGCATATCGTTTGATGATTCGTGAATATTCTGACAATTATTTGTTGCGATTTCGTCGACTGCTTCAACAATATTGCGTTGACATGTACGTTAAAATTGAAACGGAGCGCCTGACTTTCATTCGGTTGAATCAAGCTAAATTGCGTTCGGAAGAGTATATACATTGTGTACAAGTATGTACATTTACGCGATGCAATTAGCACAGAAGGAGATTCAGAAAATGTTGGTCGATTGACTATTTTACCGGCGACATACATAGGTAGCCCGCGTCATTTACATGAATATGCGCAAGATGCAATGACATATGTTCGTAATTATGGTCGGCCAGATCTATTCATTACATTTACATGTAATCCAAAATGGAAACAAACATCAAGTGACACGACATCACCGCACGTATTTTCAGGCAAAAAATTCGGTCACTAATGAATTACATTGTTAAGCAACACGTCTTTGGGAATACTCGATGCTGGATGTATTCAATCGAATGGCAAAAACGAGGCCTACCGCATGCTCACATTCTGATTTGGTTAGTCGAAAGAATTCGGCCAGATCAAATAGATGACATCATATGTGCGGAGATTCCTGCTCCTGAAACCGATCCAGACCTACATGATGTTGTAGTCACGAATATGATTCATGGACCGTGTGGCACTATCAACCGACAATCACCGTGCATGGTCGACGGCAAGTGTTCCAAACGGTATCCACGAAAATTTACGGCAGAGACCATTACAGGCAACTGGTAGAACTATCACAACTAAAGTGAAAGGAAACGATTTCGTAGTTGACAACAGTTGGATTGTTCCATATTCGCCACTTCTTTCCAAAACATTCAAAGCACATTGTAATGTTGAGTATTGCAATTCGGTCAAGTCAATTAAATACATTTGCAAATATGTCACGAAAGGGAGCGACATGGCGGTTTTTGGTATCCAAACATCCAATACCAACGATGAAATCACGCGCTATCAAGTTGGTAGATATGTGAACTGCAATGAAGCAATTTGGTGTATATTTTCATTCCCTATTCACGAACGTCATCCCACTGTTTTACATTTGGGGGTGCATCTAGAGAACGGTCAGAGAGTATATTTCACAGCGTCGAATGCTGCTCAACGTGCCGAAACACCTCCAGCGACAACACTGACCAGTTTCTTTGCGATTTGTTAAAGCGATCCGTTCGCACGAACTTTGCTTTACTCAGAAATGCCACGTTATTACACTTGGAACGCTACATCGAAGAAATTTCAACGTCGGAAGCAAGGCGATGCAGTTCCTGGTTATCCAGATATGCGTTCTACTGATGCTCTTGGTCGTATTGACACAGTTCATCCGAAGAATGATGAATGTTTCTATTTGCGGTTGTTGCTGGTACATGTTCGAGGGCCAACATCATTTGAATCACTACGAACTGTTAATGGTATCGTGTGCCCCACATTTCGTGCAGCATGTCAAGAGCTAAATTTGCTTGAAAACGATACTCATTGGGACACGACAATCGCTGAAGCAATTATTTCTGCATCTCCAAGTCACATACGCACATTATTTGTTATCATCATTTCAACATGCTTCCCATCGAACCCACGTGACCTGTGGAACAAATACAAAGATAACATGTCAGAAGATATTTTACATCGAATTCGCGTCAGCTCAAGAAATTCCGATCTTGAGGTGAATGAGGAGATCCATAACCAGACTTTGCTCTTAATCGAAGATATGTGTTACCTCATGTGCGGCAGTTTGTTAGTTAGGTTAGGAATGCCAGCGCCAGATCGCGGAATGAATGACGCATTTAATAGAGAATTGGAACGTGAACGTGAATATGATCCACATGAACTAATCCAATCAGTTCAAACGAATGTACCTCTGTTGAATCCTAAGCAGAGGGAAGTCTATGATACACTGATTAATGCAATTGATGATGGAAATGGCGGCTTATTTTTTTTGGATGCCCCCGGTGGAACTGGGAAGACATTCCTCATGTCATTGATTTTGGCCACTGTACGTGCGAGATCCGAAATTGCGGTAGCAATTGCTTCTTCTGGAATAGCGGCCACATTGTTAGACGGATGCCGTACGGCTCACTCAGCGTTAAAATTGCCATTAAACCTTCAAACTACTGAACAACCGACATGTAACATTTCGAAACACTCCGCAATGGCCAAAGTTTTAGTAGCATCAAAAATCATCATATGGGACGAATGCACAATGGCGCACAAACGCGCATTGGAAGCACTAGACCGAACATTAAAAGATATGCGCAATGACTCGAGATGTTTTGGTGGTGCAATGATTTTATTATCTGGCGATTTCCGACAAACACTACCAGTCATTCCAAGATCTACTGCTGCCGACGAAATAAACGCTTGCCTCAAAGCATCAAATCTGTGGCGATATCTAAAGAAACTTCAACTGTCTGTAAATATGAGAGTTTCATTGTTGAACGATCTATCTGCTGATGATTTCTCGAAGCAATTGCTGACTATCGGTAATGGCCGTGTTCCTGTTGACAAATCGAGCGGTTTGATTTCATTTCCTCCAAATTTTTGCAATTTCGTATCATCAAAAGACGAGCTTATCAACAAAGTATTCCCGTATATCCTTGCTAACCACAAAAATACTAAATGGTTAAGTGAGCGAGCAATTTTGGCCGCTAAAAATAAAGATGTAGATGACCTCAATTTTATAATTCAAAATCAAATCGTAGGTACTCTGTATTCATTCAAATCTATCGACTGTGTAACAAACGAAGAAGAAGCCAATAATTATCCAACTGAATTTTTAAACTCCTTGGATGTGCCTGGTTTAAAACTTAAAGCACAATTTAAAACTTAAAGTTGGCTCGGTAGTCATCATGCTTAGAAATTTAAACCAACCAAAACTGTGTAATGGAACGCGTTTGGTGATAAGAAAACTGATGAGCAATGTGATTCACGCGTCGATACTTAAAGGAAAATTTAAAGATGAGGAAGTTCTTATTCCAAGGATTCCGATGATCCCAACGGATATGCCCTTTGAGTTTAAACGAATTCAATTCCCGATTCGTCTTGCCTTCGCCATGACGATCAACAAATCACAGGGCCAATCCTTGACTATTTGTGGCCTCAATCTAGAAAATGTAAATGCATGTTTTTCTCATGGTCAATTGTACGTGGCATGCTCACGTGTCGGCAAACCATCCGCTTTATTTGTTCTTGCGCCTGACCAAAAAACAAAGAATGTCGTTTACCACAAAGTGCTTGAATGAAAATCCTATTAATGAATTAATACGAGTTTTATTTTATTTTTCCAATATGGACAACATAGTTTTCAATCATTTTTTTCTGACATGAGTTTGAAGTACTTAATTATTATTTTTTTATTTTTTTTTATTTTTATTCTCATTCTGTATATATGTTTTCATCATCATTCATCATAATAAAATACTTTTTTGTTTCTATCTATATAAATATATTATTTTGTATCATTGTTTTACGTTCATCAAAGCCTAAATTAGTTCAGCTAAAAAGTAACACTACATTCATTGACTGTTAGGCGGTACGAAGTTCGCGGGGTCAGCTAGTTATACATAGAAGATACCCAAACTACGAAACAAATATTTGTGGATCATACAAATATTTGATTAGACCCGGAATCGAACCTGGAACCTCAGGGACGGCAGTCGCATACTCATACCACTGCGCCACAGAGGCCGTTATTAATGTTTCTTATTGTGTCGGATCGTAAAATAAAAATAAAATAAAATAACGTTTATTATCTTTGAAATTTTCAGAAAATTATTTAGATTCGTCAGAAGTTGGTGTGACTCTACCGAGGGTTCCAAAATGCAACGAGACTGAGAAGAGCCCTCAAGAAACTCAGCTCGGCTTTTTTCAAAATATTTCATCTTAAATCTAATACAGAGTTATTTAGAAAGGAGCAATTCGTTACGTTGTTACAACCAGGCCGCCTTGTCATCTAAGAAATCATTAATACTATAATAAGCTTTATGGCACAATTTACTTTTTATTAGTTTTTTAAATTTATTGACAGATAAATTTGCTATTTCGGTTGGCAATGTATTGTACATTCGAATAAAGTTCCCCGCAAAAGAATTACTCACTTTATGAAGCCTAAATTTAGGAACAGCCAGTTTATCCTTATTTCTTAAGTTTAGATTATGATTATCACTATTTTTCACAAATTTACTTTTGTTCTTGTGGGTATACAATAAAATTTCATAAATATACTGTGAATACACTGTAAGGATGTTAATATGCTTAAACTTATCTCTTAATGACTCCCGAGACCCCATTCCATAGATAGTCCGGATAAATCGGATCGAAGTTGTATATATGGTGGAGGGTCCACGATGCTTGAATGAACGTTTGAAACGTAGAGTTAGGAAGTACTACAGGACGCTTCAATCCAAAACATGAAATGGCTTTTTTGGTATTACTATAACGTTTCGTAAAAAGTGTGACACGTATATAAGTATTTAGTAGTATGTCAGGATTTCTCCCACGGAAAGTCTTACATACTTTTAAAATAACCCTGTATACATAATTATATACTAAAAATATTTAGATTACAAAATATCGTTTAAAAAATCCTCCGCGTCATTGCCGACTGGGAAGGTTCCCAGAATGCTGGCTGTGTTGCCACGTTGGATGGCGATACTTATTCTTTGGGTCAGAAAATAGCCAGCCTTCTGGTCCTGGAAAGCATCGATTAAGCGTTTAATTAAACACACATTTAGTATGTACGTACCTAATGGAGACCTTATCAATCTCTGAAAGTAATTTTGCACACAAACCTTGGGAAGGACATAACAAATGAATTGAAAAGATCATGATTAAAACCAGCCAAGTGCGAGTCGGACTCGCGCACAAAGGGTTCTGTACCAAAACGGCAAAAACAATCACGTTTGTTGTATGGGAGCCCCCTTATATAGGTATTTATTATACTTATTCTATTTTTTAGTTGTTTTTTATAAAAAAAAATTGTTGTTATAAGGCAACAGAAATGCATCATCTGTGTAAATTTCAACTTTCACATTCATGACATACAGCCCAAAATAGACAGACGGACGGACGTACAACGAAGTCTCAGTATAAGGTTCCCATTTTACTATTTGGGTACGGAACCCTAAAAAATTCAAATCACGTAGTTGCAACTTATTCCTAAAATAAATAGCCACATACCTAAATAAAAATATAAGTTGGTAAGAGGTACTAATTATTTTTTATTATTATGCATAAGCAAGTACCTAAATATCTATCTATCTATAAATAAAAAGGAATCGCCGTTCGTTTGTCTTGTTAAAACTCGAGAACGGCTGAACCGATTTTCCCCATCTTGGTGCCAAAATATTCGTTGAAGTTCAGGGAAGATTAAAAGGCGGTACGAAGTTTGCCGGGACAGCTAGTAGTTTGAGTAAGAAGAAGAAGTAAGAAGTTATCTGAGATTTAAATATTTATTACTTTGGAGCTAGAAAAGCATTAGAACTTCTCATAATTTTACAAATTTTTATCAATGGTTAAATAATTATTTATAAATATTTATAATAGTTGGACAAAAAAAAATACCTGTACAAAAAACTGCGATCATTGTAGTAAATAAAATCATACTCTCAAACATTTTCATTGCCCTACACTTAGGTAACTTGAACAATTTTACTGAGAGTGTCCAAACTTATATTACAATGACTGTTGTAAATAATCGGAATCAACTTTTATTTTAACCTTATCATGGCTTATCATGACATGTTGTGATTTGCAGAATAGGTATACTCGTATCTGGTCTAAATACAAAAAAATCCATGTAGGTATACTGGTGTTCACGTAAAAAAACGCTGGAGGAGGTTGGAGGGGTGTGTTTGCGCATCGGTACTTGGTCCTACTATATAATCTGTGGCACAGTGGCGAATGTTCCATATATTCCCATAAGCCCGGAATTCCCATAATATGTAATATTGTACCATTGACCCTAAAAAATGTCGAATGCGTCCAAAACGATTATTTCAGAATTAAATTTCGCGCTTAGGTTCAATCTACTAATAACCTACCGGCGAAACGTTCCTCTATTTGTGCGTTGTGGTACTGTACTGACTGGTACGCTGTACGCTGTTGAGCGCGCGGATGCCATCTCGCTAGCACAAGTTGTAAGTAGACGCAATGCATGCCCGTTATAATCAGGCTTGCATTTTCTCTTTCACACCTATGGATATTTTCGCTAGCATACCACAACACTTAGTAGGTTATAATGGTAAGTAAGATGTTAAAACTTTTTCAAATTATAATAGCATTATCTTCGCAAAATTAAAGGACACTAAAACGTCGACAATTGTTTCGCCTCTAAACAAGGCATTATTAAGACTGTCTCAGAGAGAACAGAAAATATGAAGCCAGAACGTATTTGCTTTTAAGTATGAATGTGTAAATATCGCAAGTGCGATGTAGGATTTGTCACAATAACTAACGTGGGTAGAAACTACAAGTTATGATAACGAAATTCAAAAATAGGTATTTAACAATATAAGACATTACTCTTTAATTACATAGAAAATGCAAAGTGACACACACAAACCAACAAACAACTACTGTGTCAACTACTGTCTGTTCACAAACAAATTAAGTAAAGCAGATGTATGAAAATCTGTTTGTTCGTTGAGTAAGGTGTCCTCATCCCTCCTAACTATTTAAAACCCCTCCCAGACACATAACTTGAACCCTTTCTCACATAAACGTAAAACTTTAAAGGTGTTATTATTGTTCAAGGAATGGCCCGTATCAAGAAGATGTATCGCGAAATGGGATCTTTCAGGACAACCGTTGCGAAAAGCCGATAAATGCTCTCTGTATCTGACTTCAGAGAGCAGTCCTCAGCTTATGAAGCTTCGCCCCTGGTGGCATCGGTATTATGTCGGTACTCTCGCTTTTACTAGCTGTTACAGCAGTGCGAGCACGGCTTGTCGACATATTGTCGGTCCACCTGTTTGCAGAAAATCACAAAAAATGTGTTAAGTAGCGACATTTTCTGCAATATCATTGGTGTAAGCGGAGCTTTGCATTTGTGTGAGTGCAGTGTACGTGAACGTATATGTGACCTCTTTTATACACACATGTGGGGGGTGGGGGGTGATTGTTGCTCGCGTCCGTAGGATTTACCACCTTTCCTTGACCCACCCTACACGTGCCCCCCGGGTGGTGCAAAACGAGCAACAACGCCGAGCAATAGGCGGCGGTTAAATAACCTGACCGGCAAACACAGGCCAAGGGGAACTAAAAACCCCCTAAAAGTGTGGCAATAGTGAAAAAAAAAAAATATTGCCCTGGGACCGGGTGACCCCAGATGACGGCTAACCTTACTCAGACATGCGGGGCTCTGTCTGGGTGGACCTTTGTTTCCCTAGCTGATCGTGGGAACAAATATGGTACTGATTTTAAAGAAGAAGGACGGCGATGTGGTTCGCCACCCATCACGTCTCAGTCCCAGGGTAGGTGAAAAGTGGGCTATGGAAAGCCGCTTTGCGACGATCAATGTAAGAGGAGGTATGAATGATAAAATGGGGGAAATGTGTAAGTTGATGAGTGAAAGACGACTGGATGTTTTGTGTGTGAACGAGACTAAGCGGAAAGGGTGTGACACAACCACACATGGGCCATTTACAGCTTTTTGGTCAGGGGTGGCTGACACTAGTCGGGCCAGTCAAGGTGTTGGGATTATCCTTTCTGCTAGAATGAATGAGTGTTTGATTGACTTCGAATGTGTAAGCCCAAGGCTACTGTGGATGAGGCTGAAGGTCGGTCTTTCGCGCATCTTTGTAGTGGGAGTTTATGCCCCACAGGATGCGCAGTGGGACCGGTCCAACCAAGCACAGAGTGAAAGGCAGGTGTTTCGGGACAGCATGAAAGATACCTTGGGTAAATGCAAGCCGAATGAAAGAATCATAATGTTAGGGGATTTTAATAGTCGGGTGGGAGTGGAGCGTGATGGATATGAAAGTGTTTTGGGTAAGTTTGGTTTCGATAGAGTGACTGAGAATGGAAAAAGTTTGCTTGAAGTATGTTTGGAGTGGAATCTTGTGGTAACAAACACTCTGTTTAACCACAAAGATATCCACATGTATACTAGACAAGAAGGAGAACAGAGAAGTATGATAGATTTTGTGATTGTGGACGACAGATTGAGAAAGACAGTGATGGATACCCGGGCTTATCGTGGCACTGGTGTCGACACAGACCACTATTTGGTTATAAGCCGGTTAAGACGTTTATTTAAACGGTGGCGACACTACGCCCATGAGTCTGGGACCGAACTTGAACGGATAAAAGGAATAAAAGAGAAGAATTTCGAAATAGCTTGAGAGAGAAGTATGAGAATATGGATGAAGAAGATGATATTGAAAAGTTACGGGTGCAGTTAAAGGAAGGACTTGTGCAAGTAGCTGTGAAAGTATGTGGTGTCAGCAAAAGGAAAAAAGGACGTATGGTCAAAAGAATGAGTGTAGAGGCACAAATGGTTGAAGCGTGCAAGAAGAAAGCGTGGCCTGACTGGTTGGCAATCAAAGCCAATCACAGAATGAATAAGGCGATAGATGAGGATGTCTCAATAGCAAAAGAGGAATACAAGAAGCGTAAAAGAGAAGTGAAGAAGGTGATAGCTAAAGAGAAAGAGAATGAAAGGGATGAATTTGATAGGAGGTTATCTGACAACTTCCAGGAAAATGTTAAACTTTTCTGGAAGTCTATAAGAACAGCCAGGGGCACTATCCAATCCTCGCAACTGGACAAAGTCAGAAACCACGATGGAAGCTCTCTGAGTGGGGAAGAAAGTGTTTTAAAGAGATGGAAGGAATATTTTGAAAGTCTGTTTGAGAAAGAGGATGCGCAAGCGGAATCTCATATAGAGGACAAGAATAAAAGTGGGAATGAAGAGGAGAATGAAATAAGTGTGAAAGAGATTATGGATGCACTGAATGGCATGAAAGCTGGAAAGGCAGCAGGATATGACAGGATCTCGACAGAGATGCTGAAAGCAGGACAAGGCGTAGTATCAAGTCAGCTGTACCGCCTTTTTAACCTTTGTTGGAGAAGCGGTAGTGTACTAGGAGACTGGTGCAAAGCCGTCATTGTGCCGCTGTACAAAGGGAAAGGGTCACAGCGAGACTGCAAAAACTACCGCGGGATAAGTCTGCTCAGCGTCGTCGGCAAGTTATAGGCAAGGGTTCTGATTACTAGATTGACGAATGACACTGATGACAAAATGTGGGATGTGCAAGCTGGATTTAGGAAAGGAAGAGGATGCATGGATCAGGTCTTCTCTTTGCGCAGCATTGCCGAAAAGTTCCTGGCCAAAAGACAAAAGGTCTACTGCGCTTTTGTAGACTTAGAGAAGGCCTATGATAGAGTGGTGAGGAGCGAATTGTGGTCAGCGCTGTCCATGTATGGAGTAAGCAGCAATCTGATACGAGCACTGCAATCACTTTATGAGGGTTCCAGTGCTTGTGTCCGCATAAACGGGACTTACACGGACTGGTTCGGTATCGAACGAGGCGTCAGGCAGGGCTGTGTAGCGTCACCAATGCTGTTTAACCTATACATGGATAACTGTCTGAAAGGTCAGAAAGCGAGTGTGTGTGGTTTAAGAATGGATGAATTGACCATCAAGTGCCTCTTATATGCTGATGACCAGGTAATACTTGCGTCATCGGCGGAGGAGTTGCAGGTGATGGTTGATATTATGAATGAGTCTTTGAAAAGGAAGGAAATGAAAGTGAACGCAAGTAAGACGAAAGTAATGGTATTTGAACGAGACGAAAGCATGTCGAACTGTGCGATTGTTATTGAAGGAGAAAGAGTGGAGCAAGTGAAAGGGTTTGTGTATTTAGGGTCCAAGTTTACAAGGGATGGAAGATGTGACGACGACATTGAAAGAAGAGTTGTGGCAGGAAATCAAGTGAATGGGGATCTGCATAACTTTATGAACAGTCAGAAGATTTCCCGGAGGGCTAGGCTGGCTGTTCATAGAGGAGTGCTGGTCCCTACACTTATGTATGGAAGTGAATGTTGGGTTTGGCAGAAGAAGCATGAAAGTAAAATAAATGCAGTGGAAATGAGAAGTTTGAGAAGTATGACTGGGGTGACATTGGTTGAGAAAGTGAGGAACAGCGAGATACGAGAACTTTGCGGTGTATCAGAAGATGTAGTGAGTAAGATAGAAAAAGGGATGCTTAGATGGTTCGGGCACGTAGAAAGGATGGATGAAAGAAGATTGACGAAACAGATACATAAGGCGGGCGTGAATGGACAGGCAGGTAAGGGTCGACCTAGGCGAACGTACTTCGACCAAATCGGAGATGTTTTGAACAAAGGTCAGGTCAAGAGCACCCAGAACCGGAGAGCGTGCATGAAGATAGTTATGAAAGTGGAAGAGGCGAAAGAAGTATGCCAGGACCGTAGCAAGTGGAATTCCATAGTCTCTGCCTACCCCAATGGGAAAGAGGCGTGACCATATGTATGTATGTATGTATGTATGTATGTATGTGTGGTAGACGCAGCTACTCTACTTTTCGTGGTAACTCACTCAAATGCAAAGCTCCGCTTATTCCTCGCGACCTGTACCGCCATATGGATCGATAAATCGTCTACTGCGCAGCTTGAAGTTTAGCGTTCTTTTTATCTGACGCGACCTGTATGAATATTGTTTGTATGATTATGTTTAGAGTATGGATAGGCATCAGTTTATTATGGTATGATTTGCAAAGTAGGTAACCAACAGAGTACAGTTTATCAACAACAGATGACTCCTAACTTTGGGTTTTTTTAACAGGTACTAGTTCTAGCTATATGTCGGGGTTTTTTTTATTATTTAATTATATTTTTTTTACAGTTAGAGCTTGTGAGAAAATAACCTGACAATCAAAACTCAGCCGCTCTTTTCCCATCATTAGTAATTGCATCATTCAATCAATCATGCGAGTGTGATTAAAACGCAATGGTTTTTACAATTCTACGGACTCATAAAGATACATTGGCTGTGTTAGGTTCTTCATCAATGTACTTACGACTAAATATAAGACATATAAGTACCTAGTTTAATATGGATATTTGTTACGGTGGTGGGTATACAATAAAACCAGTCTAACGCTAGCTTCGGTGTTTCATTGATGTAACATTGACGACGAGCACGCTGGAAGAAAATTTACGAGACCAGTTTGTTTGGGGTTTGGCGAACGAAACTATGAGATCGAGAATTTTTGCAGAGAAAAAGATCAAATATAAAGAAGCGATCGAGCTAGCGTTGGCTCTGGAGGCCGCGGAAAAGCACGCCGAGACGAGTGGCAGGACGGCTGAGGCAGCGGCGGCCATGCCATCCCAGGTACCCGGGGTGGCCGGAGACGACTTACATGGCTTACGTGGGGGCGGCGGCGGCGGTCGAAGGCGCGGCGGAGCGAGCACTAGAGGCGCGGCGCCGGCGCCGGACCCGGGCCGTGCCGGGTCCGCGCAGTGTTGGCGATGCGGCCGGCCACATGCAGCGGAGCGGTGTCAGTTTCGTAATTATACGTGTGACGAGTGCAAGAAAAAAGGTCACCTTAAGGTCGTGTGACAAGCACAGATATAAGAATACTATACTAGTACAGATTAACCATCTCATAGAAGGAATTGGCGACGTTTTAAAGGCGTCTTTAGGGCTAGCTAAATCATTTTCGATAAATTCCTAATAGATGGCAGTGTATTGTGTGCGAAAAATACGTAATAGATGGCGGTATATTATGTGTGCGAAAAACATATAATAGATGGCAGTATTTTACGTTATAATCCCCCATGAATGAACAGTTTCTATTGTCCCGATAATTTCCTAATAGATGGCAGTATTTTAACTTCTTATCAGAGTTCATTGGAGAGGAGATTATTATTAGTTATTATTACCTACATTTGGACTTTTCATTTGTCTTGATAAAATAAAATGGTAATAAGTACCTACTTACATAATAGAAGGTGGAGGAGATTCAATCATTTTATGATAAAGCCATCGTGTCTGAGCTTGTTGATTTTCTTATTTAAACATATACGTAGGTACTTACCTATAAATATGTTGTAAGTAGGTAGGTATACTACGGTTGTGTATTCCCGTATCAGTATTCGCTTAGCATAATAATATCATCATCATTCATTAAAATCTTATTTAATAACTAGCTGTTGCCCGCAGCTCCGCCTACGTGTTATAGCTTTCTTGATCACCAGTTACTGATTTATTGTATACTAGCTGTTGCCCGCAGCTCCGCCTGCGTGTTATAGCTTTCTTGATCAAAAAATATTATTGAGCGAAGCTCAATCTTAGGCGACTCATGTATTTCGTATCTCCGCATACTCCTCCTAAACGCCTGAACCGATCTCCTTCAAACTTACCACAGTGATAACGTGTGGCGTGATGGTGGTTTAGAACATAAAAATTGAAAATCGTACATAACAAAAAAAAATCTCATAAATCGTTTTCGTTCGAAAATTTAACACTTCGCTCAGTTTTTTGCAGCAGCAGCATGCATTGCATACCTAGTAGTATCTTAGTTGTGTGCAGCGCCCCTTAGTGAACTCCACTGCGGGTGACGTAACCTACGATAAACTTATTACAGTAATCGGGTCTAGGGATCGAACCGCAAAATTAAGTTTGTTTTTTATTGTATATACTTTTCCGGGATAATAAGTACCCAGTGTGGTGCCCAGGATATTAAAGAATAATTATACCAAGTTTCATCATAATCGAACCGGTAGCTTTTGCGTGATGCCTGAACAAACAGACAGACTGACAAAATTTGATTTTAATCACATTTTTGGGTTCGGTGTCGGTCTAGTAACACCCCCTGCCATTATTTTTTTGATATTTTCAATGTACAGAATTTTCACTTCTACAGATTTATTATAAGTATAGATATAGATATAGATATAGATATAGATAGATAACTGTTGAGCGATATTGTATCTTAAGATAAAATATTATAGTATCTTAGCCGTGTGCAGCGCCCCTAAGTGAACTCCACTGCGGGTGACGTAACCTACCGCAAACTTATTATTTGCGGTTGGTGCAGTAATCTGGTCTAGGGAACGTACCGCAAAATTAAGTTTGTTTTTTATTGTATATACTTTTCCGGGATAATAAGTACCCAGTGTGGTGCCCAGGATATTAAAGAATAATTATACCAAGTTTCATCGTAATCAAACCGGTAGTTTTTGCGTGATGCCTGAACAAACAGACAGACAGACAAAAAACTTTTAAATCACATTTTTGGTTTCGGTGTCGGTCTAGTAACACCCCCTGCCATTAATTTTTTTGATATTTTCAATGTACAGGATTTTCACTTCTACAGATTTATTATAAGTACAGAAGACAGGCTGTTGAGCGATATTGTATCTTAAGATAAAATATTATAGTCTTTTAGCTGTGTGCAGCGCCCCTAAGTGAACTCCACTGCGGGTGACGTAACCTACGACAAACTTATTACAGTAATCGGGTCTAGGGATCGAACCGCAAAATTAAGTTTGTTTTTTATTGTATGTACTTTTCCGGGATAAAAAGTACCCAGCGTGGTGCCCAGGATATTAAAGAATAATTATACCAAATTTCATCGTAATCGAACCGGTAGTTTTTGCATGATGCCTGAACAAAAAGACAGACAGACAGACAAAAATTGTCGAAATGGGACCAAAATGAAATAGGACCACTTGGGAATTAGACCCTTTTAATTAAAAAAATAATTTTCTAAACCGTTCTCCCAGTCAAAAGATACAACAACAACAAACACCTTAACTCCTCCTTTTTTGGAATTCGGTTGAAAAATGGCTACCTTTATATCCTTCCGCCGGGCGCCACTGGAAATACGTTCTGCTTGTAACCAGAGACGCCCGGCAACGGACGTTAGAGCGGCCGTGGCCATGGACCGCGGAATTAAAAAAAAAAACCTCTATATCCTACTAATATTACAAATGCGAAAGTTTGTATGTATGGATGTTGTTACTGTTTCACGTAAAAACTACTGAACGGATTTTGATGAAACTTTACAATAATATAGCTTATAAATCAGAATAACACATAGGCTACAATTTATAAAGATATTGTGTGAATTGTTCAAAATATGACGCGGCGCAACGGGAAAGGGAAAAAATCCAAATCACCACGCGGACGAAGTCACGGGCGACCACTAGTAATTAATAAAATGTTAAGTACAAATCGTGTAATTAATATTATATAATAATTAATTTAAGTAAATTAAGCCGGTAAGTGATGAGACTAATTAGGAATGATTGACGCAGCGAGGTAAAATTAAGAGTAGGCATTAAATAAAATTAATAATCAATAAAACAGGGCAATGTATTTTTATTTATTACTTTTGTCTGCCTTTTTATCTATCTATACTAGTCTATTCTTGCAGTTTTTACAGACAGAATAAGGACACTAAGCTCGAACTGCTAAGATTATTATTAGTTGTAGGTATGTATGTATGTATGTAACATCTGTCCTGGCTTAAATTACAGAGTAGTTATGGATTTTCTATAGTACCCGGCAACGGCAATAGGCTTGCCCATATTAGGTACGTGGCATCAACAAATTACTGGCAATTTGTGGGTGTATAACGCACCTCTGCTTACCCTGTTTGTATGTATGTGTGCAAATTGACTTTGTTTCCTCTAAATCGGCTAAAACGAAAAGAACATCGTCAATCAATAAGTCATTCCACGCGGGCAGAGCCGAGAGCGTCACTTAGTATGTAAGTCAACCAAAAAAGTACATGAACGAAACGCACAACGCGCGAACAACTCAAACTCGGCATCTAGGCACTCGGCAGTGGCACGCGTTCGACACGGTCGACACCGACAGGGACAATATAGGTAGCTACCTACCTAGCCAGTAATTTCCACGAACTTTTATGTTTGTCAGAACAGCCACGTGCGGCAGATGAGGTTGGTTTGGAAAGTAGGTACTTTCCCTGAGAGCTACCCCTAGCTACTTTTACTTTAGCTACCTAACCTACCTAGGCTAAGTAGTTACATATTTGTAAACCTTCAAAATCGGTGTAGTATGTGGCGAAAACTGGGCAAATAAATCTCTGCTTACGCCCTTGGAAAAATAAAGCACGTCAAAAATTGACTCAACAACTCGACCGACTTCAAATTACCGAAATGGGACCAAATAATTGTCAGAATGGGACCAAATTGAAATAGGACCATTCGGGAATTAGTCCCTTTCAATTAAAAAAATAAATTTCAAAATCCGTTCACCCAGTCCAAAGATATGAGGTATCAAACACCTTAACTCCTCCTTTTTTGGAAGTCGGTTGAAAACAGGCTACCTCTATATCATTATAATAATATAGCAGTCACACTGGAGCGATGAAAGAGGCCTTTTTAGGGCTAAAACTACAACAAACATTCACTATAAAATTTTATATTATTACCGAATCATTTCCCCGTTTGTGTTGTATTACAGTATTTCACCATTAGATTAAATTCCATAAATAGCGTAGGTGCATGACACTGGATATAATATTTAACATACTGCAAACATCAAAGATGATCCGAGTTCAAATCCTAGGAAATTAGTTTTTGTTTTTGTTAACAAATTCTTTATATTCTCAACTGACTTCTAAAAAGGAGGAGGTTCTCAATTTGACTATATAGTTTTTTGTTCTTTTTTTGGCCAGTTTGTTCTTGTTATTTTTTTTTATTCAAGACAAGTATGTAGGTATTTCATTATTGTTTTTATTATTAAGTTGCTTCAAAATAAATATAAATGAAAATTTATTTACAATAAGAATTACAATATACAAAATAAACATAATTATAGACTAAAAATATTTACATTACAAAATATCGTTTAAAAAATCCTCCGCGTCATTGCCGACTGGGAAGGTTCCCAGAATGCTGGCTGTGTTGCCACGTTGGATGGCGATACTTATTCTTTGGGCCAGAAAATAGCCAGCCTTCTGGTCCTGAGAAGCATCGATTAGGCGTTTAGCAATGTCTCTATAAAGGCGGCGAGCACTCGGACCCCATGACCCCAGTGTCTCAACCCCAAACGGCTCAAATATTTAATCACCTGCTAGGTTAGCATATTTACGCCGTTTAAAGCCTTCAGCCGATGCAGTAGCAGCGCCGGCACATCCGGATGTGCTTGGAAGGTGTGAAGGTGCCAAGGTGTCAACGCATGTAGCGTCCCACACCAAAGGCCTTCCCATCTTCCACGGTAGCAACGACATACCGTCCGGTCTCTTTCCATCGCTTCGTGCTAAACCATTTGGTTCACGTACGGCCGGAAGACCTGCGGTGGAAAGAGCCCTACGAATTAGGTCGTTTAGAATAGCGTGCCGAGGTATACGACCTGCGCTTCTGCTACAAGAAAGGCCATGGTGTCCCAGATTATCGACGGCTACTCCACAGGTGCAATGATGCGGGGATACACAAGGTGTACCCAGCCGAAGGCAAGTGGCAATGCGGAAGGTAGTGTCGTCCAACATTGTACCGATGTTGGGCGATGGGAGCGCCTGGATCCATAACCCTGACTCCCATTCTCCAACAGCTAGTAGGCGTGCACGCTCTGAAATATTGACAGAAGTGTCAATATAAATAGCTATCAATAGGTGAAAATGTATATCTATATTATAATAATATTATCCTATTGTGCAAAAGTTACGTAACCAGAGGGCTTATTCAATTTTAATATCAGCGACATTTATCTGTGCTTTAGCAAGAGTTATTGATGAAAAACCATCACCAGCCAAATTTATAGCAGTACCTATTCTAGCCGACACGTGTACCGTGGCGTGACATTTTATTAAAAATACTTAAATTGGAGTTTTAAAGACCCGAAAACTACTTATTTAATCGTAGAAAAACTTTTAAAATATAGATATATTATCCTAGAATGGAATTCCTGACTAAAACGAAAGATATTCTTTAAACATTATGAACCATTACCCGTAACGCCACACAGTTTAAAATAATTCAACTAACACGACAGGCCCAAAAAAATTGTTCCTGGTAGACTACCAGTGGCAGTGTACACGGGCGACAGAACTACGTGAGCGATGATGAGGACTCGGACAGCGATATGTTCAACATTAAGGTGGTGGCTCGAGGTAACAAACCGTTTTTTATTAAAACTGTGATAGATGGACGCCCGATTGAGTGTGAAGTCACAGATTACTAAATAGTTACTACGTAACAGATACTTCACTCAGTAGAAAATTTCCAATACCTACAGCTATAATAGCCTACTCCGTCGCGTCAGCAACCACTGCATGCTAAAATGTGCCTAAATGCTCAAGCGTACAGTTTAGATTGCTTCGCACCGCGAGATCCCACAGCAATCGCAGGGCTGCCTCTTCGATAAAATTAAATTAACATAACTTTTTGTGTCTATGCTATTGAGAACTGTGAATATGTTCTGACTTTTATGTGGCAGTTTAAAATTGTATCGTTTATAAATTATTATTTTTATAAATTTCAGCTGGCTGTGCACATCTAGATAAAACATAATTATAGACGTCAGTGTGTAGGTAAAATAAAAAAAAATCTTTAAAAGTTACGTTTTTTATTTTTATAATTTTTTTTTATAAATTTCTTACCCTTTCTAAATTCTCGGTTATTAAATTTTAGTGTGGAAAAAATCCTGAATCTAATAAAAAGTTTTATGAGATATTGTTTTGAAAAATAAGGGCAGGAAGAATCAAAATTTATGTCATTTAAAATTTCATAAAGAGTACTACCCAACCTTTGTTTCATATTTTAGGTGTTTATCCCTTCTTTTACTTGATTTGCACCCATCTACAGCACATAAGGCACCAGACGGCATCGTAGGTACGCGAACGAATGGAACTATTAAAATTGAACAACGTGCGTGCGCTTCGCTTGCGAAAACCGCACTGAATTTTGATCCTCAAACGGCCCGCCGGGCGGTAGGTAATTATAGCGCGCAAGTGACGGAGGCCTGGTGAAGTAGACACGGTAGGTGTGCTTCAAGCTGTAATCCTCATATTTGAAATCTCAATGAAAACGAATTTTGACAACGCTAAAAAATAGTCATGAAATAGTCATAAATAGTCGTACATGTAAAAAAATAGTCGTATTATAGTTTCGGCGTTACAGCTATAAGTTAATGAGGATTATGGCTTGACCGTCAAGCTGTAATCCTCATCTCTGGTGCAAGCAAACGGTACAGCCTATCGAATTGGTTTAGGTTCCAAAAAATAGTCATGAAATAGTCGTAACGACATGCCAAATCTCAGAAATAGTCCTTCAAAGGTTCCAGAGATATAAAGGTAACCTGATGAGGATTATGGCTTGAACATTTGAAAACTTCAACTTTCTCCGGAACGCCTGCGATTTTCGGTTTAAAGTTTATGCCAAAAAATAGTCGTGAAATAGTCGTATGAACGACTATAAATTTGAGCTGCTTTAATTTGAAAAAACAAAAGTTTTCGTTTGCCCTACATTTGTATGGAGTACAGTCGTGTACAAAATTGATAACTTTATATGATATTATTGTGAAACATTTATAATTTGTATCCTTATTTATTACAATCGAAAGCTTGCAAATACGTACATAACTTGTATAAATCTCAGTACATATATGTTTATATCACAGCAATTAGTTTTGATCACAAATATCACAGTTAGTTCAATATGTGTTGGTGTGGGATTAGTTCATTCAGTTTGTTTCTAGAAAATTTCAATAGATGGCGCTGATAGGTTGAGTGCATTTTCTAAAATCACAAATTCCATAAACGAATCCAACACCAACAATATCAAAAACTTTTAATTACTTATATAGAATAAAAGTTACACAGTAGTTAGTGACGACGAAGTGAGGGTAGTTGAACAAACCCGCACTTCACGAAGACGACGATGAGCTGAAGCCAGTCCACCCGTGACCTCGGCTCTTGTAACAGGGCCGAAACGTCGGGTAATAAAGAGGTATGTATATATCTCAATAATCGCGTAAAAGACCCGTTACGTTAGTCTTAAGTTTATAATAGAATAAAAGTATAGTACTAACTAAATTAAGTACCTATTAAAGTGTAAACAATCAGAATATCTTGTCATTGTCTTAAAAACTTACTACTACAAAAAGTTTTAATCATAATAATCACAGTTCTTCCATCACCAATCGATATTTAAAAATGTAGACAAAAGAGTTGCAAACTTTTATATCAATTGCATTAGAGCTATTAAAAAATCTACTTCTTATGATGAAGTTAAATCAATAATAAAAAATATATTTGGCGTAGCTAATCACAAATATAAGGGTAGTAACCTCAACGGACAGGAAACACATAAGATTTATACAAGTTATGTACGTATTTGCAAGCTTTCGATTGTAATAAATAAGGATAGAAATTATAAATGTTTCACAATAATATCATATGAAGTTATCAATTTTGTACACGACTGTACTCCATACAAATGTAGGGCAAACGAAAACTTTTTTTTTTCCAAATTAAAGCAGCTGAAATTTATAGTCGTTCATACGACTATTTCACGACTATTTTTTGGCATAAACTTAAAACCGAAAATCGCAGGCTTTCCGGAGAAAGTTGAAGTTTTCAAATGTTCAAGCCATAATCCTCATCAGGTTACCTTTATATCTCTGGAACCTTTGAAGGACTATTTCTGAGATTTGGCATGTCGTTACGACTATTTCATGACTATTTTTTGGAACCTTAACCAATTCGATAGGCTTTACGGTTTGCTTGCACCGGAGATGAGGATTACAGCTTGACGGTCAAGCCATAATCCTCATTAACTTATAACTGTAACGCCGAAACTATAATACGACTATTTTTTTTACATGTACGACTATTTATGACTATTTCATTACTATTTTTTAGCGTTGTCAAAATTCGTTTTCATTGAGATTTCAAATATGAGGATTACAGCTTGAAGCACACACCGGTAGTCGTATTTCGGCAATAAGCGCAAACATGTATTCGGAAATGTTTTCACATAAACCAATTAAGAATGATCAATTACTATTACGTAGTTACTCTGGTTCACAAATCCAGTTACTCGGATTTATAGAAGTAGACGTGTGTCTAGAAAATGTTAAAGCATACATGCTACCACTGTATATCATTAAAGGCGGAGCGCGGCCGTTAATAGGTAGGCAATGGATGCAAGCGTTGAAGATTAAACAAATAAATCTTAATGCCATCACCGAAGATGGATTTGTGAGCCAATTACATTCATAAACATAATGTATGACTAATTTAATAACTATTAAAACTAGGTATAACTTTGTACTTAGAGAGAAATTATAATGTAGGTATATTGTAGCTAAGAAGGGAGAAATGTTAGGTTCTTCAAAAATGTACTTACGACTAGATATAAGACCTATAAGTACCTAGTTCAATATGGATATTTGTTACGGTGGTGGGTATACAATAAAACCAGTCTAACGCTAGCTTCGGTATTTCATTGACGTAACAGGCTGAAATAAGTATAATTTGGAGTTGTCGGAAAAAAATCCGGGATTCCGGGAAAAATGGAGGGACCATTGGACCTAGAAGGGGACCCTTGCGTCATTTTTAAATTGCACGATATCGTGGCGATATCGTCACGATAATTTACATTATTACCTTGCAAATTGGTCATTTCAATAGGGTCATTTACGTCAAGCAGTCAAACAGTCCAAGGGCTCTGTGAACACATGCCTCTGACTTGCCTTTATCTGAAGACAACAGCGCTTCAGGTCAAAAGGGTAATCACAGATGCTCAATGTGATCGGATCTTAGTGGTTACATACAGTTACTGCTGCTACTTACGATATTGTAGATGATATCGACACGATATCGTGTGTCGTTATCGTGCAATGTGAAAACGCCCATTGTTGCAATGACACAAGCGGGGCGCAAGGAGAAATCGAGGCTAAGCGATCCAAATTCCGCGAGGACGTCTTCGTCAGATCGTCACTATCGCAGCGGTGAACCCGACCATGGAGGAGTGCTTGGAGAGGCGACACGGTGACCTGGCAAGTTATCTCGGCGAGGGAAGGCAGTAAGTGGACTATGGTGGGTATGAATCTGGGTCGTTTTTTACCTTTTCTGTTATACGTCAGGGATGGAACTTGGGACCTTTAGAATTTATATTGATGATCAATGATCTTCCTGCGGTATTGCGGCACGCCAAGTGTCTACTCTTCGCGGATGATCTGAAGGTGTATATTTAAGTAGCAGACGCATCAAGCGCGGGTCGACTGCAGGAGGACATTGATAGCATTGTACAGTGGAGTAACAACAACAAGTTGTACTTTAATATCTCGAAATGCGGAGTAATGACGTATGGCAGGACTAGGTCTCCACTAGAATACGATTACCAGATGCTCGGTATCACTATTCCGCGGCTTCGATGTGTCCGTGACTTGGGTGTCGAAATGGTACCAGAATTAACGTTTAGTAAGCACATCTTGTAAGGACTTTGATAATATGTTAGTCGTCAAAATGGTATATAATGCGCTTGTGAGGAGTCATCTCGAATCAACAGCCAATATCTGGAGTCCACACGAGGCTAAGTATAGCCTAATTTTGGAAAAAAATCAGAATAAGTTCACTCGCTTCCTATATTACAAACAATATGGAGTGTACCCACTGTACCCGCTAATGTACCCCAGCCTGTTTGTGCTTGGCATGGTGGGGTATGTGAGGCTGAGCGTGCGGCGCGAGGCGGCGCTGGTGGTATACGTGTGCCGGGTCCAGCGCGGGTATTTGCACCACCCGGATATAATGGAGAGGTTGCAGCTGTGCGCGCCGGACGGATACCTACGCGGTTGCACGTCGCCAGCCCCCCACGTTCAGAGTCTGCGTGGCGCGAACTAATTTACTTCAGTTCGCCCCTATATCGCACGCCATCGAACTCTTTTTAATAACTATTAGTGAAATCGACATATATAACTGCACCCTCCCGAGTCTCAAGATAGTTTTAGAAAAGTGTAAAACAATGGAAAATTTGATGTTGAAATTTAGATAATTGCAATGAGTTCGTTAACTAGAAGACATGTTAAACGTCGACATACTCGTATGTTTCACCTACTCACGAGGCATTATCAAGACTGTCTCAAAGAGACAGCCCACACCACACCTTCACCATCAAATTTTCCATTGTTATATCATGGACTTTCGCCAGGTAACGCCTGACTCCATTCAGTATTTAAGAACAGCAAGCATAGCTCTCCAGGCCAAGTTATATATAAAGATTATGAAGTTTCATAGAACAGCTAGGCTGTCTCTTTGAGACAGTCTTGATAATGCCTCGTGAGTAGGTGAAACATTTAACATGTCTTCTAGTTAGCGAAATCATTGCAATAATCTAAAGGGCATTGCCCAGCCTCTATAGTGCTTTTGGCCCAGATGTAACTTGAGTGTACAGCTGTGAAAATATATCCAAAAGTTGCTTTGGGTTACTATAGTTCATTAATAAAGTAATAGTTAATAAAAAGTTCAGGTTCCCAAAATATTCATTTACTTAACTTTCTTAAATCTGTGCTCGTGCAAGTGTTTATTAAAGTAATTGAAAAATCTATCTGTATGTATATGTGTTTAAAATTGTCTTTATAATCTTCCATCCATCCCTACAGACCTTTCCCCTACTGCATGGACATCCCCCAGTGGTGCTCCCACCACTGGGGGATGTCCATGCAGCTCTATGTCACACTGGCCAGACGGGTCGTTATATGGTTTTAAGCTGAGTTTAACGCTTTGACCTTAGTTGTAATGACTTTAAGTGAAACCAGAATTCTATATTTATTTATTTAATTATCATCATACACAACCAATACATCATCTAAAAATTGAGCAGGTCCTACAATGTTACCTTGATGCCGTGACCACCCCAAGAACCATACCACTGTCATGACATGGGCACAGCATCCTACAGTTCGGCGTCCACCTATGCAATTGCAGTAGTATTCTTTTATGGCCTCACAACCTGTTTCCATATTGGAAATTAATATATACACAAAATATATTTTCTACTGATGTGCTGACTAGCAATTCTTGCTCTAATTAATATTCGATTATCACCAAAAATGAGCTCCTCCATAGTTGTATATTTCCCGATTCTCATGAGCAGCTGCTCTTTCAGTTCTTACCCAACATCTATGGCAAAGAAGAGCGATCTTGACAACTGTTAAAGAAAAAAGGTAACTGTATTTTATATATCACTACACTTCTAAATTCAAAATGCCCATATAGGATATGAACCTTACCCCGGGCTATATTAAACAACACAAAAAAGAATCACTGAAATCGGTCCAGCCATTCTGAATTATGCACCCACATACATTACACAGATTCATTGTTATATATTTAGATAATATAATGTATTGCTACATTTTAGTACTAATGAAATCTACTTTGCATTGTAAAGCTCGGGTTGCAAAGATCTAGTGGTATGTAACATCTATTCCGGCTGTTGGAATTTTGGTTTGGTTTACAGAGTGAATGTAGATTTCTATAGTGACCAGTAAAGACAATAGACTTGCCCCTATTACATGTGTGAGCAACAAAACTGACAGTGTAGGTGTCTAATTCTTTTCTGCCTACCCCTTTGGGGCTATAGGTGCGATGTCTGTCTTTTTTTGTATACCAAGTCTTTGACGGTAATAATAAATAAATATTTTTGGACTCCGTCATACACGTCCGTCGTACACGTCATTCACCCAAACTTAACTACTTACATATATGCGATAGTAACATTTAGATTAAGACATTAAATTGAACATTCCACGTAGATTTGCTAACAAAATATTATACCTAAGTAAAAATAAAAATAAAAATAAAATAAAATAACGTTTATTATCTTTGAAATTTTCAGAAAATTATTTAGATTCGTCAGAAGTTGGTGTGACTCTACCGAGGGTTCCAAAATGCAACGAGACTGAGAAGAGCCCTCAAGAAACTCAGCTCGGCTTTTTTCAAAATATTTCATCTTAAATCTAATACAGAGTTATTTAGAAAGGAGCAATTCGTTACGTTGTTACAACCAGGCCGCCTTGTCATCTAAGAAATCATTAATACTATAATAAGCTTTATGGCACAATTTACTTTTTATTAGTTTTTTAAATTTATTGACAGATAAATTTGCTATTTCGGTTGGCAATGTATTGTACATTCGAATAAAGTTCCCCGCAAAAGAATTACTCACTTTATGAAGCCTAAATTTAGGAACAGCCAGTTTATCCTTATTTCTTAAGTTTAGATTATGATTATCACTATTTTTCACAAATTTACTTTTGTTCTTGTGGGTATACAATAAAATTTCATAAATATACTGTGAATACACTGTAAGGATGTTAATATGCTTAAACTTATCTCTTAATGACTCCCGAGACCCCATTCCATAGATAGTCCGGATAGCCCTCTTCTGCAACACAAAGATGCATTCAATATCGGCAGCGTTACCCCACAGTAGTATGCCATATGTCATGATACTGTGGAAGTAGCTGAAGTAGACAAGACGCGCCGTTTTAATGTCTGTAAGTTGTCGGATCTTTTTGACAGCATAGGCTGCTGAACTAAGCCTGGCCGAAATTTTCCCGATATGAGGCCCCCATTGCAATTTGGAGTCTAACGTTATGCCCAGAAAGACAGTGTCATCGACCAATTCTATTATATCATCCCTAACCTTAACACTGGTTTTAACAAGTCTTACATTAGGTAAGGTGAATCTTACACATTTAGTTTTATTTTCATTTAATAATAAATTATTAGCACAAAACCAGTGGACTATCCTAGAGAGGGCAATGTTTACATCGTCAAGTTCGCGCTGTCCACGTTTAACTTTAAATATTAAAGAAGTGTCATCAGCAAACAAAACTACCTCGTGGTCGTCTCTTATGAGGTGAGGGAGATCATTAATATATACTAGAAAAAGAAAAGGTCCCAAAATTGAACCCTGCGGTACCCCCATTGCTACAGGAGAACCAGGTGACTGTTTACCATTGATCACTACTTTCTGGACCCTATCACTTAAGTAAGAATTGACGAAATTCAAGGCCGTCCCCCGGATTCCGTAATGATCAAGTTTCTTAATTAAAGTCTGGTGCTGAACGCAATCGAAGGCCTTAGATAAGTCACAGAATACACCATAAGCATCATATGACTCATCCCAGGCCCTGTATATACACTCTAATAATTTAATACCGGCATCAGTGGTGGACCGACCACGAGTGAAACCGAATTGTTTTGTATGTAATAGTTTATTAACGTTAAAGTGATTTTGCATTTGATTAAGCATAATTTTTTCAAAAATTTTACTAAATGTAGGTAGTACAGAAATGGGACGGAAATTGGACGGATCTGAAGTACTACCCGATTTAAACAGGGGAATTAATTTACTAGATTTCATTAAATCAGGGAACACACCACTATCAACACAATTATTAAATATTATTACTAGTTCAGGAGCAACCATTTCAATAAAAGAATTTACTAAATACACAGAGATGCCCCAGAGGTCAGCTGTTTTCTTGATATTTAAAGATTTAAAAGTTTTTAAGATAGTGTTTATGTTAACTTTACTGAATTTAAATATAACGTTACAACAAGGAACGTTTGCTTTTAACAAAGATTCAGCAATGGGGGTTGAAGAGCCTAGGGTTTTTGTCAAATCTACAGGAATTCGGGAGAAAAAATTTTCAAATTCGTTAGCGACCTCGAAGTCTGATGTAGTTATTTTACCATTTATATTAAGTTTAAAATGATTATCATTTAATTTTTGTTGACCTCTTTCCGCGTTTATAATTTTCCAAGTAGATTTAACTTTGTCTGCACTATTGAGAATTTTATCACTTATATATTTTGATTTAGCTGCTAAACAATCTGCTTTAAACTTTTTTGAATAAGTTTTAACATAATCTAGAAATTCAACTGATCTATTAAGCTGTCTTTCTGAGTATAGTTCATAAAGTTTTTGTCTACTTTTGTGTATACCCTCAGTGGCCCATTCACTGAAAGTAGGACTATCACTAATCATGACCTCCTTAGACTTGAATATGGAGTTGAACTCGTTGTAAAAAGAATCAAAAAATAATTTATACATTACATTTGGATCTAAGCCAGTGTCTAAGAATGGAATTTTATTGCAAAGTCCAACCCTCATACGTTCCAAGCGGTCACCAGTTATTGGTCTACATAATATTTTACGTTTTATAACTTTTTCTTTAGTGATTTTAAAAGATGCTATTTGCCCACAATGGTCTGAATCTAGCTTTTTTATAATACTTTTACTTTCTGGCAACATATCGCTGTATATATTATCCAGGCAAGTGGCTATTGTATTACAATATCTAGTAGGCTCCAAAAATAAGTTTGTAAGATTGTGTGATTTAAATAAATTTAAAATATTATAACTCATAGGCGTATTAACAAGTAAATCGACATTAAAATCACCACATACTATTAGGTACTTATTAGTTTTTCCAAGTTTACATAGAACTTTGTCAATAAGTTCCTCAAATTCGCAAAAGGGTGAGGTTCCAGGTTTATACACGCATACTACTATGAATTGCTCCATTTCCACGCACGACAGTTCGACTTTACACTCTAGAGAAAGAGACACAATATCTTTCCGTTCTTTAAATTTAAGTTGTTTATTTAATAAAATCAAAGATCCCCCCCGTACTGTGGTCACCCTGCAGAATGCACTACCAACCCGGTGATTACTGAAATTGAACAAGAGCTCATACGGCTTACGCATATGTTCTGTAATACAAAAAATATCAATATTATCTGAATTCATTAACAGTTCCAACTCTAACTCTTTGCCATGTGTTAAACAACCAATATTTTGATGCCCTATGTTGATATAATTTACATTTTTTGATTTGGTTTGATTTGGAGGGCATTTTTTAACATAATTAATATTTGTAACTAAATTTAATTCAATTAATTGACTATGTCTGCTAAAGGGTAATATTGCCTCTGTTGTCGTAGAACTTAATTTAAATTACTTGGAACAGATTCCAAAGTCTTAACACTAAATCTACATTGCTCAATAAAAGCAGTTTTGTCAGCCAAGTTCTTGGCTGAAGTGTAAAAATAATTGAATAGCAAACTTGCTATTTGTCTCTTATAATGCTTTGGTAGAAAATACCTACCTTTGTTTACATAAACAATATGTTTGTTATTGTTAAAGTTACTGTCAGAAGTTGACAAATTGTATTTATATACAGTTCTCTTAAAAACAGAATTAAAGTCAATTACATGGAATTTATTATTATATTGGCTAGTTAAATTGAGTTGTAAATTTATCTTATATCTAAGAGAATTTTCCACGTCTGGCACACCTTTTATGTATGGTAATGTAAACATTACTACATGTTCAACATTTAAGTTTTGCATTTTGTCAAAGTATAGGGATAGTTCATTTTTGTTAATTTTACCCCTGTTTGAGCAGAAAATAATTATGTTACTGTTTGAGTCAAAATTATATTCTAATATCTTTTGCATAATTTCATTTAAAGATGCACCTGGATAACAGTTATTAATAATTGAATAACAATTTGAATTAAATTGTTGTATCAGAAAAGAACTAAAATCAGTTCCAATATCATCACTAAATAAAACTAGTTTAGTATATCCAGTATGACTATTACTTTTTACACTGTCACACAATTCATACACTAATGAAGTAGAAGGTGAGCAAGTTGTAAGGGAAGCCTGGTTCTCCAATGATTGAGAAGGACTTGTGCAATTGATATTGCATGAGTGGTTATTTATGAAGGTATTAAGGCGCTCAGTATTATAATTAGATGTTTTGAGTACCTTATCTATACTTGATGAACACTTATTAAAGTCTTTTAGAGACCATTCATATTTCTTAGTTACATACTCTAATTCAAATTGCAAATTTTTTATTTGTGACTCTAAGCGTTGTGTGTCAGTGTAATATTTTAAATGACTTTGTTTAAGTTCTAACATAGATAATTTAGCTTGTTCTCTTAATTTTAAACTAGAGTTAACATTTTTACACTTTTTGATTAAGATTCTATGATATTTTAATTGTTTCTTTGATTTTAAAATGAATTTCTTTATTTTTAGGTATTTTTTTAGTTTATTCCTGCTGCAAAAATAAACTGGCTTGTCCAGTTGGTATGAACTGTCATTGGTAAGATCTATAGTAGACAAGTCCAGGTTTGGAACTGTTGCAGAAGGAACAAACTGCGGAGTACCACTCATTAGCTCGTTATAAAGGTTATCCGTTTGTTGGACTACGACTTGCTTGGCAGCTGACTCCAAGTGTAAGATGTGCCCCTGGGCATCCCGTAGCTCCTGTTCCAGCAAGGTAGTCCTCCTCAAGGTCCCTTCATACTCGTCACTGCACTCTTGAAACCTATCTACTATTGATTGAAGGTGGTTCCGCTGCATTACAATTTCATCATAACTAATATGAAGCCTAGCTAGTTCAGATTTTAGTTTTTTACTATCGTCTAAAGCACCTATCAACAAGTTTTCATTTTCTTCTCTTTCTTTTTCTAATTGTAAACAGAGCTCTGTTTTAGATTTAAGTTCCTGCAACACCAGCTGAAGTTTGGGCTCCTCCTGCTGGCGGGATAAGGCTCTACGGCTACGGGTATTCATATTCTCGACAAATAAGTGCAATTAAACGCAATTTAGAAAATACAAGTAGGTAGTTCGAGGTTATGTTAGGTACCGGTAAATTAAAATCAAAACTTTTCTGTACTCACGAAAATAGATCGCCTGTTTTCAATGTTGAGTATATGAATAAACACGTATAATAAAATAGTTTTACCTATTATAGGAGAAACATTATGTATTTACGTGAAATAACATTGAACAATACGGTCAGCTGATTCGTCACTTTTTAGCTTATTTTTACACTAATATACACAAAATTCTTTGAAATGATTATTTTTGCACTACTATTGTGATGATATTGGAGTTATCTGATGTAATTTGTATTTATTTCACTAATAAATTTATAGGAGCTAAAATTTTACGACTGTTCAATAGTGTTGCCAGACGCAGAGATCAATATAATAAGATCAATATAAGCAGTATAATAAGTTTTACATACCTCACTGTCATAATATTATATTAGCTTGTAAGCCATAGCCTAGTTTAGTCTATGCTTAGATTATATCAATATTGTCTTGTCTATGTTCACTTCCGTCTTTCTATACTTTGTAACATGGCCGACTGAAATACACGACACGTATTATTACGAGCTCCTGTCTTTTATTCCAAAAACCAACAAACATCAGGTGTGGTGTAAACTGGCGTGTCTTAGGAAGAACTGGATCAACCAAAAGAAAAAAAAGGACGAATCTTCAACGTCGTCGGGTCGCCTCAAGCACATGGACGTTCATGCATCCAACATGCCGCTCACGTGGAAAAATTGGATCACCAAATTCAAAATATATCTCAAAGCATTTAAATATGATCAAGAAAGCGAAGATAGGCAAGTTGCACTTTTATTACATTATATAGGACCAGATTGCCTTCACATATTTTATTCTTTCAACCTAGATGTCGAAACAGTCAAGCTACAAGTGTTGATCGACAGATTTGCAGGTTATTTCAGCCCAAAAGTCAATATAACCATGATAAGGCATAAACTTTTTAACAGAAAGCAACTGCAAAATGAACAGCTGGACAGTTATATAACAGATCTCAAAAATATAGCCCATCAGTGTAATTTTGGTGAATTGCAAGACGATTTACTAAAAGATATATTTAGTTGGAATCTAAATGATCAGAATCAATACATTAAAGAGAAAATTTTGCAAGAATTACCTACCACTTTAGATGCCACTATAAATATTGCTAAGTCACTAGAATCGTCCCGGAAAGAAGTTCAAATATTATCAGGCACAAATCCCAATTCATCTGTAGCTAGTATAGATAGTATACATAACAGAAGTAGTCAACAGTCCAGTAGAAGTCATTCACAACATCGTCAGTCAAGAAATCATAGTCGTAGTCAACAATCAAGGTGTAATCCGCAGTCACAGGACCGTCAATCAAGAATTCAGAGTCACAGTCAACAATCAAGGTACAATCCGCAGTCACAGGATCGTCAATCAAGAAGTCAGAGTCACAGTCAACAGTCAAGGTACAATCCTAACCAGTCATACAATACATCCCATTCATCGAGTTATAGCAGTCCCAATGGTTATAAAGGTAACAATCAGTCTATGAATAACTCAATGTGTCCAAAGTGTGGTCAAACACATCGTTTTAAATGTCCTGCTCTTGGTGCAAAATGTAATTTCTGTCAAAAACTTAATCATTATTCAAAGATGTGTAAGTCCAAGCAAAAATATGTTAATTATGTACAAGAAGATTTTTCTAATGATGATCAAGCTTTTTTAGGTGCTGTTTATCAATGTAATTCTGTAAAATGTAGTAACCAATGGTCAATAACCCTAAGTATCTGTAGTCAATCTGTTTGCTTACTTATTGATTCAGGTGCAGATGTGAATTTGATGTCTAAGAAAGCATTTGAAAAACTAGCGTTGCAAGAGATAAATCTTATACAAACACCATTTAACTTGACAACATTTACAGGTCAAAGTATACCTACAATCGGTTATTGTACATTACCATGTAAGTATAATGACAAATCATACAACTTGTGTTTCCATATTACACCGCTAGATTGCAAAAATATTCTGGGTAGACAGTCATGTCAACAGTTAAAAGTCATAAAAAGAATACAGTCAGTAACCTTTGATGAAAACATATCTGAACACAGTCCAAACTACACACTTAGTCAGCATAGCCAGAACAACAATTTACAGTCAATGTCAAGTCAGTCTAACAGTCAAAGTCAAGTCATATCACAGTCAATGTGTCACAAAGTCCCTATCACAGCCGTTCAAATGGTATGGTAGAACGGACAGTAGGCATAATTAAAAATATGCTTAGAAAATGTTTACTTGATAATACTGATCCATATTTAGCATTATTGCAATATCGCAATACTCCCAAAAACAATTTATGTTCACCAGCACAACTTTCCATGTCACGTAGACTTCGTACAAAGCTACCTATAGTAGAAAAACTTTTAAAACCAAAATTGTGTAACTATAGACATCTTAAACAAGTCAATAATCAAAATTTACATAAGATGAAAGAGTATTACAACAAAAATTCCAAAGATCTTAAACCCTTGGAGGTAAATAGTCATGTTATGTTTCAAAAACATCCACAATCGTCTTGGTTTCCAGGTATTATACAACAAGTTAGTCCTGAACCTAGGTCGTATATCATAAAAAGTAAATTTGGTACATATCGTCGCAATAGACAATACATAACACTTAGACCAAAGTCTCAATATTCTTTTCATTCACATAACACACAGACTAATAATTTTCACACTCAACCAGTCAGTTCCAATCAAACTTATATCAGTTATACTCCTTGTTATACAAATGATTACTCTAAAATTTCTCATAGTCAATCTCCTCAACGTACTAGCAGTCAACCAATTAAGAAATATTCTAGTTCAGGAAGAGAGATAAGGCAACCACAACGTCTTATAGACACAGTCTTATAAGCATTATTTCGTATTCATTGTCATGTACTTAGTTATAAGTAATTAATTAGTAAACTAAAATGTTGTAAACCATTGTTTGTTTACATTTAGAAACAATCGTCAAATTGACAACGTCAAATTATGTCAACTGTCAGAATCTTTTAAAACGTCAAATTGTCTCGTGTCAAAACACTAAAATGCGTTTTGTTATTTTTATATAAGAATCTAAAATAAGTTACTTAAAGGGAAGATGTCATAATATTATATTAGCTTGTAAGCCATAGCCTAGTTTAGTCTATGCTTAGATTATATCAATATTGTCTTGTCTATGTTCACTTCCGTCTTTCTATACTTTGTAACATGGCCGACTGAAATACACGACACGTATTATTACGAGCTCCTGTCTTTTATTCCAAAAACCAACGCGATTTGACGAGCAATCATATCTCTTATATGTTGGTGTTCTGGTGTGCTAAGGCTATGTGACCTTTGCTCCAAAAGAGAAGTGCCACAACTGATGCACACACGAATGTGGCCAAGGCGAGGTTCAGCTGACCGTTGGCTGGTTGGTATTCTTATTTCTTGCCTGGCATTAGTCGAACATAAATGGCAAACAAAATCCTCACTCGAAAGTTGCTAAAAAGGAAGTAAAAACATTCAGGTTTAGTTGATTGTTAGACTGTATTGCATTTGATTTGTGTCGGATGTATGAATTTTTATTTTTACCCACCTGTTGCTGTCCCACCCATCTTTGTATTAAAGATCGGATATCAGCAATTTGGATGTCTTCGTATTCTAGTTAATATTTAAATTACAACACAACGTAAATATCCACCAGTTGTACGGTCATAAGAATCATCCACCCAGCCGCAACCGAACCGGACACACAGCCAGGCCTCCGTCACTCGCTCAAGGCCGCGCGCTATATACCTACCGCTCGGCGTACTTTCGAGAGTACAAACTGGCAGAGGGCTGCCGAACGCCCGCCTGAGCGCTCGCATCGCACCGCACTGCACCTTTCCCGCGCTTACGCTTCGAAATGCAGAAACCACGTAATTATTGTGCGGATTATAGTAGGTATGCAAATGGTATGCACTATTTTAATAATAACAAAATGCATTTTTAACTTGGGTTTCATTTACTTACATTTCCTTTTGTTTTTCGTGCACCGGGATTACGTTATGTTTGGTTTCCGTAGCAGAAAGTAACATAATATTTTGATGTTTACGATTTATGGCGTATTAAAAAAAAACTACTTACTAGATCTCGTTCAAACCAATTTTCGGTAGAAGTTTGCATGGTAATGTACAACATATATATTTTTTGTTTTATCATTCTCCTATTTTAGAAGTTAGAGGTGAGGGGGACACATTCTACCACTTTGGAAGGGTCTCTCGCGCAAACTATTCAGTTTAGAAAAAAAATGATATTATGAACCTCAATATAATTTTTGATGACCTATCGATAGATATTATTTATTTTCTTTTTAGGGCTCCGTACCCAAAGGGGAAATACAGAACCCTATTACAAAGACTTCACTGTCCGTCAAATGGTTGATTCGTAACATTAGTTTTATTACAATAATCACCATAGGTACCCTGGCGCATTCTTACGATGGCGTCACTCGCACGGCGGGCAACACAAGTCCGGCAAGCTCGTGCGCGACCGTCCTGCGGGGTGACAGACGGTGGCGGGGACGAGGTACTAAAGATGTCAGCGGGTAGCGGGTGGTGCAGCGGGGAAGGGAAACGCATGCATCTGCGCGTCTCGACTCTACGTTCGCTTGTTTAAGGTAATATGTAAATAATCCACATTTCCCTCCCAGGTGGGATAGGTGGAAAAGGAGGCTCCTCGTTCTGTGCAGCAGGTATTATTATTAAAATTTTGTAGGTTAATATAGAGTAGGTATTTTCGCTTTTGTATGGGAGTGATGTATCTGTTACGTAGTAACTATTTATTAATCTGTGACACAGCACCGCAGCACACTGCAGCACCCGCACCACAAAATTGCGGTGACGCTACACCGCCGCCGTGCACCGATATCGCAGTGGTTTTCGTTGTCAGCGGGAGCGGAATTCATATTCAAGCCGTGGTCGTCAGGTATAGGAGAATCGCCAGAGTCCATATTAATAATTTTAAAGAATGTAATATCGAAGAACGCACAAAACCACAATAATACAATGAATGAATGCATAGGTATTGAAGAATGCAGTGTTTGCGGTACAGCGGTACCAAAGAGAATACAATACTACGTAAGAAGAGACGGGACTCCCATAGTGCAAAATAATCTTACAAAATGTCAAATCAGTGGATAACGTTATGTAGCCAACCTAACAAATGTTACACATACAGAGTCGCCAACATAAGGGAAAAATAGAGATGTGCCACTTAATATTATTTTATATATCGATATATATAAAATAATATTAAATGGCATTTATCGATATCGATAAATGTAGTACTTTTTACGTACTTTTTTTTAAATAATTTTATATTTTCGCAGACGCTATACTCCATTTTTCAACTAAAGTACTGCGTCATACAAGTTACATGTTAAAAATGAATAAGCGTGTAATTTCCCGGAGGCAGTACATTTAATTAAAAAACGGAGTATAGGCTCAGTTTGGGTTTTAAAATGATAAGTTCATGAAATTAAATATTTATTTAAAAACATTACATGTATATTAAAAATATTTGTAATTTCTTCTTCAATCAATATTCTGCAGCTCGTAGTATTGGTGACTGTGTAACATTATGACCCTTTTTATTTAAAACTCACTGTAGGCTAGGTTTTATATAATCTACAATCTGCTTCGCTTCTATTGTGTAATGATGATCCGGTTATCTGAGCCTCCAATACATCCTTAGTCCATAGCACCCAACAGTCCCTCTTGTTCTCCTTTCTGTATGTATAAATTAGAGCTCAAGCAACCATTGTCACTTGTCTAAGTATCCTACATTCTAAACTATGGTAAACCTGGTTTCATCTTTTCTTTAGGTAAAAGGAAGGGTTAGGCTTTTCTCTTTAGCATACAATTGAATGAACCAGGGAATGATTTATCTAAGGGCAAGTAAGTTACTATACTCACTTTATACTATACACAATGGTCAGACGGTCCTGGTGGATCATCGGAGGCCGTCTACACTTTACTGTACAACTCTTTCACTCTACTCAGTGGTCGGACGGCCCTGCTGTGGATTCAATACATCACATCAGAGGAAGCCGTCCGTACTCTACTTTGAGGACGTCTCCTCACTCTGATCTGGCGGTCCTGATGGGGGTCACATACACCCCGTCACAGGAAGCCGCTCACTTTACTTTAGGGACGTCCCCAACACTCTTTAAGGACGTCCCTCATCTCTTTACTTGGCGCCTAGATGAACATAGGACGTCTCAATCCATCCCCAATTAAGTAAGTTACATGAAACCAATACAAAGGATATCAACGTCCCGGCATCTGTCTGGTGTGTCACTCACACTCTCTTTCTTTAGTCTCTTTACAATTCTATTAGTCTCAACGGGTTAATCAAGTCAGTATCACTTTAACGGGTCAAACTTACTTTCACGGTTGGATGGTGGTTACTTTCCATCCATCCGTACAATATCATGAGAATGAGCAAGAAAGGTTATTGCAATGTGCTGACAAGTAAATTATCAGAGCAATAGCTTTAAATTACAAGTCAACCTACTCCGGAACTTTATCATCAAGCTTCTACCAACTATAACATGCAGCTAAGACACTAAACAGAACTCATTTGATATACTTAGCTTATAGATCGACAGGAATCAGGTCAACTTTGCATCTTTATAATTACACTTGAACAATTCGGGCTTCGTTGGCTCGCGTCATAGTTGAAAATTGAATTATATTTTTTAGAGGTTAGGTAGGGTTCTCCGTCTTAATTATTTGGATGTAACCGCCCGCATTCCAGCGATTACCTAGTTATAAAGATAAGGTTTTACATCACGTTCGAACACAAAAACACATTTATCAAATGTTTTGAGCGATAATTTGTCTTTCCATCATTCTTTCATGCTATGTAGTTATATATTTTGTTATCTTCCGGTGTTATTGTTCTCATCCATAGGAAATCTGGCCATGAAAATCCGTTTTGTGCCGTCCTTTCTTCCAGATTTTAAACTACATATTTCACAGTTTCTATACATACTTCATATTCGATTTTAATTAAAAACAACGTATAAAACAGTCTATTCTAGAGAACGGTCTTACAAAAATTTTAATAAAATTCAGCTATTCTCCCAATTATTTCACTAATTACATTCAAAGAAAAACATTATTATTGAAATTGAAAATAACTTCTTCTTCTTCTCTTTTTTATGGCCTCTGCTTGTAGCAATTTACCAATGTCCAGTCAATTCAATTCAATTCTTTTTTATGGCCTCTGCTTATAGCAATTTGCCAATGTCCAGTCTTCGTAAATCAAGTATATAAATCAACAAATAAAAACGTAAAAAAATGAAAAATGTGAATGTGATGTGAAAATGGCGGATGATCAAAAACACACAAAAACCATTGAAAATAACGATTAGACATTCACACCGACAGACAGTGACACATGACATTTCATCAAGGAACGAGCGGGACAGATTGAGAAATTTTGTGAGACAAATATTGAGCCATTAAAATTTATCCCCGTTTCATAATAGTTTTTTTTGTATGTAGTTGCGACAGACTGAGCGGTACATACAGCCGTATGTCAATGTCATTTGATTTGACAACTTACGTGAGAAAGAGAGGGAGAGCTTTTTTTTAATTCTCTAGCTTGGTGTGGGGCATAAATAAAATAAAATATTGATTTATCGATTGCCGTAATAAGAAAATCAGTATTTTGTAAGCTTACTATCAATAAATAATATATAATTATAACATAACGTGTGTGAAAATCAACAGTTATTCATGTTAGATACAGTTAAGTTAATTAAAAATCTATCTAGGTATTTATAAATATATATAAATATCTCTAATACTATTTTTATTTAAAATGTCGAAAATAACGTCGTCTTATATCGAATTAAGGATAGTGAAGAAAATTATGACAATTCGTAATACATTTTTTGAGCAATAGGGTTCTTTTGTACATTTCGGATGAACGTGGGCCAAGAATGAACATGCCCCTTTCAACATCAAATTTTCCATTGTTTTATCATGGACTTTCGCCAGGTAACGCCTGACTCCATTCAGTATTAGAAAAGTGTGTATCCATCGATGGATCAGAGTGGAAAAAAATGTGGAAACAAATCCATCGATGGATTTGTTCAGAGGATTAAAGTGGAATAGAGCGTTTCATTGTAGTAAATTGACATTTCATTGATTCATAATTATTTAACCATTCATTAATAACATAAAATTTCATAGGTAAATTACAATTAGGTACAATATTTCTTTAATTTTTTAATTAGGACTTATAAATTTGACATTCAGTAATTACTTCAAACGAAATATTACCAACAGTGAGGTTTTTATTATATGTGAAGAGAATTATTAACATTATTGAAATGTTTATTTGTCCTACCAAATATGTGGTATGGTACAAGAGTCCCCCGCTCCGAACATGTATGGATTACGAGGTCATAAAATATGATTACCAGCAAGCTGATTTTTTTACTGTTGGTTATTTAATATTTATATAATATAACAGTCTCTTTGTCTACCAATTTGTCTGGTAGGTTATCCGAGTCCGACGATCAAAAGTTGTAGTACTAATTGGTGATGTAAAATTAACTCCCATCAAGCTCATTTTTCATAAGTAGCTTCAATTCAATTCAATTCAATTCTTTGTTATGGCCTCTGCTTGCACTTGCAGCAACTTGCCAATGACCAGTGAGTAAAGCTAATAACGTAGGAGATTTTAACTGTGGGTCGAAATTATGATCGGTGGCCGAGTAATTCCATAACTCAGTCAGAGTCTAAACAAAAAAAAATACCATAAAAGATAAAAGAATACAATTAAAACTACCATAGATAAAGAATATTCTATCTACAGTAACTACTAACTACACAATACATTAAGATATAAATAGATAAGAGACCACAAAAAAGGGGGATATGGTTACGTAATTTAAGTAGGTAGGTACCTATAGTTTTAATTTATTATATTCAATAAGTAGCTTCAAGTAGCTTTCAAAGTAGCGTCAAACTTTGCGTCAGTGGCGTTTGCTATCAAATTAAATAAATGTGGAACTTGAACTACATAAGTATATATGTTAAATAATGAAAGTGGTTTATAATGTAAAATGTTGCGATGCACAAATAAAACACTCTTTCTTTCTAAAATTATTTGTTTACCAACCTAGGGTACCAGGAGGGTCTACTGTTTGAGTTGAAATAGAAACACTGGAAAACTTTTACATATATAATTACCTAGATAGCTAGTTACAAACATACTTTACCCCGGCTAAAGGGTCGTGGGTGATTAGAAGCGATACAATATTAGTTCTATATCAATATAGGCTACAGGCCTCAGAATCATGGGACGTGTGCTGAATATTAGTTTAATAGTTATAGTATTATAGTTGCTTGCAATATAAGGGCCTGCTAGGGTACCGTAAGTTAGAAACGGGTTCGGTATGACTTTACTGATCATAATTAATTAGTTTTATATCTTTAATATGTCACTCGCCTAGTGGTTTGTTAGATATATACGAAAGTTTATAGGACAGTAGTGATTTTACCTTTTTTAAAAAAAATTTGGTAAAGTTTCTTAGTAAAGCATTTATCTTTGTCGCCTAGGTATAAAGTACGTTTTAAATTATAAAAATTAGCATTTCGTAGGTGAGCCGCTAGTAAACGACTCCAATGACTCGATATAGCTAATGCGTGGCTCATGGACCATATCAGGGTCAGAATTAATATGGCGTGAACCACCATAATATTAGTTTACGATTAAAAATAAGCGACGAGAGATAGAAAGAAAAAAAAAATAGTTTTATTACAGTGAAATTCGTAGTTAGTTTTATTTTAGGTATAAAAGTATCCCATATACGGTTACCATTTTGAATGAAAGTATTCATAATTGTAGTTACCGTTTGTTGATGGATTTTTTATTTGTTTTTTTTTTTTTTTTAGTTGTAGAATGAAAATTGCGATTAACTAGACAAAAACGTAGCTCGTCATTTTTTTTTTTTTTTAGGTATAAAAATGACGGGATTAGACCATAGACTCTTTGAAGGTTCTATCACTTCATCCTTGATCAGTTCGATCGAGTGATTTATTGATGAAATGCGACTCAGACCCCGCTTTTGGTAAGACATATTATAAAATTTAGAATTTTTGTGGTCAACAGTAGCTCTGTGGTCGTATTTTAGAAGTTTAGACTAGAACCGAGTCTAAATGGTCAGGAAATAGCCCATACTATCTCCAGAAATCCATACCAAGTATCAAGGAATGTTTTATTCCTGGTACTATATGAGTGACAATAGGTATAGTTTTACCCTGAAACTCGAACGGTATAGTAACTGAGACCAGAGAAGAATATTTGTCGCCACCAGAAGTGGAGAACTTTGCAGGACAGAGTTTGTTAAATTCCAAGTTATTAAAAAAAATATATTATGTGAACCATTACCTAAGATGGTTACACACGATCCAGAGTCAAGTAGACCAACGGTGTGTATTTTGTTCACCGTTACCGGGATATAAGGAGTATCATTTATTTTGATAGAATTTTCGATTGGGACTCGTTTATTAGAATTAATAAAATTAGACACATAGTTAAGCCAATTATGCCACTCGGCTTTGTTAGTCTTTGACCTAAATTTTATTTTGTCCCAATCGGAATTTTTTAGTTTCTTAGGTTTTTGATTAGGTTTACAAGTAGGACAGTCGGTAGAACGATATACTTTTAGTCCACATTTAAAACAAATTAGAAAGCGTGGTTGATTGCAACCATATAAAGAGTGAGTGTTGGTTCTGCATCTAGGACAGTACTGTTTAAAATTATTAGAGATGTTGATTGCGTTTACCATATGACTAGCATCAGATTTAGTAAAACATGGTTCATAATTTTTATAGAAATTATTATTTGGGGAGTTTTTATTTGCATTGGGGATAGAATAGTCATTATATGCTAGATCAGGAGCCAATGTATCAGCTGAGGGCATTGGTGGTTCCAGAAATTGTCTACTACGGCTATGGTATTTTTCGAACCTTCTACACACTGTAAGTAATGTAGGAATGTCGTTTATATAGGTAGTTAAAAGTGCATGTAAGTAACATGGCATAATATTGTTTAGTTATATATCTAGCTTTTCGGGTTCGGTAATAGGAGTATCTAACCGAGAAAATAATCCCTGCATTTTAGAAAAATATATAGTTATGTTCTCATTTATCCCCTGAATTCGCAATCTAATTTCCGACATTAATTTATAGTTATAGTTATGTGGACTAAAATCACGCTTTAGATATTGGCGAAGGTCTTCCCATGATTGTATACTATTCCTGACAGCTCGATACCAATGTAAGGCATCGTCTGAAAATATATCGAATGCAACGCATAGTACTTTGTCCCTAGGAATACCTCTAGAAGCCATAAATTCGTTTAATTTTTGTAAAAATGCGCGTACGCAAGTCCTACCATTATATTTGAATCTACCCAGATCTGCAAACAACTTATGTTCGTATAGCAGTACTAACGAGTCAACACAAACCGGTCCGTGAGCGCATGAAGACTTTAATGCGTTCAAATCCGCGTGGGCCAAATGATAAGCCTCCCAGACGGGCTCAATTGATTTTGCGGTAGTAGGCAGAGATATATCAACTCTAGATGGTCTATGAAACACGTGTTGAATAATTGATTCAGTTTTATTATGAAGATTTATATCAAATTTAGATTTTAGAGAAATGATATTATTATTTATTCTAAATATAGAGTTACGAGATGCAGTTATATCTACCTCCGGAGTATATTTAGAAGATAAAATGTCTTCCGGGGATATTTTAGAAAGTTTAGCTAATTGATTGCGTAATTCCTCAGCCGTTTCGCCAGGCGAGCCATCTCTGATTAGTACCTCATATGTTAGTTCTGGATTAATGAGATGCTCAAATGAGATTGCGTAAGCCATGGTTATCGGTTGAGCAGATACGAAGTACACAAAAAAAAATATATGTAGGAGAAAGAAAAATAGGATTGATTTCTCGTCTAAAAGGGTTATAGTACAAGGTCACCTTGCGGCATATAGGTTAGATGCGTAGATAATGGCCACGCGCCATAGCATTTGCTTGCCACGTGGGCGTCGTACTTACAAAGATAAAGTAATCATTTAGAGATTAGTGAAATAGTTATTATTTAGATACATAGAATTAGCACTTAATTTTTATAAAGTAGTACATACCCTTTTACACGAGTTCACACAATTTCACAGAAAAAAATTATAGATTGCACACGTCCTTGACTGTAAAACCTTTGTTCGGGCGCCACTGTAACGAAGATGCCCTCCTGCCTAGGGTACCAGTACAAACATACTTTACCCCGGCTAAAGGGTCGTGGGTGATTAGAAGCGATACAATATTAGTTCTATATCAATATAGGCTACACGTCTCAGAATCATGGGAATGTGCTGAATATAGGAACAGCAACGTCACCTGTCGATGTTGTAGTAGGTAAGAAGAACGAATGACGTGTGACCTTCGTATAACTAGTAGGTCGCTGAGAAGCGGGGATGTTGACACGCCCCGCGCGCTCGATTGACGTCACAAGTAAAAAAACCAGCTTGCTGGTAATCATATTTTATGACCTCGTAATCCATACATGTTCCCGAATTGAAACTTCTCGTGTCGATATAATGTATCGACACGAGAAGTTAAATATAAAAAACAAATTTACCATCATGTGACGGTAATAGTAAGTGTGTACAATTATTTTCACTTTGGCGCTTAGCACTCCTCGACAATCATCTCATCACTCTCGCCTTGATATCCCAATGCGAGATAATACCCAGGCCGTAGAACATTGAAACTTATTGATTAACAGCATGCTCATTTTTCGTAAGTAGCTTTATTTTGCCGACATCCCACATAATATATCCCACACATTTTTTTATATTGAAACAAAAGTTTGCCACCTATTACGTGGGACCAGTACATAAAGCCTCTATTAATTGATTGAACGAACGATTTCTCGAGACGCAGGCCTGTGGTCCCGCTGGCCGCTCCAGTGCCTCCTAGTCCCATTCTTCTAATAAAAATAGCCTTATTATAAACTTTGGAAATGTATTCGGGATATTTACCATGTATTATTATTTTTTTGTCGAGTTTCCGATATTTCGGCACTATTGCAAGCGCCATGGTCACGGAGGAACTGTGGGAACGTGTTCCTCCGTGACCATGGCGCTTGCAATAGTGCCGAAATATCGGAAACTCGACAACAAAATAATAATACATGGTAAATATCCCGAATACATTTCCAAAGTTTATAATAATAACGACCATGGCAGTTTAAATAACTATAAAATAGCCTTATGTAGAAAAAGGCACAATTTTTGAGGTTCTTTCGAGATTTGGTGAAAATACCACGAAATTAGATGCCCTTACTTAGACCCACAAAATAAAAAAAATCCCTTTCATGTCATCTATCACCTACCTATTTGTGGCAATAAATTGACAACTGTAAACTTAATTAACATATTTAATTTACAAATGAAAATGTTTTAACATCATCATCCTCCACCTGAACACATGAGACAACAAATAAACGTTCTACAGATTTCGGTTAACAGAATGCATGGACTCCACACCCCAACAGCTAATACAAATAGCACGATGTCAGTGAACTGCCTCCAAAATGTCAGCAGGGACAAACAGTGCGGATAAAACCACGGGCAAGAATAATACATCCATAAACATGGCTTTTTTCTTAAAGATTTCATAAAAGGGCTACATTCTGGGGGATCCCGATGTTTCTTTCCGGCAAGTTTTCTTATCAGTCGTTTTTTCGGATCTTTATCTCGAAAATGTACTAAATAATTAGTAAAAGGATGAGTCTCCAAGCCAGCTACCAAATATTTTGATGTTTGCATTGCCGCACATCTACGTTTAACTCTGGCGGCAGTACCATCAAAGCCAATAGCTTCGAACTGCTTCAGAGCGCTATTAGTTTGGTGTTCAGGAGTGTAACTGTATTCGATGTCAGAAGGATGACTGATATATCTTTTAGCACACGTCATCATTCTACGGATTTGATTGAGACTGAATTTGCCGATATCCGCAGTGTTTTCGGCTAATAACGCTACATCACTAATATGGTCTGCGTATTGCTTCAATATCTTCATGCTCTTTGCGTCTTGTTTCTTTATTCGCTTTCTCATCACGTCATCTTCCTGCTCATACCGTTTTAATCGTGCCTTTGCTGATTCACTTATTTTCTTGTCATCTTTTATCTTCTTTTGCTCCTTATTTTTCACCTTCTTATTCTTCTCTTTATTCTTCTCTAATAATGCAACGTATTTATCGTGGTAATATGGTGTCCTTTTATTATACTCTTTTTCACAGGCAGCAATCCCACAAATGCAAGGAGGAGGTTTTTTGGCAGATCGATGTTGTTTCCTGATTTCCTCTTTCTTCAATCTTTCTACCGTACATGATTTATTCCCACATAAACACTTTTTATGTTTTAAGTCTTCTGCATAATCACGAAAACTGCTAAAACCTTTCAATGCTTTAGATCTAAACATTTTTTGCAGATCTTGACCTCGATCCACAATTGGTTTTTTGGTTTTCACTTCTTTCGGAGTATTAATATTGTCCTTTGCAGTAGATTTAGTAGTAGGCTTAGTAGTAGGCTCATTATATTTCGTAGTAGTAGGCTTAGTAGATTTAGTAGTAGGCTTGGTAGGTTTAGTAGTAGGCTCAGTATATTTAGTAGTAGTAGGCTCAGTAGATTTAGTAGTAGGCTTAGTAGGTTTAGTAGTAGGCTCAGTATATTTAGTAGTAGGCTTAGTATGTTTAGTAGTAGGCTCATTATATTTAGTAGTAATAGGCTTAGTATATTTAGTAGTAGTAAGCTCATTATATTTAGGAGTAGTAGGCTTAGTATATTGACCAAAACGACAGCCATAACGACAAATACAGCACGTACAATTTTTAGGGTGACCATTTACGTTCCTGTCTCTGTTGGTGCATACACAACACTTACATTTTTTACCATGACCACCAGGCAACGATTTGTCTACCTCATCACACGAAAATTTACGTCCTCTTCGAGGTTGATCTTGATTATTTCTCCCAAATTTGTGTTTATAGGTGTCAAAAATGGATGTCATTATATCATCTGGTCTCAAAATGTTTGCATTATCTCTGTTGATAACTACGTCAAGCACTGGTTCTTCCCCTTCTTCAAGCTCTGTCAAAGAATATAAAAGCTATAATTATTGATCGAACGAGAGTAGCGAAGCGTCTACATTTTGAGATTGGACAATTTTGCTTTCGTCCGTCTGTCTCTCTGTATGTGTGTTCCGGGCTAGCAGCCACAGTTTTTATCCGATCTTCACGAAACCTTGGTTGTTGTGGTGGAAAACTCATGATTTCATACAATTTTTTCATTGAGTTTTTTTGGATTGGGAGGAAAAAGGGGGGAAAAGCTCAAATAATGTTTTTAATGCTCGCGAGGTCTACTGTTCCACCATGGGGCGACCACTAGTACTTATAACACAATGACATAATTTATCTCAGTACTTGCTTCTGCCTGCTGAAGCCTGCTGAAGCTGGGACCGGTGTTATTATCAGGTATGTATCATGGGTTCTGGCTAATGCAATTTAGGTTCGGACTATAGAATTGATGCTATCTATTGTACTATCAGGCCCGGTAACGACAAAAGGCTCTTTTACGTGGGACCAACAAAACTAGTCACCAATAATGGCCTAAGCCAAATTTTTTTCAGATTTTTCGCGCCAACCGTTTAGATTTAAGAATGAAGGGGAGGGGCTTTAGGACACCATGTTTTAACAAAAAAATGCTCTTCAAAGCTGAATAGCTGGCAAACGGATACTAAATCAAAAACTTATCTAATAAAGGTTAATAGAGGTAATAAAGGTAATAAAGGTTGTTAACCTTTATTTTTTTTAAATAGCTATCTAATGATACCCCACACTAAAGGGTAGACGTGAGAAAAAACTGCATTCCTACTCTGCGTGTAGGAGTTACCACAAAAAGCTAGCGGTCCCGGCGAACGTCGTACCGTCTTAAATTAAAACAAACTACCCTGAACTTGTATATTATTAGCAGTATTAGTAGTATTATTATATAAGACGAAAATTAGCTAAATCTGTCCTTTGTCACTAAACTACTCCTAAACAGCCCGCAGGTGGCGCTGCTGAGTCGGTACAAAGTTCGTCGGAACAGTAGCGCCACCGATTTGGTCGAATTGTTCTCGTTCAAATCATTCTTGAATCTACTTGAACACACACTATAAATTTCATTAAAATTGGTCTATCCGGTTAGGAGGAGTTACATTAATTAATTACATTAGTTAATTACATTACACATTACAAGACGCTTACATTTCGCTACTAACTGTGTTGGTCCCACATGATCATGATAGGGGTGAGTGAGTAAGCCTGTTGGTACAAACCCGGAACTTTTATTTGACCAAAGTTTCGTCAGGTAAGCAGGTGCATTTTTTGCAGATAAGATTAGCTTAGACTGCTGTTAGTGTACTCACTATATATTACTATATTGTGTGACAAAAAAAAAAGCTAACTTACGTTGACTTTCCAGTTTTGTACCACAACCGACTTTTAAATTACGGTAAATTTCATCTTTGTTCCTCACTTTCATGTTTCTCGCATCAACAATAACACTGAAAAGAGGTTCCCGTGGTGGTGGAAGTGTAGGTTTATCTTTGTGTGTTTTCATTTTTCTTCTTGGAGTGGTCTGTTTTGGACCCACATTTTCGTCGGAATCACTTTGTTTTTTACCCCTGCCAAAAGGTGCACGTATTCTCCATTTGCTAATGTTTTGGTCCCCAGCAGCGAATTTACGGTCAGTCTGCGTTTCACCTACAGCTAATTGAACAGATCCAGTCTTACACAAACATGATGAATTTTTACGCTTTTTGGGACATTTACATTTAATTTTTTCACATTTACAAGTGTGCCTTTTCCCTAATATTGATTGATTGGAAGGTCTGGCTTGATGGAAGGGTATGGAATCTATAGTGTTAGCTTCTTCAATGTCAGTGTTGTGTAAGATGCTTTTACTTTCCGGTTTGTCCTTATATTTACTCTTCCCCTCTATGGAATCGGAATTTACTGCAGACTTTTCCGATTTGTCCTTATATTTACTCCTCCCCTCTATGGAATCGGATTTTACTGCAGACTTTTCTTTCATTATGCTTTTACTTTTTTTCTCACTAACAGACCCCGTTGTCAATTCTTTTTTACTTTGGTTTTCCGGGTTGCCCATACATTTATACTTCCCCTCCATGTAAAACTTAAAGCCCATAACTTTTGGTTTGAGGCATTGAGAGACTTTTTTAACCCTCTGTAATAAGCTCGATTTTCTTTCATTTTGATATGTTTTTTTCTCCTTTTGATCTGTTTTTTTCTCCTTTTGATCTGTGTTTTTCTCAAATATTGGTATAGAAGTTTCTGATTCAGTACGTTTAACTTTAGATTTAACCACTTTTGTTGACGGTTGTTTATTGAGCATATTGTCATCAGAACTATTTGATTGGTGTGATTTAGTACTTTTCCGTTTAGCCTTATCGGGTTTTTGTTTAAAAATAAGTGATGTTGATTTTGACTTAGTGTTAAGAGTTACGCGTTTGAATTTTTCTAATAAACTTTTTCGATTATTAGATGTTTTATCCTCTAAAGTCTTCTTAGATGGCACGAGTTTTTGACTAGGTGAGCTTTGTTGAATGTTATCAAGCGGTTTTTCATCAATCTGAGACTTTATCTTTTGACCAATCGTGCCCTCGGGTAATACGGAAACCTTTTTTAGATTCTCTTTTTTCTCTATCTTAAGGCCAGGATTTTTACACACACATAAGTCACCACACTTTTCTTTACAAAAATAAGAGCCACATGTACCACGATGAATTTCTGCATTGTCCTTCGTTAGTTGGTTCAACTTTTTTATTGGAGCAAGAAACTTTCGTTTGTAAAATATTGACTCGGCTCTCGCAAAGTTTTTACGCAAAATTGCTATACCTTTCTTTTGATATTCACTCCTCATTTTCTGCTTATTTATCATATTTAAGATACAAAAACACCTTTTGGTTTCAGAACCAGAAATCAGATCACTTGATTGGATTGATACAGATTTCAGCTTTCTAGTAGTTGAAACCGCAGTGTCTTTCGTTAAAATCGAAGGGTGTCTGCTTCGAAATATTTGAAAACATTGTTTGGGACTACATTTACCTGGTATACAGATATTTGGTTCGCATTCGTAAGGATGTTTTGTTTTTATTGTGTTTGTGGTCATATCGTAGCATGGTACATCTGGACTAACTGCACATGCGTATTTACATTTCTGTTTGACTTGCTTGTCGGTTTTACATGTTTTATTTTTGCATGTTTTGCATTCACCTGACATAGGTTTACTTTTATTTCTTTTATTTGGTTTGGGTACCTCGACTGTACTGTTATCAGATTTTTCAGATCCATGTATCTCTGTTTTTTTTGCTCGTTCATATCTCGAGGATCGAGTACAAAAGCACCGGCGCTTTTCATAAATGCCAGAACCTGTATGAGCCGTTCCGGTATGTGCTGTACCCGTAGGAGTAGTAACCGTATGAGCAGTTCCCGTATAAGAAGCTTGTCCTGCAATGAATCAAATAGAACAAAAAACTTATGGCGCCTATGCATAATTTATACACATGTAATGTTTTAGTTTTTTGAATAGAAAGTGATCATTATATTTAAGCCAATGTATTCAATAACTTGACAAATTATACACTAAAACCTTCCTCGGGAACCACTCCATCCATTGGTGAAAACAGCATGGAAATGGGTGCAGCAGTTTTTAAGGTTATCGCGAACAGATCAACAGACCTACAGAAGCGGCAGGAGGGACTTTATATTATAATAATATCATCATCATCTCTGCCCATTTGACGAACACTGCTGGACATAGGCCTCCCCCAAAGAGGCGAGAATTCAGCCTACATATATCACGCAGACAGGTTGGTATAGATAGTGTTTTATGTCGAGTTTTCCATCTTTAAATACATACTTTGATAAACATACTTATATATTTCTAAATACATACTAAAATACATAGAAAATACCCAAACTCTGAAACAAACATGTGTATTTGTGTGATCCAAGACAAATTTTTGATTCGCCCCGGGAATCTAACCCGGGACCTCAGGGAGGGCACTGCGCCACCAGGGCGGTCTGTAATAATCAATATAATTATGTTGTGATATTGCTACCTTCTGAAGTTGCTGTCAAACCACTTACCTTTATTACTGTGCAGTTTCAAGGCGTCGTCTTCTTTGAAAAATTGCATGCTAAAATTAATATTTGATCCAATTGTGTAAACGCGCCGTCGTGGTGGTTTCATTAAGAATTTTTCGAGCTCTGTAGGCATCTTACTGGATCTGGAACGCGCTACGCGAGTGGCACGATCTGTTCTAATATTCATTCTCTTGTTCCGCTGCTGTCTTCCATTAGATAATGAAAATCGATCCAGCTGCTCAAAACGATTACATTCACAAACATTACGAAATTTACCCGAACTCTTCATCATTTCGTCTTTTCGACGATTGCCCGCCATATTTGAATCAGTCTGAGATTCAGTGTCCAATTTAATGGGATGAAAATTTCGCAATGAATTTCTGGCTTTAGGATGTTTACCTTTTCCAGAATAAGACGATTTAGTCAATGTAGGTTCTGTTTGCATATTAGACACCTTTCGTTTTTTTCCACTGGACTTATATAGTAACTTTGGTTCAGTTTGTGTGTTCATAAACTGAATTTTAATTTCTTTTTCCTTTGGAGAATTTTCCCTTCGTGGTGGAAACTGTTTCTTAAGTCTAACACGATCAAAGTTTTTCCTATACACACATTTCTCTTCATCATTATCATATGATCCTTGAGTTGGAGTTTGTACTGGCCTGTTGTTATAAGCTATTATTTGTTGATCATTGATATAGTTATTTTGATCTAGTTTGCTAACATCAGGATCTTGGTGTGAAGTTTTATTTGTGTCATCATAGCGTGAGTAAGCTGACATATTTAGTTTAATGTTAGATCCTAAGCGCATTATTTTCTTTTTTGGTTGAAACACTTTATTGACACTATGTTTGTCTGCTTGAGAATAGCTATGACTCCTTGATTTTTGAAATGTCATACTCGCAATGTCTCTAAAGCCGGTTGACTCGGTTTCAGTCTGTTTTAAACGACCTTTTAAACGACTTTTTATTGTCTTTAAGCATTTCTCTTTATCACATTGGTATGGTACGCAAACACCCGGTTCACACTCATCATCTTTTAAAACATGCTTTTTATATATTTGTGATATTTTTAAATTTAGAGCATAATAAGATCGATGAAAGGGATTGTTAGATACGTTTCTATTGTTTTCTATGTGTTTTGCTATCTCCATATTATAGTTAACATAATTTTGAATTAAATTATTGCTTTTCGTTGTTTTAGACTCTCGTTTATTTAATAAATATTCTTGAGCATTGCTCGAGGTTGAGTACAATGCATCAAAAAAATTATCTACTTGCTTTTTGTATTCATAATGGGGCATGTTCTCAGACAATTGTGTCACCACTGGCGGTAAATCCAGATTGTTGTTACTTGAATTCAATGCTCGTTTATGAGGAGAAAATGTGTGATAACCCTTTTTTAATACATTACTTACATGAGAGGTTACAGAATTGGTTATGAATATGCTTTGGATATCAGTTAAACGATAATTTGTACAATTTCTTTTGTACTCCGAGTTATTCTGAGGTAGTTCGTTCTTGAAATTGGTAACTGTGCTAAACATGGTCGTTATAGTTTGATCTCGTCTGTCAGAAAAATTACGATCTTTATAAAAATCGACACTAAAGCTGAAGTTGGATCCAATCCGAACAGCTTGTCGAGATGGTAAATAAATATTTTCTATATCTTCTTGACTTTTAATTGCTTTACGCTCTTGATTTTCTTTTTCAATAGTACCCGCCTGGATACTTCTTGATTTACGGCTACCGCTAGTTTCAGTTGAAGTCATACTCATAACTGATCTTCTATTACCTCTTATTGTAGATATATGTCGATCACGATACCGCTTTATACTTTTTAATTTAGTTGATTTAACGTGTGCATAGTTATTGAAAAAATCTGGATCACAAGCGCATTCACGACTTCCTATAGGCTGTTTAATGTATTTACTTGAACTATTGGTTTTAGTTTGCGAAGTATTTGACTTTAATCCAAAAAAATCTATATTTGTCTTGGTTTTTTTATTATACATTAAATTTTTGTCCCTAATCTTTGCATTCCTTCCTTTTTTATGCAGTTTCAAAATACAAAGACAACTTTTTCGTGGAGAACCTACGTAGAAATTTTTTCTTTTATTAGGTTTTGGCTCTGCAGGTACTGCTATTGGCTTAGTAATTAGTCTTAATGGTTGTGATCCTCTTGTTATTTTACTAATCTGTCGAGAACTTGAACTCTTGTGTTTCCTAGGAGATCTATGTGGAGTTTCATGTTTCTGCATGCCTGTTATTGTGTCCGGAGACCGATCCTTATAAAATTCCATGTTAAAACTAACACTAGAGCCAATTCTTACTACTTCTTTATCATGAGCCATAGGGTTACGGAACGCTTCATGAGTTGTTTTCTTTAATTTTTCTCTCGCAAGTGATGATGTTTGTGTTTTCGAGGAACTTTGCTCTTTCAGTACGCCATTATTCATATTTTCATCTGGATATTGCTTCTTAGGCTGCAAATCTCGCAGATGAATATATTTTTCACAGTCTTTGGGATCACAAATGTCTGGTACGCAATTACCTGGTTCGCATTCGTAAGGGTCAAGTTTTTGAAGCTTATAAACATGTCTCCTAGAATCAGTGGCCGGTTTTGAGGCTTCATTTTTAGGGGTGGTTACAACGCTTATCTTATCTTTATTAAAAAGTTTCAGATTGCACAAGCATTTGTGCCAAAATGTATTAACTGGTTTTGATTTGTAACTAGAAACTTGTAATCTTGTATTTTTAACTCCAACTTTATGGGTTTCCATTCCCTTTGCTCGAGTATGTTCATTTTTTCTTTTCAAATTCTGTGATCTTTCACGATATCTAAATTTATCATGAAAATCATAGCTGGATGTAGATTTATTTTTGAAATATTTACTGTCGTCAATTTCCTTTCGTTCTTTACTTTTTCTATTTTGATGTGGGAAAGGAACCAAAGTCATAGTTTTCTTAGAGTTTGATTGATTTTGATTGTGTTTCTTTTTTTGTACCTTTAAGGTGCAAAAACACCGTCGCAAGCCATATTTAGCATGATTTTGTTTTATAAAATGTGGAGATTTAATTTGCGATGAACTAAGTTTGGCTCGATTGTTGGTTTTCTCGCATGGACAATTTAAGAATTTTGATTTCGAGCTTATCATCGTTGATGAAGAAGATGTGACAGATTTTTTTCGCTTTTTTTGAGAGGTTTTGGTAACAACGTCACCTTGAAAAGGAATTTGACTTACTTGACTTCGTATACGAATTCTTCTAGTTCTTTGTTGGGCATTCTTAGTGTTTTTAATTCTGATTCTTGTTAATGCCGACTTCATTAATGAATTAGATTTTGAATAGATAGATTTAGTTTTCACGTTAGTTCCAGAAAGTTTGTGACGAACTTTCTTTTTTCGTCGTCCTACTTGCGAAGTAACTGATTCTGAATCGTGTTTTCCTCGCTTCCTGAGTTTTTCCTTTATTAGCTTGTTTCTAAATAAACTAAGAGAATCCTTTTTTATTTGCTTCTTCCATTTCATATTTGTTACTAATAATGACTGTCCAGTTTCTGTTGTATGACGTGGTTTTAATTGTTCATTCAGTTCTGCTTGTGCTTTTACATTTGATCTACGTTTTTTAACTGGTAAATTCATTAGAGATAATGTACAAAAACAAGGGACAGAATGAATACTTTTAGTATGTATATCTTTCATTTTACTACTAAGTTTTGAACCAAGTCTGCGGCGCCTTGAGTTAGCTCTTTTTTCAGCCTTTATTCTATACTTAGCAATATTTTCATATGGTACACTGCACCTGTGTACATGAGGGTGCTTCGCAATTCTGGCCTTAATTTTTTTTAAAGAAGCACAGGAGCTACAATTGCAACAACTACTTAATTTGCTGGTATTAGATGACCAAATTCCTCCTCTGTCACTAGATGTTATCTTTTTTTTCTTGAAAGATCTTGTCTGGCCACTACTTCCACTGGTAGAAATTAGTTGATTTCTCACTGCGTCATAAACCGCACGAGTTCTTACCAATTTCTCAAGAACTTTCTTCTCTCGTAAAGGTATGTACTTACCGTAGAAGAGTTTATCTACTCGTGAACCATCTGAAAGCAGTTGTTGCACAGATGCTCGTTTTGAATGGTTGCCGTAGACACAATTAGTGGAAGAGCAGCTTCCAGAGCGCCGCATCTTTCTGAGATACGGATATTATAATACAAACACAAATATATTGTAGTAACCAAATTATCACTAGAATTATTCACAACTGAATTTATATCTTCATGCCTTTAAGATAAATTCGACTATTTCGAAAGACGTTACGTCTTTTTAAGTATATTCAACCTGAAACAGTTTCAGTAGATATTATAAATTCCATGTAAAGTCATCATAGTCCGGTCAATTTAGACATTCGAAGGTGCATAAAGTCCCAACAAGCTGAAAATCAGTAAAATTGTTCAGAACATAATTATAAATAAAATTTAAAAGTTCCCCATCATTCCCGTGTGTGGAAAAATTTTTATTCGAGGTCAAAGGTCCAAAAAATTACTTTTTCGCAATTTTCAGCAAAACGGTAAGTTTTATCATAAAAGTACCCCTGGCCCAAAATTGTAGATCTTAAAATTATCTATAAAAATGTATCAATATTTTTACGACTACGAGCTACCGTTTCTGAGATATCTATATATATGTTACGGCTAATACCCGAAGTGCGGCTGCACCTAGTTTTAGCCGGTTAGGTTAGGTTAGGTTAGTTAGTAGTTCTACCTAGTTCTAACCGGCTAAAACTAGGTGCAGCCGCACTTCGGGTATTAGCCGTAACATATACAAATGGGAAATGTAATTTTTGTCCCCCCCTTAGTTCTCGAGAACTGCTTATGCTACAATGATGGTTGACCCCTCTATGGATAGCCCTCGATCTGGAGGCAAGCCAAAAATAGAAAATTTGACCTAGCCCTAAGGGGTCCAAAATTATAGGCCAAATAGATATGGAGAATGTCCCTCTTAGCTCTCGAGAACTGCTTATGCTACAATGATGGTTGACCCCTCTATGGATAGCCCTCGATCTGGAGGCAAGCCATAAAGTAGAAAATTTTACCTAGACTTAAGGGGTCCAAAGTTATAGGCCATAACCAGTATGGTGTATTGGCGGATGCCAAGATTTCGGCCAAGGGTTTGGCTTATAACTTTGGACCCTCTAGGTCAAATTTTGACAAAAATTACATTTCCCATTTGTATATATAGATATCTCAGAAGGTATACCTTTCGCTAACATAATATATGTTATCCTAAAATGTTTTGGCACAATGAATTTGGCATACTTTTTTTGGCATAATTATACTTGGTCATAATTGATTTTTAGCAGCATATGTACTGTGGAATAATTATATTTAGGTCTAATATATTTATGCATAGTTATAATTTGCACAATGTTTGTAGGCATAGTGTACAGTCGCCTAATAGTATATATTACTAAAATTGAATAGGTATAAATTAATGAAATGAATGAAAAATCAAAAAGTAATTTTAACCAGTATTTCCTATATTATATAGTGTCAAAGTAGGTTTAGGTGCGGCGGGGGTGGTCCTTGGGCCACTCCTAAGCCGCCTCTTAATTATTTTACATAGTTACTTATTCTGCGTAAGATGATTATGACTATATTCATTATAGTTTGATACGTTTATGCCTTTATAAAGCTATGCTTATAAATTTTATGCTTAAATATGAATATGCTAATTTTATTTATGATTAAGACAAATCTCAAAAACGGTAGCTCGTTGGAGAAAAAGTGTTGATACATTTTATAGATAATTTTAAGATCTACAATTTTTGCCTAGGGTACTTTTATGATAAAACTTACCGTTTTGCTGAAAATTGCGAAAAAGTCATATTTTGGACCTATGACCTCGAATAATAAAAAAATTTCCACACACGGGAATGATGGGGAACTTTTAATTTTTGGGTGTAAATTGACCGGACTATTATCCGAAAGAAGATATTATATCTAGAGATATTTATAAAAAAACATAGGTAAAAAAGTAGGTAGGTACCTATTTTGTTGCAATTAATTACATGCATACCATAGTATAATCAGGCCCATTTTCCCGAAGAGGTAGGCAGAGAAGGTATCGCTGCTACCTGATTTAGTTAATAACCGGGAACTTTTATGTTTGCCAAAGCCTCGGCTGTAAAGTGTTGATAGACAGGTCCACCGAAAGTGAGAAATATCTTAGTGTTACCTCTATGTGCTATCAACTCCACTTTTCAATAGAAGTTAATCATGAACAGGATAAGTCAGTTTAGAAAATATTGTAAAAAATTATGTAGGTACGTACTTAAACTGAACATGAATCACTCCATCCGTAAAAACTGCAATTAGCTGTTCGGTAGGAATTTAAATCATATTCAGACGGAGAGCGATTTAAGGGAATTTAAGCGATCAGATTCCCATACTTTGAGGTACCCACAAAAATGTACTAATGTACATTCCCATATTATAAAACATCTTCGAGCTTCCCTCGAGTACGAGAATTTTATTTCTTTCACATCACCACAAATATTGTATCAATTTGTGTAATCATATACTTAAATCACTTCATACGCAAAATAAATTTATAAAATTTTACAATAATGCTAATAATATATGTTAACAAAGAATTTTTTTCATTATCTCCGTTCTGTCATTCTGTCAATGTAATGTTTACACCATAGATGAGGAGTCCGAAAGGTAGACCTTATAAAACCTTTAAACTTCGTTGGTATACCATGGACGTAGGTAAACTCAAAGAGAATACAATACTACGGGTAAACTACCTACACTAAGATTTTTTTTTAGTGCTGGAGACGTTTTTTTTTTTTTAGTTCCGCGGCCCAAGGCCGCGGCCGCTCTAACATCCGTTGCCGGGCGTCTCTGGTTTCAGGCAGAACGTATTTCCAGTGGCGCCCGGCGGTAGTACTGGAGACCTAGTACTAAATTTTTTTCTCGAAATTTTTTATCGAATATCCTTGCCATGGAGCATGCAACAGTGCGTGTCGGACCACGCATAATCGCATATAGAGTTCCGTAGTTAGCCATTATTGGCTCTAAGCCCTAAACTATTGTAACGCCATCTCGTAGCGAGTAATAAGACTACCAAATTCAGTGCCATCTAGTAGCAAATCGCAGTACTACCACGTAACGCCTTTCTGGAATATTCTCTCAAGGCAACTTCTACGTAACGCGTTTCTCGACACATCTAGAAGGTTCGGGAGAGTGACAGAGTGTTCGCGATGATTCTCGGCTGAAACTCCTAGACCAATGAACGCCCTATATAAGCCGATCAGTATTTCCAGAGCGATAATACGAGTTATACCTGCGAGTTCAAGTGCGAATAAAAGTGTTCAGTGAAGCTTATAGTGAAGTGTAAATTAGTGGTGTAATAAATAAAGTATTTTGTGGTACCTAGTAAGATCGGCATTTTTAATTCCGTAGAACCCCGGCTCGTAAAATTCATCTGATACGCTATAACGTACCAGTAATGAAGTCCATATAATGAAGTTTCAAGGAAAACTATAGTTTTCCTTCAAACTTCATTATATGGACTAGCATCATGAATTTTTCCAGATTCTTCGAGCTAGCCGTGTAGACTTTAGATGGGGGGACACCATGTTTTAACAAAAAAATGCGCTCTAAAGTTGAATATCTCGCAAACGTACACCTAAATCATAAAATTGGCTTAGCAACCCCCAATGTTTTACAAATACCTATTTAATGACACTATGGGGTTGAAACGAGAAAAAAATATCATCCCCACTTTACTTGTAGGGGTGGTACCCCAGAAAAAAATATATTTTTCATAATTTTATTGTAGCACTTTTCCGGAATAGTAAATACACATATCCGTGCAAAATGTGCCGAGGACCGACGGACTGACGGCAGACGGATGGACATGGCGAAACTATAAGGGTTTTACTACGGAACCCTAAACGAGAGACTACGGTCCACGGTCCTTACAGAAGCAGGTCAGAAGGGTTGCATGATGTGGGGTCTTAAACCACGCACACTTGCAGTCAACGAACACCCGACCCCAAAGATCCGGGATATCTCCCGACCCAACCTAGCAGAGGCCACATAGGTGGCTAAAGTTTGCCGAGATTCTCCCGAGGGCCTACTCGGAGTGCCCTGCAATAGACGATGGGGCGGTCGCGTTACGGGTAATTGGAGCCCTAAAACAAATAAAATTCGACTTGTTTCCGAGCTCTGTAGTTAGCTACAAAGCTTCAATATCGCTCATGGGTTATGAAGGTCAGATGGCAGTTACTCCACGGAAAATATTGAAGTTCGGCCGCATCGGAGTTAGACTCGAAAGCCTAGGAAAAAGTCTAGGTTGGGAAAATGCTCAGTGTATATTCACTAGTATATTAACAACTAGCTGTTGCCCGCAGCTCCGCCTGCGTGTTACTTAGATCTACATAACGTTTTTACTTATGTACCGATTGACAACGAAAATTTAAATGTTAAGTTGAATAAACCACAACGCATTACTGAAAACCGCAAATTCAAATCAAAAATTCAAATCGGTTAAGCTGTTTCCGACTGTTCAAACATTCACAGACAAATAAACAAAAGTTCTAAAAACCATTGTTTTGGGTTTTATTGCGTTCATAAAGGCCCCCTACAACAGTTTATCTATTATATTATCTTCTATACGTATTATATTCTCTGTTATACCATACAAATTCATCTTAAGATACGAAAATATGAAATATTATTCATTATCTTCGTCGTGTGTATTGAATTGTATGGCCAGCGGTATTGTATCTTAAGATAAAATATTATAGTATCTTAGCCGTGAGCAGCGCCCCTTACTGGACTCCACTGCGGGTGACGTAACCTACGACAAACTAATTAGTTGCGGTTGGTACAGTAATCGGGTCTAGGGATCGAACTTAAATTATAATTAATAATACATACATTTGCATGAAATATTAAAAACTTCTATTTTTTTATATTTGAGGCGATACAAAGTTCGCTGGGATAACTAGTATTTATGATTAGGAGCAATCGCCGGTGATTTGCGAAAATTATAATAAGGTTATTTTTTTTTTTTTTTTTTTTTATATATTTGGTTCGCCAAATTGACGCCGCCCGCCTGGTGGTAAGTCGTGACGACGTCTAGCGATTGTGGGCCACTCTCACAGCACACATTACTATTGAGAGTGGCCCTCAACTTGACGACCTACTGATGTGCCTCTTCACGCTCCGCTTAAAGAACCCAGGATTATATGTGGGAGGAAACACGTGCACAGGCAGGGCGTTCCAGGCCACTATCGTTCGGCAGAGAAACGAACGTTTAAAACGTTCGGTTCTCGCGAACATGCTATCCACTGTGTGGGGGTGGCATCTCTGCCCGGCACGAGTCGTTCGGGATCGGAAGGAAGAGGGTGGGATCAGATTGAAGAGCTCTTCAGAACACTCGCCGTGGTAAATACGGTAGAATGCGGCCAAGGAAGCTATTGTTCGGCGCTGAGCTAGCGGCTCAAGGCTTCCCGTTACCTCCGGACAACCTATAATACGGATAGCCCGTCGCTGCATAGCGTCGAGAGCGTCCAGCAGATACTTCGCGGAGCCGTCCCAGAGGTGAGAGCAGTATTCGACGCAGGGTCTAATCTGCGTCTTGTACAGCAGACACCTCTGGTCCGGTGTAAAGAATCTCTTTACCTTATTCAGTATTCCTAGTTTCCGCGAAGCTAGCCCTATACATCTTTCGATGTAGTTTTTATTATTGAGCTCTCGACGAACGTCTATGCCAAGGATATCAAGGTTGTCCTTCATTGGTAATAATGCATTCTGAAGAGAGGGTAGGGGAAGGAAAGGGGATTTCTTCGCAGTAAATGCACACGCCTGTGTTTTGCGGGCATTGAACTCGACCAGGTTCTCGGTACCCCATTGAGAGATACTGTCGAGGTTACGGTCGAGATCAGCCACGAGTCGTCGTCTCTCCTCCTCAATCTCAGATCGCCCCGCCGTCGGACGAACCGAGTAACTCCCGTGCAGTGTGCTGTCATCTGCATAGCAATGAATGTTCCCGAGGGATAGCATATCATTGATATGCAGAAGAAAGAGAGTTGGTGATAGTACGGACCCCTGCGGTACCCCGGCATTCACTTGCAAGAAGCGAGAAGCCTGGCCATCGCAGAGGACCCTCACTCGGCGCTCGTTTAAAAAGCTGGCAATCCAGCTGCACAGTTGAGGAGGTAGACCATATGCCGGAAGCTTGGAAAGGAGCGAAGCATGCCAGACCCCATCGAAGGCTTTGGCGATGTCCAGGCTAATAGCCAAGGACTCGCCGTGCCTTTCCATAGCCCCACCCCAGACATGCGTTACGAATGCCAGAAGATCACCCGTTGATCGCTTTGGCCTGAAGCCGTATTGTCGATCATTGATTAGCGAGTGATCCTCTAGGAATTGCATGAGCTGCTTATTTATAAGGAGCTCAAGCACCTTGCAAATGACTGAGGTGACAGCTATGGGTCGATAGTTGCCTGGATCGGACCGATCCCCTTTCTTGGGGATCGGTTGTACGTTCGCCTCCTTCCAGACCTCCGGCACGAGCCCTGAAGAGTATGACAGGCGGTACAGACGCGTTAATACTGGAGACAACTCAGCTGCACATTTTCGTAGCACCACCGCCGGAATGCCGTCAGGGCCACTGGCTTTCCGCGTGTCGAGTGACCGCAGCACTGCCCGTACATCACATTACCTGATAACAATATCAGGCATTGTGTGGCCACAGTTGGCGATGGCGGGGGGCTGCAGGCCACGGTCGTCGACCCGGGAATTAGCCGCAAAGAGGTCTGCGAGCATATCCGCTTTCTCTTGGGCTTTGTGAGCCAGTGTTCCATCTGGGTAACGCAGCGGTGGCAGCGAGGGCTGACAAAAGTTAGATTGCACGGCTTTGGCCAGTTGCCAGAATCCACGGCTGCCCGTGGGATGGGAAGTGAGCTCCTGACCAAGCCGCGCGACGCGCTGGGCATCCGCTCTCTTAAAGGCCCTCTTACTCGACTTTGTGGCCCGGTTGTACGCTGCTTTGAGGTGGCCCACGTTTGGGTCGCGCACAGCCCGGGCCCTGATCCAGGCGCGATATGCCGACTGTTTTTGTCGAACAGCTTTGGCACAATCTCGCCCGAACCAGGGACGGGCTCTGCGGATACTGGCGACATCAGTGAAAGGGATGTAATAATCCATCCCTAAACTGATCTCGCCAGCAATAGCAGAAGCACTATCCGAAGGAGCCTTTCCTACAAAGCAGCGCTGGCTCCAGGGGACGGACGCATAATAATCGCGTAGACCGTCCCAATCCGCTGACGAGTAGTGCCATAGTCGTCGTGACGTTTGTACAGGACGTGCAGGAGGTGACACCTTCATGCCAGCGTGAACAACACAGTGGTCGGAACTACCCAGTGGGGCTCCTACCGAAACACTGTACTGGGCTGGGCGACTCGTCAGCAGTAGATCCAGCAGAGCGGGCGCGTGATCTGACCTGTCTGGTATCCGGGTGATCCCGCATACCATCTGGGTCAGACCGTGGGAGAGAGCGAACGCATGGGCGGCTCTACCCGCATGATCAGTCTTGAGGGACCCCAGCCATTCAATGTGATGGCCATTGAAGTCCCCCAGAAATACTAGGTCAGCGTTTGGGAACCGCACCTGCGCTTCATCAGCCGTCTCGCTGAGGTACTGGAAGAGCTTTGTTGTCTCAGAATCCCCTGTGTGGGATCGGTAGACGCACACGTAGATCTGGCTCATAGAGCCATGGTCTACGTGCAGCCAAAGGACGGAATTGGAGGGGTTCTCTAGGCAGCGCAACCGGCGGCAGCAAACATCCGCCCTAACGAACACGCACACCCCGGCTTTGTCTCGAAATTGTTCCTCGATGACATAGCCGGGGTAACACAGGTAAGACGTGTCGTCAGGGCGGCGTATTTTTGTCTCCGTGAGGAACATCACAGCGGGCCGTGCCGTCTCAAGGTGGTGGTGGACGGTATCGAGGTTCGCATGGAGTCCACGGACGTTAGTGAACTCCACCTCGAAATGTGAAGTTGTGGGGTTTCCTAGGGCCGCTGTGTAACGTTTATTTCTTTTTTGTTACACTGCCATTGTAGATTTTGAAGAAGAAGCGTGAAGACAGGGTGACATTTGGTGCAGCAGTAAGTGACAAAGCGCAGGGGCTAGCTTTGTCTAGAACCGTGTGGTTAGGTCGGAGCCGACTCGCCGGACGGAAGGGCTCCCAAACCCCCCTGATGCAAGGCCGCCGCTACCCCACATCGGTTACCACCCGGAGCGGCGATCCCACATCAGGATTATGCGCAACATGTGGGGCAGCCTCCTGGGGTGGTTGGCCCCAGGCGGGCCCCATGACTGTGTTGCGGGCGGCCGCGGCAACGCCGTTGCTAAGGGTCTCCCTGGCCGGCGAATCGACCCACACCACCCACACTAGACTCCGTTTCGCCCCCACTGGTCCCATGCCTGCTGCACCATACATCGCCCCGGGCCCGGCGGTGCAGCTGCTGAACCCCTAACGCAACCCAGCCTGGGCTGGGTTACTTGGGGGGCTTTAGCACAGCTGCACGGTGGTACCCCCCCGGACCAACACTGTTGTACCACCTGGTACCCACGTAGGGGCCGAAGCCACTCCATAGGTACCGTAAATTAACGAGCCTCGTCCGTTTATCAGCAGGTGCGCCACTAGCAGGTGAGGTCGCTGGGGCCCTATAGATGTTGTTAGAGCCCCTTTGCACCCAAAAAATATTATACAGGATTATATAGATAACGGTTTCCTTAGTCTTGTTGATGACTATGAATTATCTACGAATGGTTACTATATACCACATCACGCTGTAGTCCGCCCTGATAAACCGATGCCGCGTATTGTGTTGGATGCGAGCGCTAAAACGTATACTGGCGTTTCGCTTAATGATATATTACATATCGGGCCCAATCTACGGGCCGATTTGTTTCTCTTATTATTAGATTTTAGATTATTTCCGATTGCAATAACCACAGATATAAAACGACATTATTTAACGTATTGGTGTACCGGGGGATCAGCGTAAATACTTGCGTATCTTATTTAGGTTTAACGAGTCAGAGGAAATACGCACGTACTGTTTCTGTCGTCAAGCATTTGGTCTCGATTCAAGCCCGTACATGGACGACTTGGTACATTCCGCACCTAACGAGAGTGTTGCTACTCAGTTATCTCATAACTTAATAAAACATTTCAAATTGGATGATTTCCGCCGTGTGGTGGCCGGCAGAATAGAAAAGCCCAAACCCATATCCTCCCGTGGATGTCGTACGAGGCGACTAAGGGAGTGTGTGGAAAGTACTGACCCCCTGTAACTTTTCCACACACAAAAGCGGATGTCCCACCTAACCTAACCTAATCAACCAAACCTAAGCAACGACCTCTGTCCTTGCACCAACACAATCTCGCAAACCTTTAACCTAACCAAGAAACTCCTTCCTACTTATCATGACCCCACGAACTTCCCACCAACATAGTCTCGCAAACCCTCAACCACCTTATTTACAACTGCCCCAGATACACTTAACTCACTCCTCCACCACATTACCTATATCGTAAATCAACTAAAACACTCTACCGGCACATAACATCTAAACACTTCACTAACTAAACGATCAACTTGCAAACGGTTCCAGGAGAAGGCGTTTACCATAAGCGCCACTCCTGAAACTAAACCCAATTGACTCACCACAGAAAAAAAAAATCTGATGATTTTGATTTAATAAAGTGGTCTAGCAACTCACCGACGCTACTCGACTCACTACCCGACACGTACCGCAAGTCGCTTGAATTTAATCACTGGTAGTCTATCAGGAACAATTTTCTTGGGCCTGTCGTGTTAGTTGAATTATTTTAAACTAGGTGGCGTTACGGGTAATGGTTCATAATATTTAAACAATATCTTTCGTTTTAGTCAGGAATTCCATTCTAGGATTATTATCCTTTATTAAACTTTTAAAATATAGATATATTTATCTATATTTTAAAAGTTTTTCTACGATTAAATAAGTAGTTTTCGGGTCTTTAAAACTCCAATTTAAGTTTTTTTAATAAAATGTCAGTACAGCGCCACGTTACACGTGTCGTCTAGAATAAGTACTGCTATAAATTTGGCTGGCGATGGTTTGTCATCAATAACTCTTGCTAAAGCACAGATAGATGTCGCTGATATTAAAATTGAATAAGCCCTCTGGTTACGTAACTTTTCCACAATAGGATAATTATTATTATAATATAGATATACATTTTCACCTATTGATACCTATTTATATTTATTTTGAAGCAACTTAATAATAAAAACAATAATGAAATACCTACATACTTGTCTTGAAAAAAAAAGAATAACAAGAAAAAACTGGCCAAAAAAAAAACAAAAAAACTATACTGTCAAATTGAGAACCTCCTCCTTTTTAGAAGTCAGTTGAGAATATAAAGAATTTGTTAACAAAAACAAAAACTAATTTCCTAGGATTTGAACCCGGATCATCTTTGACGTTTGCAGATGTTGAATATTATATCCAGTGTCATGCACCTACGCTATTTATGGAATTTAATCTAATGGTGAAATACTGTAATACAACACAAACGGGGAAATGATCGGTAATAATATAAAATTTTATAGTGAATGTTTCTTGTAGTTTTAGCCCTAAAAAGGCCTCTTTCATCGCTCCAGTGTGACTGTTATATTATTATAATGATATAGAGGTAGCCTGTTTTCAACCGACTTCCAAAAAAGGAGGAGTTAAGGTGTTTGATACCTCATATCTTTAGACTGGGTGAACGGATTTTGAAATTTATTTTTTAATTGAAAGGGACTAATTCCCGAATGGTTCTATTTCAATTTGGTCCCATTCTGACAATTATTTGGTTCCATTTCGGTAATTTGAAGTCGGTCGAGTTGTTGAGTCAATTTTTGACGTGCTTTATTTTTCCAAGGGCGTAAGCAGAGATATATATGCCCAGTTTTCGCCACATACTACACCGATTTTGAAGGTTTACAAATATGTAACTACTTAGCCTAGGTAGGTTAGGTAGCTAAAGTAAAAGTAGCTAGGGGTACCTCTCAGGGAAAGTACCTACTTTCCAAACCAACCTCATCTGCCGCACGACCGATCAACAGACGTGGCTGTTCTGACAAACATCAAAGTTCGTGGAAATTACTGGCTAGGTAGGTAGCTACCTATATTGTCCGTGTCGGTGTCGATGTCGACCGTGTCGAGCGCGTGCCACTGCCGAGTGCCTAGATGCCGAGTTTGAGTTGTTCGCGCGTTGTGCGTTTCGTTCATGTACTTTTTTGGTTGACTTACATACTAAGTGACGCTCTCGGCTCTGCCCGCGTGGAATGACTTATTGATTGACGATGTTCTTTTCGTTTTAGCCGATTTAGAGGAAACAAAGTCAATTTGCACACATACATACAAACAGGGTAAGCAGAGGTGCATTATACACCCACAAATTGCCACCCATAAATTGTAGCCTATGTGTTATTCTGATGTATAAGCTATATTATTGTAAAGTTTCATCAAAATCCGTTCAGTAGTTTTTACGTGAAAGAGTAACAACATCAATACATACAAACTTTCGCATTTGTAATATTAGTAGGATATAGAGGTTTTTTTTTTAATTCCGCAGTCCAAGGCCACGGCCGCTCTAACGTCCGTTGCCGGACGTCTCTGGTTACAAGCAGAACGTATTTCCAGTGGCGCCCGGCGGAAGGATATAGAGGTAGCCTATTTTCAACCGAATTCCAAAAAAGGAGGAGTTAAGGTGTTTGTTAGCTCATATCTTTTGACTGGGAGAACAGATTTAGAAAATTATAATTTTAATTAAAAGGGTCTAATTCCCAAGTGGTCCTATTTCATTTTGGTCCCATTTCGGTAATTTGAAGTCGGTCGGGTTGTTGAGTCAATTTTTTGACGTGCTTTATTTTTCCAAGGGCGTGAGCAGAGATATTTTATATGCACAGTTTTCGCCACATACTGTACCTATCTTCTATACTTATAATAAATCTGTAGAAGTGAAAATTCTGTACATTGAAATTATCAAAAAAATAAATGGCAGGGGGTGTTACTAGACCGACGCCGAACCCAAAAATGTGATTAAAAACAATTTTTGTCTGTCTGTCTTTTTGTTCAGGCATCACGCAAAAACTACCGGTTCGATTACGATGAAACTTGGTATAATTATTCTTTAATATCCTGGGCACCACACTGGGTACTTATTATCCCGGAAAAGTACATACAATAAAAAACAAACTTAATTTTGCGGTTAGATCCCTAGACCCGATTACTGTAATAACTTTGTCGTAGGTTACGTCACCCGCAGTGGAGTTCACTTAGGGGCGCTGCACACGGCTAAAAGACTATAATATTTTATCTTAAGATACAATATCGCTCAACAGCTGTCTTCTGTACCTACTTATAATAAATCTGTAGAAGTGAAAATTCTGTACATTGAAAATATCAAAAAATTAAATGGCAGGGGGTGTTACTAGACCGACACCGAACCCAAAAATGTGATTAATAACAATTTTTGTCTGTCTGTCTGTTTGTTCAGGCATCACGCAAAACCTACCGGTTCAATTACGACGAAACTTGGTATAATTATTCTTTAATATCCTGGGCACCACACTGGGTACTTTTTATCCCGAAAAAGTACATGCAATAAAAAACAAACTTAATTTTGCGGTTCGATCCCTAGACCCGATTACTGTAATAACTTTGTCGTAGGTTACGTCACCCGCAGTGGAGTTCACTTAGGGGCGCTGCACACGGCTAAGATACTATAATATTTTATCTTAAGATACAATATCGCTCAACAGTTATCTATCTATATCTATATCTATACTTATAATAAATCTGTAGAAGTGAAAATTCTGTACATTGAAAATATCAAAAAGCTAATGGCAGGGGGTGTTACTAGACCGACACCGAACCCAAAAATGTGATTAAAATCAATTTTTGTCAGTCTGTCTGTTTGTTCAGGCATCACGCAAAAGCTACCGGTTCGATTATGATGAAACTTGGTATAATTATTCTTTAATATCCTGGGCACCACACTGGGTACTTATTATCCCGGAAAAGTATATACAATAAAAAACAAACTTAATTTTGCGGTTCGATCCCTAGACCCGATTACTGTAATAAGTTTATCGTAGGTTACGTCACCCGCAGTGGAGTTCACTAAGGGGCGCTGCACACGACTAAGATACTACTAGGTATGCAATGTATGCTGCTGCTGCAAAAAACTGAGCGAAGTGTTAAATTTTCAAACGACAACGATTTATGAGATGAACGATTTTTTGTTATGTACGATTTTCAATTTTTATGTTCTAAACCACCATCACGCCACACGTTATCACTGTGGTAAGTTTGAAGGAGATCGGTTCAGGCGTTTCGGAGTATGCGGAGATACGAAATTAATGAGTCGCCTAAGATTGAGCTTCGCTCAATAATATTTTATCTTAAGATACAATATCGCTCAACAGCTATACATAATAAATCAGTAACTGGTGATCAAGAAAGCTATAACACGCAGGCGGAGCTGCGGGCAACAGCTAGTATACAATAAATCAGTAACTGGTGATCAAGAAAGCTATGACACGCAGGCGGAGCTGCGGGCAACAGCTAGTTATTAAATAAGATTTTAATGAATGATGATGATATTATTATGCTAAGCGAATACTGATACGGGAATACACAACCGTAGTATACCTACCTACTTACAACATATATGTTTAAATAAGAAAATCAACAAGCTCAGACACGATGGGTTTATCATAAAATTATTGAATCTCCTCCACCTTCTATTATGTAAGTAGGTACTTATTACCATTTTATTTTATCAAGACAAATGAAAAGTCCAAATGTGGGTAATAATAACTAATAATAATCTCCTCTCCAATGAACTCTGATAAGAAGTTAAAATACTGCCATCTATTAGGAAATAATCGGGACAATAGAAACTGTTCATTCATGGGGGATTATAACGTAAAATACTGCCATCTAATATATATTTTTCGCACACATAATATACCGCCATCTATTACGTATTTTTCGCACACAATACACTGCCATCTATTAGGAATTTATCGAAAATGATTTAGCTAGCCCTAAAGACGCCTTTAAAACGTCGCCAATTCCTTCTATGAGATGGTTAATCTGTACTAGTATAGTATTCTTATATCTGTGATTTAATGTAGACAGCAACATCTCTAAGGTCTCTCATGGGAGCCGTGTGGAGACAACTTTTACTTCACATCGGTCGCGATTAACAAAAAGTGTACTAAGAGAAGTATTTTATCTGTAGTCGCGCGATTATTTGATGTACTCGGACTAGTCGCACCTGTCGTACTTTATGCCAAATTGTTAATCAAAGAATTGTGGCTGAGTAAGTTCGACTGGGACGTACCTGCCCCCGAGCACATATACATGGGGCACACTAAAAGTTTTGCACTTCTAGCTAATCGGAACTATTTGAATTTCGAATGTTATATTTTTTTAAACGTTGCAACCTTCTTAGTATTAAAAAAAACAATTGGCGGGAAATCATTTGTCAATTGTTTTTTATCACACATCAAAGTTCTACGTATGCAACGAAAATGGAATTAAGTCGAAAAGATTTTAGAGCGATGATTTTTTATGATTTTAAAAGTTCTCTCTCTCCGCAAGACTGTGCCGCTCGTCTTTAAAATGCTTTTGGGAGAGAAGCACCTTGTTTGAGCACAGTGAGGCGATAGTTTGCTGAATTTGAGAGAGGTCGAGTTTCTTAACATGACGAATTTCATGAAGGGCGGCCTTCAACTGCCGTCAACGAAAATAATGTGGCTACTGTTCAGCGGACAATTCGAGGACTATTGGGGATTGGTATGAGTCAAATCCAAAAAAAATTACACGAAGAATTGAGAGTTCGGAAACTGACAGATGCTACTGAAGTACGACTACGGATATTCTAATGCTGTTTATGACATTGTCACAGGAGACGAAACGTGGATTTCATGTTTTGAACCCGAAAAAAAACAGCAATCTTGTGAATGGGTGTTTGAAAATGAGAACAAGCCAACAAAAGTGAGGCAGGCGAGAAACGTTGGTAAAAAAATTATCGCGTTTTTTTCTCAGCTACGGGTAACATCTGTACAATTCCACTTGAAGATCAAAAGAGTGTTAATGCCGAGTGGTATTCTACCATTTGTTTACCCAGGGTGTTAGAAAAATTTCGCGAAAGACGACCCAACAGCCGCGTTCTCCTACATCATGACAACGCTTCTTCACACACGGCCAACAAAACAAAGTCATTTTTAACTTCCGAAAAAGTACAACTCGTCACCCATCCTGCGCATTGCCCCGACCTAGCACCCTGTGATGTCTGTATTTTCCCCAAAATCAAAGATTTGATGAGAGGTTTCACTTTTACCAAGTCCGAAGAGGCAGTGATAGCGTTCAGTCAGCACGTAGAAAACATGCCTTCAGATCTGTGTTTTAAAAAATGGTTCGATCGCATGAAAAAGTGTTTAAAATGTAAAGGTTTAAAATGTAAAGGTAAAATGTAAAGTATTTTGAAAAGCAATAAATATAATATTTTGGTTTTAACATGTTGTTTTTTTAAGTTACGCAAAACTTATAGTGTAGCCTATACGCCATAGATTCACCGCTCTCGTGCAAGAATTTCCGATGCTTCACACTATACAAATTCCGCGTCATATAGGTGCTGAAGTTAATTGTGAATTACGTCTTGTCGCATTTTGCGACGCTAGCATGAATGGTCTAGGGTGTGTATGCCCACTGTAACTATCCGTCTGGCATTCGCCTACTTTGTTCGAAATCAAAGGTCTCGCCGACAAAAATTGTTACGCTCGCTCTCTTAGAATTATGCGCTATGGTGCTTATGTCTAAATTAATAAAAACGGTACGAGATACTTACGCCGCACGTATTCCCATCGCTGGGATATACGCTTTTTCTGACTCCACGATTGCCTTATCATGGGTACATGCATCACCACATCGTTGGTCTGTTTTCGTAAGCAACCGCGTCGCACAGTGTCAAGATAATTTAGATGCTAAACAGTTTTATCACGTTCCTGGTGCTATTAATCCCAGTGATTGTGTATCACGTGGTATGCTCCCCTCTCAAATTTTAACCCACGACTTATGGTGGAACGGTCCGTCGTGGATTCGCAACGCTCCGGAAGACTGGCCAATAAAGCCTTTCTTTCCTAATAATTGTTCTGAATTGCCAGAACACAAAGCTACTGTACTAACAGTAACCGTGCATACAGAACCGCCCCTGCTTTGTGCGCTAGCACTACGTATCTCTTCGTGGGATAAGTTGCTACGTATCATCGCATATATTTTAAAGTTCGGTCTACCTAATCGTAAGGTCGGTCGAACTTCGTTATGTATCGGGATTAACGCTCGCTAAAAAATTTCTGATTATCGCTGTTCAATCTGTCCATTTCGCAGAGGACATAAAATTAATTAAAGATAAAAAATTACCTTCTAAGAAACTACTTAGTCTAGCCGTTTTCTTAGACAATGAAGGAATTTTACGCATAGGAGGGAGACTCTCTGGGTCAATGCTTCCTTTTGAAGCTAAGCCATCGATTCTTCTTCCTAAACGCGATCACGTAGTTGATCTAATAATACAACATCTTCATGTTATCAATTGTCATACTGGACCTGGACTTCTCATATCTATTATAAGACAGCGCTACTGGATATTAGATGCCAGAACTGTAATCCGGTCTAAGTTACGTAAGTGTAACATTTGTTTTAGATGTAACCCAACGCATCCAACGCCAATAATGGCTGATATTCCTAGCTATCGCGTCTCAGAAGCCAAAGCGTTTTGTCACACTGGTATTGATTACACCGGTCCCATAAAGACAATACTTACACGCCGTAGAGGTCAACATGCAGAAAAGGCTTACATACTTATATTATTTGCATGGTGACACGAGCACGAGCGAGAATATAGAAGTTACTAGAGATTTAACGACAGATAACTTTATGGCCGCCTTCAAGCGCTCTATTTCACGTCGTGGACCCGCCTCATGATTGTATTCCGACAATGGTTCCACGTTCATCAGTGCAAAGGCTCAGTTAGATGAGTTGTATAATTTCTTTTTTAATTCTAACTTTAAAACCGCGTTGTCTAATGAACTTCTTTCAAGACGCATTGAATGGAAGACAATACCACCAAGATCTCCCTCGTTTGGAGGTATGTGGGAAGAAAATTTAGAGTGTGTGAAAGCACACTTATATAGAGTGATAGGAAGTTCTTACGCAGATAGAGTGTATTCTGAACTCTCGTCCGTTAGGTTTACTATCCTCGGATCGCACCCGCGTACTTTCTTATGTCTACGCCGTTGCTATATTTGCCTGCCCCCGATTTATCAAATGAACGAGTGAGTCTGCCAAGTCGCAAAATACTGCTCGATAGTATGGTGCAATCCTTTTGGAATGAATGGCACTTAGAGTATCTGCATACGTTGTAAGTCAGACAGAAGTGGGCTACTCCTGACAAGCCCGTGGAAATAGGAACTGTTGTACTGCTTTGAACAGGATAACCTTTCTCCTTTAAATTGGCCGTTAGGAGTAATTACGGACGTATTCAGAGGCTCAGATAATGTAGTCAGGGTTGCTATCGTTAAAACACGAACTGGTCTCTATAAACGCGCTGTAACTAAACTATATCCTATTCCAACGCAATAATTAAAGCACAACGCTATACAGGGTGTCCCAGAAGTCGACGTCAAGCCGGAATCGGGTAACAGGCTAGGTCATAACAGTTGTCAGAAAAATATAAAAAAAAATCTAGGTCTGGTATTTTAAAAATTATAGACGTTCAAAAAAAGTAGAGAAAATCTACGCCTTGTGAATGTTTTTTCATTCCTGATGCTACAGATATGTACTTTTTTGTTTTGTTTTTTTCTCTGACGGGCGAATCTTCCGTTCTTAACAAATTCAGCTGCTTCCGTTAATCGTTGCCGCAACTCGTCAAATCAGTCTATTGGTACTCCTCTAGCTATAATATTAAGAGTTACAGCCTTGTGGAAAGCCACAGGTACATCAGAATAACTTCTAAGTAAAGTAATAAAACACTTAAAAAACTGTTTTTTTTTTCGAAAATTAAAAAAATGGCCGCAATGCGAGAAATAAACTAGTGAGTGTTTTACAGTTTTAGAATCCTTATTAAACGCGCTAACTTTTAAAGTTACTTGCCTAACTCACCTAGTACATTTTTTTTTCAGTGTGGCCAGTTAAAACTGAGCTAAGTATTTATTTTGAATTTTTGGTTGGGCAAACGGTGACATTTTACTTCCGAGCTAGAGAAATTGAGTTTAAATTTCAGTTTAAACTTTAAAGAAAAAGTATTCAGGGTTACATTAGAGAAAAAACAAAACAAAAAAGTCGTAGATTTTCTCTACTTTTTTTGAACGTCTATAATTTTTAAAATACAAGACCTATTTTTATATTTTTCTGACAACTGTTATGACCTAGCCTGTTACCCGATTCCGGCTTGACGTCGACTTCTGGGACATCCTGTATATATATAACTTAGTTTAGACAAAATTTTAGTTTAATCCGCTTATTATTATATAATTTATTCTTAAATCTGCTATGTACTCCAATCAGTCAGATAGTTGATATGCTTGTTTTGAAACATCTCGCTTTGTTTCAACGTGGGGTGCATGGTGGAGCGCCTTATATAAAACCCATAGCAATATGTAATATATATATCATATTAATAGCGATACCTACATTTGCAAGTGACACAGTGACAGCTGATGAACTTCCGACAACTATTGTTACATTGCGCCGGAAGTCATTGATGTTGGTTACTGTGGTTCTTTCGTGAACTTTTAATGTTCATCGCTCAATCACTCGAACGCTAACATCGCTGAGTAACGCTCACTCTTCAGTTGCACTTGCAATTTGATTTTTTTCCGCATAACCGCCGTCGTGATAATTTCGAGTCGCTTACTTTTACCTATTTGTGATTTGATTGTGTTAATCTACGTACTCGTCAACGACTCCGTAGAAGCTACTGCCGGCCGGCTTGGAGAAGAAGATCTTCGAGACACGTCCAAGTACCCAGGTGCCGCAGAGGTAATCTAAAAGTCAGTGTAGCATGGTTTGTTTGATGATCTGATGGTGTCACTTCGCAAATTAGGTACGCTTATAACCCCAAAAAGCATACATACATCTTAGTCACATCATTTTTTATCACATTTAAAATACTGAGTTAGACAACTGTTCTTATTTCCAGTAATTCTATTTAATCCCTATTTTTATTCTTGGGCGTTATCACATTGCACGATATAGTCCACAATATCGTGACGATATCGTGCAATGTAAAAACATTACGGCTGCTACTTACGATATCGTCACGATATTAAAGACGATATCTTACCTTAAAGTTACTGCTGCTACTTACGATATCGACGCGATATCGTGTGTCGTTATCGTGCAATGTGAAAACGCCCAATGAACGTTTGTAACATAGAGTTAATAAGTACCTACTACAGGTTCAATCCAAAACATGAAATGGCTTTTTTGGTATTACTATAGCGTTTCGTAAAAAGTGTGATACATATAGGTAGGTATTTAGTAGTATGTCAGGATTTCGCCCACGGAAAGTCTTACTTACTTTTAAAATAACCCTGTGTATTACGGCAGCCAAGGTCTGAGACAATTGCCCTCGGTTTTGTGGACAAAAGTTTGGATCAAAAATGTATGAAATGTGGATGATGTAATTTTATTAATCTAATATTTTATGGCCTTCCTTTTATATCAGATACTAAGTGTATTTGAAACAAATAGTCGTTGTTATGAAGATTCAATTCCCAGTGCACACTGGTGAATTTTCAAAAATGTGTGGCTGCAGTTAAATTGTTTTTAAAAATAAAATAGTCATTAAGTAAAATTGTCCAACTACTATATTTTGGGTAGATTCTCTCCGGCCCTAGGCCGCAGGTTGAAAAAAAAAATATAAAAAAGTGTACTTTCTCTCCGTGTAACACATTTTTTATTTCAATCTGGCTCGGGTCGGGTAGTCGATGCAGCGTACTATCTATTTGGCGTACTGCCGATGTAGCGTACCATCGATTTGGTATACTGTCGATGTAGCGTACCCTCTTTTTTATACAGTGTTTCCCCTGGTTTCCCCTGTATAAAAAACCATGTCCTGTGAAGATCAGAGTCTGTTATTATACAAGATTATGGCAATGGTATTTAAACCAAAGAGGATACAAATAAGAACTTCTTGCCAACAACCAATTTAAAGTAGAACGACGACGATAAAAGCAAATGACGACATTGCATTGTTGGACTGTCATTTTGTTTTAGTATTTAGCTTTATTTAGTTATAATTTTATTATGTCTTGATTCGGATATTTAACTATAAATCATCAGTTATACATAATCAGAATCACATTTATGTATATTATGGTCAAAGTAATCAGATAACAGGAAAGAAGCAGGAACATTTTAAATTACTTTCTCACATCGCAGCGTACAGGTAATCTTCTGAATAATATGTCCATTTGCTGGTAGCATCCTTATCTCTTTGTTCATTTCACAACCCTGAAAATAATAGACAGGCACATCACGCCTATATCCCCGAAGGGGTAGGCAGAGGTGCATTACACACCCACAATTTGCCAGTATTTTTGGTCCCACGTAATAGGGGGTAAGCCTATTGCCGTCACCGGGCTCACATATACTGGGTTATGTCCAAAATGGCCAAATGTAAATTTAACAAAAAGTAGCAGCTATAAAGTAATTTAAAAAAAAATTTAAACCCGTTGCATTGCGATGAAATGTTGATGAAAGGCAACTAAATCTTACGTGCCAGCCACTATGGCACAGCCAATTTAAGTCCTGGGTGTCTCAGACTCGTCCTGGGCGTCTCGACTCGAGAATAATATAAATATTAAGTAATACAATATAAAAATAAGTAATACAATATTAGGTTCAGATGCTCCATCCCACACAAAGATATTGAGCAGTTCTTACCCAGGTCACAGAGCTCAGGCACGCCCAGATTCAATTTTGACTTCTTATTCACGCAAAATTCCTAATCTTAAGGTGTAGGAATTATTTTAGATTAACGGGCTTTCGACGCAACATTTCGGTAATACTTATACTGGGGTCACTAATTTAAATATGGACGTAACTATTTGGCAGACATGAAATTATTCTTCCATATTTAATGATTCCGACGGACTGAAGTACGAGTGTATCTTGAGTATGTATCAATAAAGGAAATATCGTTCTTACAGATTGTACAATGTCTGTGGTGCTTGCAATGACACAGGCATGCGCGGAAGTGTTTGTATGCTTCATACAAATGGCATCGAATAACGTTATGACCATGATTACCATCGTAGACAGGTTGTTAAGACAAGTTCTTCAATCATTATACAACCTCTTGTCTTTCATACTGCAGATGATGTCAATAATACCTATTTGCTGCGTATTCATTTTGACATCGAGGTTAAAGTGCCTGATGTGTAGTAACAATTGCTTTGATTGCATGCGGAGAGTATTTGACTGCGCCTTGACAATCCTTGTTATAATTATATTTTATTACATACTCAAGACACACAATGTTACCGATAAAATTGCTAACTTGTATGAATATATGTACACTTGAGGCTAACTACTATTACAAATTGGATCATATTTAAAATGTAAGTTGTCGTAAATACCAGGACTATTGAACCGCTAATAATAAGTTTTGTCTCTGATAATTGCTCTATACTTAGTCAAAATTTCTTAACTTGCAGGTACAACTTGAGCCATGTGTCGAACGGTGCACGCCCTCCTTCAAACGGTAATATGCGGCATACAAATGCTCGTGAGGGTCTTCATGACCGTGCTGCTGATGATTGAGAATGTTGTTAGAATGGTCCTGCAGACTATGTACAACTTCATATCGTTCGTGCTACAGATGATTTCACTCATACCCATATGCTGCGTGTTCTTGGTGACGGCGAGGCTAAGATGTTTCGTGTGTGGTGGTGGAGGACCCTGTCCTGTCAATAGAGGAGGCACATGTGATTGTCTAATGTCCTTTTTTGCTATTCTTATTATTTTCTTTATATTCCGAGCGACTGGCGTCCTTGATAAAATTTTCTATTCCTTGGGTTACGCTAAAGCTAAACCGATAGCGCATACAAGATATGTCCCGACGCCTGGAGATATTACGGAATGCTCCAGAAATGACAGTGACCACCTGTTGTCTTCAACAACAACTACCTACGAGGACACCACTAGTGAAACTGAAACAACTGTTCCAACTGAACCAACTGTTCCAACTGAACCAACTGTTCCAACTGAAACAACTGTTCCAACTGAAAAATCACGTGAAGAATCAGGTGATGGATCAGGAGGAGGAGGTACTGGACCAGAAGGACCAACCACTCGTTTACTGAGATATGATTATGAAAACGACCTGGATGAGTTGAATGTTGGAAGACGTGGCAATAATAATTGGACCACTGTATTTTACTATTTGATTTAAATAAAAATTGTTCTTGTCTTATTTGTGAGACATTCATTACACTTTTGATTGTTGGCACTTGGAACATAGTACCGACACCCACTTGGTACATAATGAACAAACATACCTTGCGTCGTGCTTCCTGGCGGACCCACAGTAATTAACTATACTAGTTATCCCGGCGAACTTTGTATCGCCTCAAATATTTAAAAAAAAAAAGTATGTAAATTGAAAAACGCGACGGACGGACATATCAAACATTTTTGTCGTATAATTAAATATTTATATGACCTTGAGTCTTATTGGAGTTATTTTACAGTATTTTTTTAACTCTTTGTCATGTACTAGTGCATTATGTGTCCGATAGTCATATACAGTTTCTGTCGTATAATAATGTCATATAGACGTTCTTTCGACTATTTTTTAAAACGATTGTATAAGAGCGTCTACGACAACGTCTATAAAACTTACTTATGTGACTTTTCGTCGTGTATACATTTTCGTTGTATAAACGTAATAATACTGTTAATTTTATCATATAATTACCCTTTAAACACCCGCTAAACGGATAATAATTGTTTACACGTAGTATTTATAACCATTATATACACGTCGAATAAGTTATACGAGTGCAACCTGTATGCATCCTAAAGTATCATAAACATGACAATACGACCGCTATTTAGTTAATGCTCATATTAAAGTTTATAATAAACTTATATACGACTTCCACAATATTGAAATCAAATTCATCATATTCATTTATTACGGTTTGGTACAACATGGATCAAAAAAAGTGGAAAAGTATTAAAAGAAGTGGTGCATTTAAAAGAAAAGTTAAAAATAACTATAATTTGCTTCAAGCAGGCCGTACTTTAATACAAAGTAATAGCCGTAGAGCTCAAGCTGAGAGTAAAGAAAATGGTAAGGGCTCCGTATCACATTTAAATGCAAATTTAAACAATCAATTTAACCAAAATACTACGAGTCGTTAATAAAGATTTACCATTTTCTGTACTCTCTACTATTTTAAAAGGCATTTTGCTAGAAAATTAAAAAAAAACAACTTATTATGGACAACAAAAACTCTATTTGGAATCAATAGATAAATTACGCTAGGTACTAACAAGACTAATTACAATAATCGCATTCATCTTCTGGAAAATGATTATAGATAGAAAAGTATTTGCAATGAGGACATCAAAATAAATCGTAATGTAATAATTGTTTTACATTGTGGTCTGTCAAAATAAAATGTAACGGTCTATTTTGACGGACTATCTGCGAACCACATCCATAACAACGAGAGCAAAGGATAAAATGAGTAAATGACCACGGCCATTTCAAATGTGTGCGTATCATTTCGATGAAGTCCATCTTTGATAAAAACTTATCAACATCCGCATAATTGTAGATCATTGTGGGGTTTACCTTAAACAAAAGTATTATTTAGACTTAATTATATGTCACGCAAATCTTTCTAGTCTTAAAATATAATTTCTTTGAACTACATAAGTTAGTTAGGGCTTTGTTATTTTATTATTTATCCCTAAATCAACTTACTGTCATGGCGTTCACATTTACAACTAACACGCAGTTTATAGGTCGGGAAGTTTTATAGTTGTCATATAACGTAGTTACTAAATAAATTATTAATAAAAATATGTGAAAACCTTAAAATATTAAAAGCGCATAAAATTTTTGTTAAAAACTTACCTCACATTAATCAGTAAACTTGATTGCACAATGGTTTACAACTGATGAAATGGTTTTATCACTTCAAATAACAAAGAAAATAATCCAATATTAACTTAGCTGTCAGAACACTGCCAAATTAAATTAAAGTAGTTCTAGTCTGTTATATTATTCGTTTAATAAAAGTTGCATCATCTTTAAATGACAATAGTACAACGATTTAATTATATAAAAGTAATTATATTGTGCGCCATTACTCGACACGAAGTCGAATACGCGTAATATACCTACACGCAATAGCTAACATTATACGACATAAAGTTAATCGCCGACGTGTATATGAGGACTATGCGACTAAGTAGGTATTTAATATGACTGTTACTCGAAACTCTTGGCACCTTAAGTTGAATAAAATGGGCCCTAATGCCGTCGAGTAAACGTAGTTATGATATTTATACAACTATAGTAAATAATATTAAGTTGCCACCAATACGTCTACTCAACGTCGTAAATGTTTGTGCAGACATACAGACAAATTGTCGTATTAAATATATAGATAAAATGACATTTCCGTAGATATACCGTACCGTAGTGGTACCGTAGGTCTTTTAAAGTTAAACGGTACCACCGAGTAAGTGACCCTAGTGATGTGTTGACCTACCTATCTCTCGAATGATAAATAGGTAATTAGGTAAGTAATAGTCCACTTGTTGTCCATGGTCCTACTACCTGATCCTACTAGTAGGATCACGGGCCATTCTTTTTGCCCCTAGTTCTATCAGTAGGACCACTTATTCCCAGTAGTTCCATGAAGCCAGTTCCACATGGAACTTTTGCAACGCACTAGTTCCATACATCGAATAAGTGGAAATAGCTACTTGTAGCGGAAATATAAACCCAGTAGTTCCATAGATACACAAACAACAAAAGGACTACTAGGAGTACAGAACTACAAAAGAGCGCTTATTTACCACCGTTCACCTGCTGAGACCACCTGGGTGGACCGTGGGAAGTTTTTTTTTTACAGCGGGCCACCTGTGACCACCTGGGTGTTACGTGGGAAATATAAAATTTCCACCGTCCACCTCAAATGTACCAGGAATACATAACAACATAAGAGCCTTCCAACTCTTATCTCGCTCAGTTTGGTTTATTCAAAATGTTTGATTATTCAAAACCTTTGATTGTGCCTAAAAAATGTCATATAGTTGTTGTTTTATGCTTTGATAAGGTAGACAGAGCTGTTTATTGTACTCATATTTCGTTAGTCACATTGATGGAGGCCATATTTTATTATAAATGACACGAACCTCGAATAAAATACTAGGGCTACAGAACTACATAAGCACTCTCGAAATATCATTCGAATCTCGATCCGTTTAGTTTATTTAAATGTGTCAACAGGTGCACCGAGTACAGATGAAAATGATTGTCCATTATAAAAGACACAAACCTCAAATGTACCAGGAATACATAACAACATAAGAGCCTTCAAGATTTTAAATTCTTTTATATTCAGTGAAAACCGATTGAATGTTTGAACTCATTATTCTGAAAAAGTACCAGTCGATCATAAAAATAAAACAATTTAAAATTAAAATAATTTTTATTTAAATAATGTCAGCGGTAAAAGTAGTATAAAATTACATGGAACAAATGGGACAAAATACGTGTAAGGTTGCAAAATTTCCAAGTGGAACTGACTTCATGGAACTACTGGGAATAATCCGGGCACCTAACATTACCCGTAGTGCTACTGGTAGTACCATAGTACTGTATTCTCTTTGGGTAGTGTTATGTATTCCTGGTACATTCGAGGTGGACGGCGGAAATTTTACATTTCCCACGTAACACCCAGGTGGTCACAGGTGGCCCGCTGTAAAACAAAACTTTTCACGGTCCACCCAGGTGGTCTCAGCAGGTGAACGGTGGTAAATAAGCGCTCCCGGGTATAATGTCGACCAGCATACCAAATTTGGTCAAAATCGGTCGAGCCGTTTCAGAGGAGTTGGCACACAAACTATTTACACTTGTCGTCTAAGATACGCTACGCTCAATAAACCATACAACCATCTTCACAAACTTTCACATTGTAATATTAGTACGGTAAAACTTTATTGATCCCATACAGCGACTCCAATGCAATTAAATGTAACGCTGTATCTCAGTAACTACTTGGCGGATTCTAGAAATTTTTGAAGTAAATTAAACTAGATTTAAGTGCAAAAAATGTGACGGAGTCAGAAATTTAAAATAGGTGCCAAAAAATATTTATTTGAGGAACCAAAATTTACATGTTAAGCCTATGGGAAAAATTTCGCGCGCTTTTTGTATCTTTCAAAATATTATCTCAAAATAAATATAAACTCATGAAATTTTTAAATGACTTATTACTGTTACCGGAAACACTCCGCTCAATATGCAGCAGCGCAGGGGACGCCAGCGTAGCAGCACCTAGTAACACCTAATAACACCTAGTAGTCAGTGGCGGATTTACCAGCAGGCTGAGTAGGCTTGAGCCTAGGGCGGCAGATTTTTGGGGCGGCAAATTTGGGGACCGATTCTTTTTTTTGCTACCTAAATCAAAAAGATTTCTGCATGACGGTTTTCTGTTTTCTGATGTTTTACAGATAGAAGTCTGCAACAAATTTTGCCGATGACTTTCTCCTCTCACTTGTCAGTTGTCATGGTACGTTCCGTAAATCCGTTTAGAGCAACTTCGCCGCCCCCAACCAGTAATCTGCGCCTCTGCGCCCTCTGCCCGCACTTTGAATGAGCGGAAAGAGGGAAATTATAGAAAATGTATTTCTCTCTTCCCACTATCAACACACACATGCCAGTCCTACTATTGATTGGAGGATGCGAACTGCATGGTTTGTATATATTCTGTCAAGAAAGTACCGAGAAAAGATCAATAATACAAAAAATGTCCCGAGTCGACCTATACATTATACATAGGTTTATACATAGATATAAACAAATTTCATATTAAAATTTAAACCTTGATTCAACGGAATAGTATTCACCTTTGTTTGCACTAATTTATCGCATTACATAGCTTCAAAATTACCCGCAAAAAGGTATTGTAACGAACTTTTATAAATTGACTGAATTAATTATTTGTAACTGTTTGTAGACGCAATAAAGATTATTTATTCTGTTTATTCACGTTTACCAATTGTGTAAGTAACATGCATTACCCCGCCTTATAAATCGTACATGATTAAGCTTCGATTAGCCGAAAAATGTACCTAAAAATTAATTTCAGTGCAATTTTATCGAAATTGTTGAATTGTAAAAATGCAGCATGCAATTGAGCGAAGCGACTATTGTCATATTTTTGGTCAAAAACTTTTTTTGGTCAATAACTTTTTTTGAGGGTCCTAAATCAAAATTCGGTCTCGAACAAAACCTGCTCCTGAGAATGCTTGATTTTTGAGTGAAAAAGTCATGAAAATCGGTTAGGTAGTTGTCGAGAAACAATTGTACTTACATGGAGTTGCACTGGAGTCACCTGATAAGGAGCTCGGCTCACTACGCTCGCTTCGCTCAATAATTGTGGAGGCAAGGGCGGCAAAAACTTTACAGCCTATACCTTGAAAATTTGTAAATCCGCCACTGCTAGTAGTTAAACATCTTCTCTGGGAATGGTACTTTTTTTTTTATTTATTATTTATGTACACATAAATTACATATATATATATTTGACATTTATTAAGAAAATAATTAATCGTGTCTCTCCAGAAGGACCTTAGGAACTGGGGCCCTCAGGAACGAACTCAAAATTACTACGGACAATAAAAAATTACTAGTGGTCCTACCACAGTTTAGTAGGACCATTGCCCATACAAAATAATGTTGTTTTTGTTACAGTCCTAGTGATAGAACTAGGGGCAAAAAGAAAGGCCCGTGGTCCTACTAGTAGGACCAGGTAGTAGGACCACGGACAACAAATGGCAAAGATAATAGTGCGACTGTGAAGAAAAAAAATCTCGAGTATCACACTAATGTGACGGTGAAGAAAAAAATTATTTTGTTCCACACTGGTGTGACAAAATGGTGTGACGGTCAGTCGTAACCCGTATAGATTTACCTAACGAAAAATAACTACGAAATAAAACCATTTTATTACAATAAACGTACAAAATATACCTTACGAAATAAAACGTAGCTTAAAATATAAAACAGCTATATAATATTAAAAAAATGCTGTTAAAACTAAATCATAATCAAGTAACATCTAAAGTTTAACATAGGCACAGATATAAGAATACTATATATTGCATAGGGAAAGCATTTTAGGGCGAGGAAGTAATAACTTCTAATCTATGTATATAGCGGTGCTAAGCACAAAAACGGTATCTCAATAAAAGTCTGATGCTCTCAAATGCATATATTTACGAGTATGATGCCAAAAAATACTATATAGTATATATTCCTGTTATGAGCTTTGTGCTCATAGTTATTAGTTAAACGAGTGTGGATATGCTTGCACCTAGCTTTCCTCACGAGAGCGACCAAGACCCTTTGACTCGGGTGCAAAAGACCGACCCGGAACGGACCGGTAAGGAGACCGAGACGAGCCGATCCGAGCCCGACCTAGAGGGATGAGAGCGCCATGTACACTCTTGCTGTATCTCGACATACCTCGCAGAGTGTGTAGAACCGGGGTAATCGTTTACGTGAGGAAACAAATTAGTAACGAACGCCTCCAATACATTACTAGCGCTCTTGTATCCTACATTGTTAATGTATTGGAGTCGTTCGTTCGTTAGTAACGAACGACTCCAATACATTAACATCACTATCGCTCTTGTATCCTACACTGTTAAACATATGTTCTATAATTCCTATAGATTTTAAAAGTTTGTAAGTAGATAAGATACTGATGAAGCATGCGAAAGATCGTCCGACAATTCCTATGGGAAATGGGTTGGGTCCACAATAGTCGCACATCAAACATCTAAGTTTCGATGTACATATAAACACACAACACAAGGGCAATATAGATAAAATCTGAAATATTGTCGATAACATATTGTACAGTGATGTAAAAGTAAGTCTAATAAAACTATCAAGCATCTGAAATATTGATATAAGTAGTCTGGTAATCATTTGAATCGCACAAAATATGCTTTGTACGATAATCGCTGGTATTTGACACATGATTTAATAAAAACCTGCAAATAAAAAAAAATAAGTTAGTTTTCTTTAATAAAAACCTAAAAAATATATTTCCTATTGAATCCTCCAGTTGTCATGTCCATAGCGTGATTACGCCGAATAGTGTGTACCTGTGTACCTGGGGCGACCGACAGACAGACGCTAGACGTAGACGGACGGCCGCTCGCCTTAGGCAGCGGAATAAAAAAAACGGCTAGACTAGATAATCTCTTTTACCTATATGTATAATTAAATAAAGATATGGTAATAACAAAGATACTATGACCGTCTGACGAACAGTTAAATTGGATTGGACCAATCAATCGTTCTACCGAATCCCTTCGAATTAAGAACGCGTTGCAAAGCAATCTGAAGCGGGCCGAGGGTGGACTTGGAGTCTGGAGTTGCGTCGCATGAACGTTCTACGATCACCACTTGTTGGGGAATGACACAATGACATGTTCCGCTAACTAGACGGTGACTCTGGGTGTATCCAAAGCGTGGAAAACTCCTATAAGGAAATACTTCAGGTATTCGAACACAGAGGCATACAAGGTAGGGACACTGTATGGTTAATTAATTATTAAACTTTCAAGATTGTCACTCATTAATGAATGTGATCGAATGTGATTAATACCCGCTTAGATATCAGTTATGACTATCAACCCATAAGCGTACGGTAATAGGGTCTCTCCATTAGGATCCCCTGCATACATACATACAGACATACTTTCCCGTTGAGGTAGGAGACTATGGAATTCGCTGCGATCCTGGAGTATGCCAAGGATTACTTACCTATCTTGTCGAGTATCTTTATTTCGTATCAATCTGAATCTCCGACGGAGAGAAGTCCACGTAAAAGTACCAATAATATATAGTATAGTACCACTTCGTATTTACCTGTTCCAAAACTCACAACACAACAGATCTTCTGTAAAATTACAAGTAATTAATTTAGTCTGAAAAAACAAACAGATATTTAATGAAGCCGTTAATAAGCAACCTAATACGACATTCAACGTTGCTATCGTAAATACAATAGTTAATAATTACATTGTATTGTAAAGTATGTATGTATACTGTCTGTGCCCATAGGTGACAGGTGAACTAAACATTTATGACATGACCACATGACAGTGCCATAGTGCTATAGCGAGCAAAGAAGTTTGAAGATAGGCATACTAAATTATAAGCTATAGTTTTGGTCTAGTGATTCAAGGGCATAGTCTTGAAGCTACCCGATATACTATTGTAGTCCATAGCTACTATATTATCGGGGGTAATGTCCTAAGATCACTAGAGGTTCGGGTGAGGTCACCTTGTCGCCTCTCTAGCCCATTCATGACCGGTCTCACAAGCGCGATGGTAGCGTTTTCTCATCTTAGGCCCAAGTTGCACCTTCCATATATCCAATCCATGAGTTCCTGATGAAGCTGGGACCGCTAAGCCTTGATTCCTAATAACGCGACCTGTAACCGCTGCCTCCTTGTGCTAATAAGATAAAGATGCAAGGGCCCTTACTCCATTGACTATAGTTACGTTTTTATTTTGTACATTTGATTGATGGTTGACTTCGTGACATTGTTATTTACGCTGTCATAATATTTGTTGTTGTTTACAATAGTTTTCGATAAGTTGCCTTTTTTATAATTTTACAAATACCTATAGTAGATATTCAGTCCTTGAATATAAAAATTATTATATCTATGTATTTAGTATCTTAACAGAACTTTGATCATTTTTGCGATTGAAAACAGGTAATATTTCACACTAAGATTCGGGAAGGTTTGTCAGTGAGTTCCGCGTGCACTGTTGAACAGATTCGGATCATTCCTAATTCCTAAACATAATGCACCTTATCATGTCTCTACGAAATAGGCGATCAAGTCCCCCAAAAAAATTGTTCAAGTTGCTCAAATAAGTTCTTTAGTGATTTGACTTAAGTGGTCATGGTGAAGTTTAGAGAAGGAAAACTCGACACAAAACCCTTCTGGCCAAAATGTAAGCGGATGTCCCCCCTCTTTGAAGAAGTTCTTTGCCCAGCAATGGGCATCAAATGGGCTGAGATGATGATGATGACTCATGGACAGCCGGGCCCAACTTAAAGCAGGGCCTCCGAAGCTCACTAAATGACGGACGTCTGGGGTAGGCTGGTAGGTACTTACCACTTAGAATAAATGCAGGTAATTGTGCTGTAGAGAGACTGCATACTTCTGAGGTATGCTTCCATAGCCCAAGCTTGCTTAACATGACCTTGTTTGTGAATGTTATTTTACGTTACAGAGTAAATTGGACCTGAAGACCTGCCCTTGTTTAGTTGGCCTATTCAGTTACAAAAGAGAGACCTAGCATTGACTTAGCATATACTACATGACGTCTTAATTACAGAAAGAGGTAGACTGGCGTGTTCATTTCGCCCCACCAACCTTAATGTCCTTTCCGGAAACTGAGTGATTTGCTAGAAAATGTGTCAAATAATAGCAATGTTCGAGCAAACCGTGACATGTATGTTTCAAATGTTAACGAGATTGTTAATGACTGTTTTAATCATGATCGAAAACATAGTAAGACTTGTATTATCATCGACATACAATATACTATCAACAATAATGCAAATTATATCCATATTGCCAGTTTGTTTTGTATTTTTATGCACTTCGAAGCTAAGGAACTCGGTGTGCGGATGCGGTTGCTCTGTGCAATGTTGTGGCCAAGGGCTTGTAGTAATAGTATCTGTGTATGTCATGTGGCATATTTTAGACCATTTTGGGGTTCTCGACGTATTGTTTGGTCTTTTAGATTACACGAAAGACGACAGTGTTCCGAGGTTATCACGTCTTTTACCAAAATTGATTAAATTATAAACACTTTGTTATTTGAAATTCTGTACTTTTCACTGTCGAATTATCTATGTAATGAATGTGAAAATAAATGTATAACGATATTCCGTAATAATATTTTGTTGCACCTACTATAAAATAGTAATACCTACCAACATCTACAAGGAACAAACCATTTATCGCAGTAATGAATGCCATATTATGCGCCTGTTCGAGTAGGTATGGGTAGGCATTACGGAACAAAACTGAACTAAAAACAATGATTAAAATTCGTCGCCACTGTTTTTATATTTTGACACGTTCAGGTAGTTATCGTTTATTTGAATTGGTTTCATAGCTACTTAAGCTACTATTTAGATCGACAAATTGACACAGCCCGCCTGATGTTAAGCTGTGGCGACGTCTGGCGATTGTGGGTGACTATCATAGTACGCAAAAATACTATGGAAAGTGGCTCGTAACTTGACCTAGTAATGTGCCTCTTCACGCTTTGCTTAAAGAACCCAGGGTTATACGTGGGAGGAAACACGTGCGCAGACTTGTGTTCTAGGCTTTGGACAAGATTTAAATGCGCTTCGGAGCTGAATGTACAAAACGCAAAATGTGCACTATAAGCAAAATGTGCAAAGCGCAAAATGTACAAAACGAATAATGTACAAAACGCAAAATGAGAACTACAAGCACAATGTGCAAATCGTAAAATGTACAACATAACCTAAAGTCACGTATACAAAAATGTGTTATTCCCGTTAAGAGTCCGTATGCAGAATCGAAACGGGCGGAATTAGGTATTTGACACATTTTGTGCGTGAGTCCGGAGTTACCGATGGTGGTCAGCCAGTAGGTACGGCGATTACATGGTTTTGATCTTTTTTTTTCATTTTATAATAATAGTGTCTTGTGTGGGGGAGGTGAAAAGAGGGCTAGGAGGGGGGGTGTTTTTTTTCTCTCCTTAAATTCAAGAAAAGACCCTCTATACTCGTATGATCTCGTAATCAAAACTCCTCTACCTTTCCTCTGTCGTTGCACTCTCAAAGAGGGGGCGAGGGCTAATTTTTTTTCCTAATCAAAATCATTTGACCTCCTCTATACAAAGGGGCTCTACCAACATATTTAGGGCCCCAGCGAACTCATCTGCTAGTGGCGCACCTGCTGATCAACGGACGAGGCTCGTTAATTTACGGTACCTATGGAGTGGCTTCGGTGCCTACGTGGGTACCGGGTGTTGGTCCGGGGGGTGCCACCGTGCAACTGTGCTAAAGCCCCACAAGTAACCCAGCCCAGGCTGGTTGCGTAAGGGGATTCAACAGCTGCACCGCCCGGCCCGGGGCCATGTATGGTGCAGCAGGCATGGAACCAGTGGGGGCAAAGCGGAGTCTAGTGTGGGTGGTGTGGGTCGATTCGCTGGTCAGGGAGACCCTTAGCAACGGCGTTGCCGCGGCCGCCCGCAACACAGTCATGGGGCCCGCCTGGGACCAACCACACCAGGAGGCTGCCCCACATGTTCTCGCGCATAATCCTGATGTGGGATCGCCGCTCCGGGTGGTAACCGGTGTGGGATAGCGGCGGCCTTGCACCAGGGGGGTTTGGTAGCCCTTCCGTCCGGCGGGTCGGCTCCAACCTAACCACACGGTTCCAGACGAAGTTAGCCCCTGCGCTTTGTCACTTATTACTGCTGCACCAAATGTCGCCCTGTCTTCACGCTTCTTCTTCAAATTTATAATCGCAGTGCAACAGAAATAAGTAAACGTTCCACAGCGGCCCCAGGAAACCCCACACCTTCACTTTTCGAGGTGGAGTTCACCAACATCCGTGGACTCCATGCGAATCTCAATGCCGTCCACCATACCTTGAGACGGCTCGGCCCGCTGTGACGTTTCTCACGGAGACACAAATACGCCGCCCTGACAACACGCCTTCCTGTGTTGCCCCGGTTATGTATATATGTATCGAGGAACAATACCGGGGCGCCGCAGGGGTCCGTGCTGTCACCAACTCTTCCTTCTGCAAATCAATGATATGCTATCCCTCGGGAACATTCATTGTTATGCAGATGACGGCACATTGCAGGCGTGTGCATTTACAGCGAAGAAATCCCCTTTCCTTCCCCTACCCTCTCTTCAGAATGCATTATTACCAATGAAGGGCAACCTTGAGATCCTTGACATAGACGTTAGTCAAGAGCTCAATAATAAAAACTACATCGAAAGATGTATAGGGCTAGCTTCGTGGAAACTAGGAATACTGAATAAGGTAAAGCGATTCTTTACACTGCATCAGAGGTGTCTGCTGTACAAGACGCAGATTGGACCCTGCGTCGAATACTGCTCTCACTTCCGGGACGGCTCCGCGAAGTATTTTCTGGACGCTCTCGACGCTATGCAGCGTCGAGCTATCCGTATTATAGGTTGTCCGGAGGTAACGGGAAGCCTTAAGCCGCTAGCTCAGCGCCGAACAATAGCTTCCTTGGCCGCATTCTATTTACCACGGCGAGCATTCTGAAGAGCTCTTCAATCTGATCCCATCTTCCTTCCGATCCCGAACAACGCGTGCGGGGCAGAGATGCCACTCCCACACAGTAGGTACATGTTCGCGAGAACCGAACGTTTTAAACGTTCGTTTCTGTGCCGAACGATACTGGCCTGGAACGCCCTGCCTGTGCACGTGTTTCATCCCACATATAATCCTGGGTTCAGTAGGTCGTCAAGTTGAGGGCCACTCTCTATAGTATAGTGTGCTGTGAGTGACCCACAATCGCTTGACGTCGTCACGACTTACTACCAGGCGGGTGGCGTCAAATTGGCGAACCCAATACAAAAAAATAAAATAAAAAACTACCTCTATAAAATTATTACTCATTTTGACTCTACTCGGGAGCCCCCCTTGGGGGACTGGAGGGCAAATCTCAAAAACTCGGAATTTTCCCTAGGTCCCCCAACCCCCTTTACATTTCTGCAAAAAAAACATAGGTACCTTCCCCTCCACCATCAAGGAGAACAATAAAATTGTGTCAGTGAGTGAGTGAGTAATCCAGCTTTATAAAATATAACAGCTTTTTTAACAAAAACAATGATAAATACATTCTACATAATCACTTGTTGTATTTAAAAAGAAGCCTAATCATCACAAAATAATAACTAATATTACCAAAGTATCAAAATCTCACGCCACGCTATATTCGTCTGTAGACGGCGTCGAATTTTGGCGCGCAGAGCGACACGTCCTCTCCCTGTAAGCGCTTGGCGCGGACTGTTTACTTGAGGCATGCGTCGAGTATTATAAAGCGAAATTTAGGTGTTTTTAAAAGATTTTTTACAGCCTATTTTTTATTATTTAGCTTTCTTTTTTTTTGGAAATGGATTGATTTTGAACCAAGGTTTATTTATGTTGTTTTAATTTTATGAACGAGAGTTTTATGTAGCCGAAATAAGAACCAATTCATTGCCCATTTTCTCTAAAATTTGACTAACTTAAATATTTGTTTACTCAATTTTTTTTATGAAAGTGTTAAAAAGTAATCCATACATTGATAGATGACTTTTACAAGAATACACTGTATTTTTGTAATACTTTTTAGACGTCAAAACGATTAGTGAATTTGTGATATTCTAGACCTCTTCCAGCAAAAGATACGAAAAACTACCGATTGTTTTAGGTCGATTAATCAAAATTTAATGACAAAAATAAGAAAGTAGCTCACTTATTAGATCATTATTGAAATGATATTTCATGTTGTGCATTAAAACTTATAAAAATACAGTATTTTCAGTGTAAAAACACGTCTGTAAAATAAGCGAAAACGGTAAAATTTAATAGGAGGACTCTTAAGTAGCTAGATTGATGGTCAGATTGGTATGTCCAATGGGAATTTTTTTCCCACTGGTCAGATCAGCTTGGCATTTAGTATTCGACAAAGAGAGAAGGAAGAACATAATATATATAAATATTAAATAGGTTTATTTGTGATATTGGAGTTTGTTGGCACTAGTTGAAACACGATATATTATATCACTAGTACATCAGAAGGTTGTAAGGGTTTATTTTGTATTTACATACAACCTTCTGATGTCCTGGTACAAATACGGATACGACCTCTGGCCATATGAACATACGAATAGAATCTGACTGAAACTGAACAATCATTTTTGATATATACAAACCCTGACAACCTTCTGATGTCCTGGTAGTAAATTCCTGTTTGTAAAGAAACTAAAGTCAACGAAGCATAATGCGAATCGAATCAAAAGAGTTATACTCGAGTAGGTTTCATTAGTAGTGTCATTGTTTTTGACAAGAAATACAAAATAATAATAAGGAAGATAATAATGAAATTACAAAACCACAGTTTTTAATGCAAATGATTTATACTAGACTTGCGTTATAGTGTATTACCGTCCGACGCTTAACTAAGCCATACCAAAACCGAAAAGCTCAAGTTTTCGTTTTATGAATTTTATTTCAGTTCAATTATTATAAGTTTGTTTCTAGATAACAGTGCTGATAGGTTCATTTAATAAGTCTAGGTACTAATTAATAAAAATAAAATATTTCCCTGATATTTTTAGTGCATTTATACCCGGGAGTAGTTCCCGGGTATTCGGGAACAATTACACTGATATTACAGAGCACAATAATACGATACTGACGTAATTTTTCTAAACTGTTATTTTCATAATAGGTTACTGTGATGACAGCGGTCTCTGACAAGGTATTCAGGTGGCGATTGTGTCTCCGCGCGTTGCGCATGCACTTTTAAAAGGCGGCCGCGGGGACGGGGTGCGGAGAGGGTACGGTATCCCTTCCCGCTCCTTTAGTGACAAGACAAAACACACATCTATATCCGAACCCGCTTTCCCGGCCGGCGCACATTCCTTGTAGCCTGTGTTTTTTTCAATGGAAGTCGATTTAGATAGTGATATTTATTTCATTAATAGAAAAGGCGGAACAATACTTACTTTTATTTAACGATTGCTAATATTATAAAATGCGACATTATAAAATGGTTCAGCGTTGTGCTAATTATAAGAAACAGAAATGCACGGGTACAATAACGCTTAATAAGGTAATTTTTCTTGCTGGTTGTTTCATAAAAAAAGAAGAAGTGCACTTGAAACGAGATGTAATCTAAATAAACTTTCCATTTTCAGGAAAATATTGTACTTAAACATAAAATCCACCAGTGTCTACCTAACAAGGCCAAAAATATTGTTGATAAAACTTTATCTAATTTAAAAGCAACTGTTAAAAATTCCGATCGCCCAATGCCTCAGTTGTATAATGAAGCGATTGCAAAACTGGAAGAAGGCTAAATTTCAGGCCTAAATTTTATTCAAAAATATACCTTCTCTATCTAGTATTCAACATTGTCTGTATAATGTAAGGAATAAGTTTATAAATTGCTCAAAGACAGTATATCAAACCTAGAAGAGGTACAAATCCCTGAAAATAGTTCATCTTTCATTATAGCGGACTATTTTTATGAGGGTAAGCGTATACTTGTTTTCAGCTCTCCAAAAGCGAGAGAGTTGATTCCAACAATTAAAGAATATTTCACAGACGTTACATTTAAACGCTTCGGAGCAGAATGTACAAACCGCAAAATGTGCACTGTGTAATTGTTCCCGAATACCCGGGAGTAGTTCCCGGGTATTCGGGAACAATTACACTGATATTACAGAGCACAATAATACGATACTGACGTAATTTTTCTTGGGGCTTAGTATAAGCCATATTTTGAGAAACCTACACCAGTTGCCGAGTGACCAGACGCTGCGCCGGCGCTCCTGTGGCCATCAACCCGGAGCGACTCGTCAGCGAATTCAAATAATTTGGAGGACACCAACGGATCTTGCCGGCCGACTGCCCGTCGCCTGTGGACACCAAGTTAAGTGCACCGGGCACTTCCGCAAACAGTATTATGATCTTATACTTTCGACACACACATAGATAATTTGCATTATATAACCCTAGGTTCCCAGCTAATAAAGAAACGTTAATTGTTGTACGTTGTTTAATTTATCTTCCTAGCCGGTGCCGTATCAATAGAGAAAACTAATTCACAAGGATCCTATGAATATGAGTAGGATAATCCAAGAATAATGAGAATTAAAACAGGGAAACAAAGAGAATACAATACTACAGGGAAATAACAATCAATGTCAGTATGTTTTTTTTTATCAACCAATTTTCCTGTGTGTAGTTTACATACAAAGAGAATCATTACCTACTCATTTTAGTTAGTAGAACTACGGGCAAACAAAGTTGCCCTTAGTCCTATCGATAGGATTACGGTAAATCAAAATTTCCCGTGTTTCGATTGAACGAACCACTGCCAAAAAAAATTGCCATGGATCGATCAGTAGAAATCCGTGATCGGACCACGGGCAATAAAGGAAAAAAGTTATTGACCAAAAATGTCAATAACTTTTTTTGAGGGTCCTAAATTAAAATTCGGTCTCGAACAAAACCTGCTTTATAGATTGATAAATAGAAATAGTTGCTTCGCTCAATTGCTGCAGCGCAGTACCACGGCAGCGACCGCAGCTCCTAGTTAGTAAGATTTTTAATTTTTAATCATTTATTTTATCAAACGGTTTTAATTTTAAATTGTTTTTCAACTACCTTTTAGTAACCACTCACCGTTTAAAAGTATCCTTCACTACTAAGGTTGTAGGCACGGTTGTACACCGACACCACCCATCTTGTGAGAAACCTCCAGCTCGCGGAAGGGGACCAACAGCGGTCTATCTATGGAGAACAGCCAAGAATAGCGCGCCAATGATAACAATCAGCCGATTTTTTATGTTTGCCTAAGCCTCTCGGCTTCCTAAAGGCCTATTCGCAGTAGTCCGGTGGTTAGTCCGGTATACCGAACTAATGCTACTTTTTATTCGCAGTAGTCCGGTAAGCACAATGCACCGTACTATTGCTACATTTTTAGTAGGAATAGTTCGGTAAGTAACATAAGCAAAGAAAATACAATAACAATATAATTAAATAGTTAGTTATATAGTTATAGGTATAGTTAGTTAAATAGTAATCATTTGCTACATAGCACAAAGTAATGGCTATGACGTAGGAATGGTTCACTCATTATTAAATAAAAAACGAAGAAAGGCTAGTTTTCATTTATTATATCCGATTCAAGATCCACCTAGGAAGTACACGGCCTGTTTGCCGTTCGTGGGTCCCGTCTCGTTGAGTATAGCTAAGATCATGAGGGAAAGTAGTATATTTGTTGCTTTTAGAACTCAGAATACCTTGAGGGAGCTATGTAATGGCAAGGATTCGGTGTCGGTCTCACGCAGATCAGGTGTTTATTTGTTGAGTTGTGATGAATGTGGTTTGAAGTATGTGGGACAGACTGGCAGGTCCTTCGATATTAGATATAAGGAACATAGAGCGGCGTCCCGCAATGGTTGTCCTGAAAATTCCCTCTTCGCGAAGCATCTTCTTGACACTGGTCATTCCTTGAACAATAGTAACACTTTTAAAGTTTTACGTTTATGTGAGAAAGGGTTCAAGTTAAGTGTTTGGGAAAGGCTAGAAATAGTTAGAAGAGATGCGGACACCTTACTCAACGAACAAATAGATTTTCACACATCTCCCTTACTTAATCTGTTTGCGAACAGACAGACACATTAATTGTTGTTGGTTTGTGTGTGTCATTTGGGTTTTCTATGCAACTTATCAAGAGACAGTAATTAAATCAAACAGATAAGGTCAAGTATTGGTGAATACCTATTTTTGGAACTTAGTTAGCATGATCTGAGGTTTCTACCCACATTAGTTATTGTAAAGAATCCTACATCGCGATAATGAAATTTGCACGCGTTTACTTATAAGCAAACACGTTCCAACCACGAATTTTGCTGTTCTCTCTGAGACAGTCTTGATAATGCCTCGTTTAGAGGCGAAACAATTGTCGACGTTTTGTTGTCTTTTTGATTCTGCGAAAAATTAATGCTATTATATAATTTAAAAAGTTTTTTCTTAAAACATTTTACTTACCATTGTTTTTTTACAATATAATTATTTTAAAATGAAGAAGTAGAGACCCTTTCCTTCCCCTACCCTCTTCAGAATGCATTATTACCAATGACTGACAACCTTGACATCCTTGGCATAGACGTTCGTCGAGAGCTCAATAACAAAAACTACATCGAAAGATGTATAGGGCTAGCTTCGCGGAAACTAGGAATACTGAATAAGGTAAAGCGATTCTTTACACCGCACCAGAGCTGTCTGCTGTACAAGACGCAGATTAGACCCTGCGTCGAATACTGCTCTCACCTCTGGGACGGCTCTGCGAAGTATTTTCTGGACGCTCTCGACGCTATGCAGCGACGGGCTATCAAAGACGGGCTCAAAGCAGAAGAATCTATATGACATTTTTTAAGCACGATTAAAGGTGAACGGTTTCTGAACAAAACTTCTTCGAACACATTTTGAATAAACCAAACTGAGCGAGATAAGAGTTGGCGAGTGCTCTTTTGTAGTTCTGTACTCCTAGTACTTTTGTTGTTTGTGTATCGTATAATAGAGAGTTAAGGGACCCAAGCGGTAAGATATATTCATACTGCCCTACTAAGCGCATGATACATTTTTTTGTCCCGATGAAAAATAAAGAAATGTGTCAACGCCGCCTGCCTGGTGGTAAGTCGTGATTGTGGGCCACTCTCACAGCACACAATACTATAGAGAGTGGCCGTCAACTTGACGACCTAGGTACTGATGTGCATCTTCAAGCTCCGCTTAAAGAACCCAGGGTTACATGTGGGAGGAAACACGTGCACAGGCAGGGCGTTCCAGGCCACTATCGTTCGGCAGAGAACCGAACGTTTAAAACGTTCGGTTCTCGCGAACATGCTATCCACTGTGTGGGAGTGGCATCTCAGCCCGGCACGGGTTGTTCGTGATCGGAAAGAAGAGGGTGGGATCAGATTGAAGAGCTCTTCAGAACACTCGCCGTGGTAAATACGGTAGAATGCGGCCAAGGAAGCTATATATAAGGAAGCTAGCGGCTCAAGGCTTCATTGTTATTGTATTTTCTTTGCGTACGTTACTTACCGAACTATTGCTACTAAAAATGTAGCAATAGTACGGTGCATTGTGCTTACCGGACTACTGCGAATAAAAAGTAGCATTAGTTCGGTATACCGGACTAACCACCGGACTACTGCGAATAGGCCCTTTTATTATAAACTTTGGAAATGTATTCGGGATATTTACCATGTATTATTATTTTGTTGTCGAGTTTCCGATATTTCGGCACTATTGCAAGCGCCATGGTCACGGAGGAACTCAGTGGAATCAGTTCCTCCGTGACCATGGCGCTTGCAATAGTGCCGAAATATCGGAAACTCGACAACAAAATAATAATACATGGTAAATATCCCGAATACATTTCCAAAGTTTATAATAATAACGACCATGGCAGTTTAAAGGCCCTTTTATTATTAAAAAATGTAGTTAAATTAGAAATAGTAAATTACCTACGAGTATACAATAAAACACATTTCAAAATGAAAATACTTTATTTAGATCAACATAAATATCATACTACGCGATATAATTATTAAATAACATATTTTTTAATAATTTAACATTAGGAATATTGGTGCACTGTGAAACGAACTCATAATATTATGCACTATGCACTTGGTGCTACAATTAATAATGATTAGAAGCCATGTTATTTTTTTTAAAGCATTGAAATATTGGCCAATCACATTGAAAAGTTTGAGAATGCGCCGAACTCGCCGCAATGATTTATAACTTAAATTTCTTTGGCCACACCCTTGAACTCAATAATAAAAAGTTCTTATGTCTATTTAAAAGTCAGAGAAGCCATACCAAAAATAATTAGAAAAAAGAACTAGTTCTATTTTTAAATGACGAACATTGTGACTGAAAAAGAAAAAATAAGGCATTCGAAATTTAAAAAGATCTCATTCCCGCTTTAATTTCGGGTAAGCTTTATAGCTTGTAGGCCTGTCTCATCATCAGGTCGAAATAGCAATCATTGTCGATCGACACACTGATACCGCTGTAGTAGTTCATGAACTCTTCAAGTGTCACCTGTTAACAAAACAAAAATTATTAAAAACTGGCGGTCGCCCGCGTGGTAATTTGGAATTTTTCCCGTTCCCGTCGCTTGTAATTATTGTTCCCGTCACCCGTAAAACATCTAGCTTCGCAAATAAATATTTTAGAACGGATTTCATTTCCATAAAATATGTTAAAGGAAGTTAGTTAACCTTAAAATATAGACATGCTACCGCGAACAATTTTTTAGAACTTTTAAAGAGAAACAATTCTTTAGTATTTAATTTTAACATAACATTAACCGTTTGGCCAGCGCACGCAATTTTAGTTCATAAAGAAATAATTTTCCCCGTTCTTGAAACATATCACACTCCTGCTCCGCTCCTATTGATCTTAGCGTAATGTTATATAGCATATAGCCTTCCTCGATAAATGAACATTAGCGCGTTCAAACAAACAAACAAATATAGATAACCGGCTTTATAATATTATTATATACTAGCTGTTGCCTGCAGCTCCGCCTGCGTGTTATAGTTTTCTTGATCACCAGATACTAATTTATTATGTATAGCTGTTGCCCGCAGCTCCGCCTGCGTGTTACTTTAGATCCACATAACTTTTTATTTATGAACCGATTAAAATAAAACAAACCTTAAATGTTAAGTTGAATAAACCACAACGCACCACTAAAACCGCATTCAAATCGATTAAGCCGTTTCTGAGATTAGCCTGTTCAAACATTCAGACAAACAGACACATAGACAAACAGACAAAAATTCTAAAAAACATTGTTTTGGGTACTATTGCGTTCATAAAGCCGCCCTAGAACAGTTTCTCTATTTTATCTTCGATGTACAGACATCGACCACTTACAATTTTATTATATGTATTGATATTGATAAACCGGCCAAGTGCGTGTCGGACTAGCGTTCAAAGGGTTCCGTACCATTAACAGAAAATCACATTTGTTGTATAGGAGTCAGAAAACATCGACACAAAAAATACCAACTTCAAATTACCGCAATAAGACCAAATAATTGTCGAAATGGGATCAAATTGAAATGGGATCAAATTGAAATGGGATCAAATTGAAATGGGATCAAATTGAAATGGGATCAAATTGAAATGGGATCACTAAGGTAGTATTAGCTTTCGACAAAAAAAAATCAAACTCGGTTTACCAGGTTTCTCCCAGGCGAAAGATATTAAAAGGTAACAAACATAAAAATACGGTCGCATTGAGAACCTCCTCTTTTTTCTTTTTGATGTCGGTTAAATAGACTGGTAATAAAAGTATTTATTACATTTAAACTTTTTGCACAGTTATAGTACAATGGAGGACTTAATGCCACAGGCATTATCTTCTAGTCAACCTTGGGGTGATGCAGATAGATCTAGTAGTAGGTGCATAGCAGTAGTGTTGAAGAAACAGAAAAGAAAAATTGAAATTGGTGTAAAAGTAATACAAAAATATAGGTCATATGAAGGTCATAGACTTAAATTCTAATGACTACTTAAATAATTACATATATTAAATAATAATAATATAATATAATATTATCTCTATATATAAAAAGGAATCCCTATTTCCCTTGGTCACGACATCACGCGTGAACGGCTGGACCGATTTCGCTGATTCTTTTTTTGTTATGTTCGTTATTATCAGGAGAAGGGTCTTATGGAAGAAAAAAAAGAATATTAGAAAAATTAATGCGGTACCAAGTTCGCCGGGACAACCAGTATTATATACGTATAATAATACTAGCGGACCCGACAGACATTGTCCTGCAAAAAAAAGAACCAAATTGTGAATCTAAACCATTCTCGAATCCCCTTGAACACACACAAAAAACTTCATCAACATCGGTCCAGCCGTTTAAGAGGAGTTCAGTGACATACACACGTACAGTAGAATTATACAGGTGAATTTTTCAAGAGGGCTTGGATGCCCAAATCCGGAACTATAAGGGATAGGGAAAAATGCTCAAGAAAAAAATATCACACCCTTTATTATTACACCATACGATAGTGTTGCTGTTAAGGATCAAATTCTGGGAAGTAATGATATACGGCAAAGGAGAAGATTCACTCCCCATACTTATCTGGGCTAATTTTGAAAGTGCCGGCCAACAAAAATAAACTTAATATTCTAATAGAGTATAACAAACTAAACATTTTTTATTATTAGACCAAAGCCCTAAATCAACTCTGAGAGATAATATTCAGCATCAAAGGTTTGTGAAAAAATCCTAATTATTGCAATATTTTGTCGTAATTGCGAGTCAGAATGTAATAAAAGGTCTCAGTTACAGTGTTCTTACTAGTCTCAGGCTGGCCCGCTGGTTGCGCCTGCGCCACATGCCATCTCGCTCGCACTTAGCGTGTAGCGCACTCCACGTGGCGGGCGGGGCGGGCGGCAGGCGGCACAGTACCGGCCAGCATTGTTTTGTTCCCGACGGTATTCTTGGCCGTGCATGGGTCCTGGCCCTCGTAGAACTCGGGCCTCGACTGATGGGGCTCTTTAGCGCGTGCCTCGGAAGGGGCCAGTTTCCAAAGGTGTGGAGGACGGGGAAACTGGTCCTGATGCGTAAGGCGGGGCGGCCGGTGGACTCACCGTCCGGATACCGACCGATCGTGTTGCTCGACGAGGTGTGTAAGCTCTTTGAGCGAAGAGCCTGACGGAGGAAGCAGTCTCGCAGGGCAAGGTGGTGGTGGCGGTGTCTCTTGACATCGCCAACGCGTTCAACACCTTACCATGGAGCTGCGTTAGGGAGGCGCTCGTGTATCAACAAACGCCTCTCTACCTCCGTCGTATTGTCGGGGCCTATCTCTCGGAGAGGGTCATAGCTTTCCCTAGCTGGCTCGGGCCAGCTCGGCGAGATGTGTCGTGCAGTGTTGGTCCTGGGGCCGCTTCTGTGGAACATCGGCTACTACTGGGTGCTGCGGGGTGCGTTGCCTGAGGGCGTCGGTGTAACGTGCTACGCCGACGATACCCTCGTCACGGTGTGGGGTGCAACGTACCAGGAGGCAGCACTCCAGGTCACGACGGGTGTTGCTAAACTCGTGGGTCGGATACGGCAGCTAGGACTGGAGGTGGCTTTGCACAAGTTCGAGGTTCTGCTTTTTCATAGACTTCGGAACGGTCCACCTGAAGGTTCCAGCATAAATGTAGAAGGCGTTAGCATCGGCATCAAGCCCTCGATGAAGTATCTAGGGATCGTACTTGATAGCCGATGGAATCAACATCTCCGGAGAGGCTGCATGTCTCCTAGCCGGGACCCCTCCATGGGACCTGGAAGCGAGAGCCCTTGCGTCATTGTTCTAATGGCGCAAGGAGGCGCTGGAGCGGGACCACAGACCTGCGTCTCGAGAAATCGAGGACCAGCGGTCCCAACTCCGCCAGAATCTCATGGAGTCATGGAGGGTGTGACTTGAGCAACCAAAGTGCGGTACCACCATCATCGCGGCGGTGAGACCGATCATGGACGATTGGCTGCAGAGGCAGCATGGTGACCTCAAGTATCGTGTGACGCAGATCGTTACAGGGCATGGATGCTTCGGTAGCTATCTGTTTCGCATCCATCGTGAGGTCACACCCCGGTGTCAACACTGCGAGGTTTCCGACGACGACACCGCACTCCACACGTTGGTGGAGTACTCAGCGTGGGCGAGTCAACGCCGGGACCTCGTAGTGGGTCTGGGCGTGGATACCCTCCCGCTGGAGCATGGTCTCCAGCGGGAGTAGGTGGAACGCGGCCGTATCCTTCTGCGAGCAAGTCATGCTCGCGAAGGAAGCGGCCGAGAGGGAGAGGGAGCGTACCCTCCCCGCCGAGTTCCGTAGTCAGCGGCGAGAGCGCCGCAGACACATCTACGCTTAAGACCATCGACCTCCATGATCGGGGCCTGAGGACGGCGGGATCGCCACCCGCCGTCCTTACAGAAGCAGGCTAGAAGGGTTGCGTGCTGCGGGGCCTATGCCCCATAGCACGCAACCAGATTCACTCACTGACGCGGGATAAAACCCTGCCCCAACGACGCGGGATTCTCATCCCGACCAAACCCTGCAGAGACCACATAGGTGGTCAAAGTCTGCCGGGCGCCACTGGAAATACCTTCTGCGTGTAACCAGAGACGCCCGGCAACGGACGTTAGAGCGGCCATTTTAGATAACCATAACAGTAGCAATAGTAGTTATTAAGTTTAGACAAAACAAGGCTGTTTTACGTCTACACTAGTCACACTTTACACTAAATATTTAAGAGCCATTTCACGTTTTCGCACGAATTTCTAATATTTTGAGCTCCTAAATTACTATAGTCTGTAATAACTAGAAGTTATTGAATATGCGCAAAAAATGGGCCAAGCTTTCGTGTTGACGTTTAATGTAACACATTTACTAAAAATAACTTATTTGATCTATAGTAATCACTTTCCCACAAGCATTTTATTGAAAAACGGGCGCAGAGTTGATTTCAGAGTCGTATTTCAATCAAAAATACTTATAAATTGAGTTTAAAAAATAGGTAAAGCATTGGATATATATTTTAATCGTCATTTAATGTAACAGATGATTGAATTGTATTATAATTATTTAGTCAAAAAATAAACCATTCGGCCAATTTTTGAGTTAAACATCGCAATTTGATCGTGATTTTTGGTTTAAATACACAGTAATTACAAAAATAAAATTATTCCAAAATAAACTGCGTTCATTAAAGAACCGATTTCTGCAGTAATAAAGGAAATTCTTGCATATACTTTGTCAAAATATTGATATAACTTGAATCAAAATTACAATAAATTACGATACACAAGTGGGCACAGTACTAAGACGGCGCATTTTGTGAAATGGCTCCCTAAATAAAATCTCAAGGAATCGATTTAGAACTTTGGTGTAGTAATAAAAAATGCTTACAATGTTGTGTTCTATCAAAATCAAGCATTTTTTTAGTGGCCGGCAAAATATAAATTAGCCCAATCTGAACCTTGGCCTTTAAGGAAAACTTAGAATTTTCATAAAATTCATATTTTATGTAAATTTTGAGTCAATTTTGTTCGTAATCACAGAACTGACTATTTCGTCTTCTAAATGATGCTCGTGGCAGGTAAAATTTGAAAGTAGAACATAATGTTGTATCTCGCGTATGGAATTAGTAAGTAGTACCGTAATCTCGCGTTTAATATAGAAACAAGCTGGCAAGTACATGTCTGTCTCTTATCACACTGGGCGGAGGCGGTGGTCTCTGCCCAGTGTTGAAATTTGCCGTATATCATTACTTCCCAGAATTTGATCCTTAACAGCAACACTATCGTATGGTGTAATAATAAAAGCTGTGATTGTTTTCTCAATGGGTTCGATTCCCAGCTAGGATTATAGGTCTTTAAAAAATCTAATGATGAGGTTTTAAGTTTCATCAAAATCGGGCTCGTGACTCCTTTGAGCATTTTTCGCTATTCCTTATAGTTCCGGATTTGGCCATCCAAGCCCACTTGAAAAATTCATCCCTGTATATATATAAATAAAGATTTTATTATATTATTAATAATAATATTATACTAGGTATGCAATGCATGCTACTAATTGCAAATGTTGGGCGGAGCAAATTTCCTTAATTTTTTTTATGCTCTATTTTCATGATTTCAGAGATATGCACTCCCGGGTATTATGTCGACCAGCATGCCAAATTTGGTCAAAATCAGTCGAGCCGTTCCGAAGGAGTTGGCACACAAACGATTTACACTTGTCGTCTAAGATAGAGCTTCGCTTCGCTCCGCTCAATTATATAAATAATTATATTATTAAATACTTAAATATTAAGTACATCATCATTCACCGAGCCTTTTCCCAACTCAGTTGGGGTCGGCTTTCCAGTCTAACTGCGATTTGGCTGAACTTCGATATTTTCCGAGAAGCGACTGCCATCTGACCTTCACAACCCATGGGCGATATCGAAGTTCTGTAGTATTAAGGACATATCGTAAATAATTAATAATAAAAGTATCTGTCTAGTCCTTTGACACCAAAATTTCTGTATGCAAGTACTATTACCTATTCTGTGCTAATACTCAAAGTAAAATACTGTTTCAAAGCGCCCCCCCCCGCGCCGCCCCCCTTCAGCAATCAGCTATTAACTGGCATTCGAACACTAGCATTACGAAGATCCATCTTTTAGCAATACCTACGAAGTACGAATTTTCGAATCGATTAATTTCGATGTATCGATTCGCAAACCAAGGAGTTATACGAGGGGCTCGTGGTCTAGTGGTAATCGACAATGTTAACACATTGCAAAGGTTAAGCAACATCGACTCAGGCCGGTCTTAGGATGGGTGACCATTTCTTAAGACATTGAGACCCCTCCGTGCCTCGGAGAGCACGTTAAGCCGTCGGTCCCGGTTGTCATACTAACATCTATGGCAGTCGTTAGGGGTAGTTGGAGCCCTAAATAAAAAATCCGACCGGTCTAACTACAGGACTTCGATGTCGCCCATGGGTTGTGGACAAAGACCTTATAATACAATGGACATAGGATCTAGAACAAATCGCAAGAAAATAATGTCCCGAGTCGACCTATACATTATACATAGGCATACATAGTATAAATAAATTTCATATTAAAATTTAAACCTTCATCCAACGGAATAGTGTTCACTTTTGTTTGCACTAATTTATCGCATTACGTAGCTTCTATCTGTCCGCCTGACTAATTCACCTTATGCAGATTCAACTTGAACTACGTGAACATAGAAACAATGGAGTAGGTTTATTTTGTTAAAGTCTTTTAAGTATTCCATGATATGTACCTACGTATGCGTAATAATTAATGTAAGACTATATGTAATACATTCCATAATCTTATAAATTGTAATAACTTGTTTATGTTAGATGAAATAAGCTGAAAAACTAATTAACGACTGACAAAGATATTTTTTTTTCGAGTCAGTTTCATAATAAGTAACTGTAGTGTATGAATAACAAAAAGGGAATTAATAAATTTAACTAATTATAATATTATAAATGCCAAACTTCTTGCGGGTATCAAAATTCTTCCGCTTTCATTACTATTTTCATAACGCTATGTCGCTACGTCTACTACAAGATAGCCGTGTTTCAAGTGACTGAATTAGTTGCTGAAACTGCGCGTCATTAATTTATTTTTATCTTATGGTAAATTTTTGGGATACGAAATTATCGGCTACTAGCTGATCACCGTGACTCCGCCCGCGAGATATAGTTATCTCGGCCCCGATTCCCGTGGGAATACATTACCGAGAATCCAAATAAAAAGAAAATAACAGTACCTACATACACGAAATAAAATGACATGTGTAATTATGTTATTATATTTATGACAAAACAATGATACCCTGTGAAAATTAAAAACATTTTTGGGCTTATCTCCTCCATCCCAATCAAAAGAAAAAATTGTATTCAATCAAGGGATTCTTGTACAAGTTTCATAAAGATCGGACCTCTTTTTGTTATGTCCATAAAATGAGCCGAACAAACAAGATTGTTATTTTTTGGATCAAAATATTCTTCTCGCCGTGCTAGGGCAATAATATTTTTCCATTGTGCACAGTGTACTGGATCCCGAGGAAAACTAAAATAGATGTTGGTTCATATAACGAAAAAAAAACCATAAAGAGCCAAGGCGTCTCCACTATAATCTTTGTTCCAAATAGTTTCATCGCTATCGATAATCCGAATAAATCTGAATGGTCATTTTGTTAGTACATTATTCAGTGAAAATTAAATGGTCTCTTTCTTTTTACTGAGCTTGGGATGAATTCGAAAGAGACAGATAGATCCTTCGGTATTGGACTGGATTTTTTTTTTTTTTTTTTTTTTTTTAATTCCGCGGCCCAAGGCCGCGGCCACTCTAACGTCCGTTGCCGGGCGTCTCTGGTTACTAGCAGAGGGTATGTCCAGTGGCGCCCGGCGGACTTTGACCACCTCTGTGGTCTCTTCGGGTGTTGGGTCGGGACGAGAATCCCGCGTCGTTGGGGGAAGGGTTTTATCCCGCGTCAGTGAGTGAATCTGGTTGCGTGCTATGGGGCAAAGGCCCCGCAGCACGCAACCCTTCTAGCCTGCTTCTGTAAGGAAGGCGGATGGCGATCCCGCCGTCCTCAGGCCCCGATCATGGAGGTCGATAGTCTTGGGCGTAGTCGCGTAGTCTGGGGCGCCCTGGCCGCCGACTACGGAACTCGGCGGGGAGGGTACGCTCCCTCTCCCTACCGGCCGCCTCCTTCGCGAGCATGACTTGCTCGCAGAAGGACACGGCCGCGTTCCACCTACTCCGGCTGGAGACCATGGCTTGAAGCATGGTCTCCAGCGAGAGGGTATCCACGCCCAGACCCACTACGAGGTCCCGGCGCTGGCTCGCCCACGCTGAGCACTCCACCAACGTGTGGAGTGCGGTGTCGTCGTCGGAAACCTCGCAGTGTTGACACCGGGGTGTGACCTCACGATGCATGCGAAACAGATAGCTACCGAAGCATCCATGCCCGGCAACGATCTGCGTCGCACGATACGTGAGGTCACCATGCTGCCTCTGCAGCCAATCGTCCATGATCGGTCTCACCGCCGCGATGATGGTGGTACCCCACTTGGGTTGCTCAAGTCGCACCCTCCATGACTCCATGAGATCCTGGCGGAGTTGGGACCGCTGGTCCTCGATTTCTCGAGACGCAGGCCTGTGGTCCCGCTCCAGCGCCTCCTTGCGCCATTGGAACAATGACGCAAGGGCTCTCGCTTCCAGGTCCCATGGAGGGGTCCCGGCTAGGAGACATGCAGCCTCTCCGGAGATCGTGCGGTACCCCCGTATGGTTCTGACGGCCAAGGTTCGAACTGGTCTGTTTAACAGAGTCACGTTCCCCTTGACCGCCAACCTATCCGCCCATACGGGAGCCCCGTATAGGGCCATACTCCGCACGATCCCCAGGTACAGTCTCCTGCAGGAAGCGTTGGGTCCCTTTAGGTTGGGCATCAGTCGCGAAAGCGCGACCGATGCCTGCGTCACCTTGGGGACCAAACTTCGGAAATGTGGTCCGAAGTTCCATCGGCTATCAAGTACTATCCCTAGGTACTTCATCGAGGGCTTGATGCCGATGCTAACGCCTCCATTGGACTGGATTGCAATATTTACTTTTGTCTTTTAATTTATTATCGACGAAATACTGTATTTTGAGTGAAATAATAAATTGCAAATGATAAAACAAAAAGCTTATTCACTGAAAATATGATACACCGTCTGTTGTGGAGGTCAGATGGCAGTCGCTTCACGGAAAATATCGAAGTTCAGCCGAATCGCAGTTAGACTGGAAAGCCGACCCCAACTGAGTTGGGAAAAGGCTCTGTGAATGATGATGAAAAAAAAAACAAAAAAAAAAAAAAAGATTATTTTAATATTTCATGCAAATGTATGTAAATTGAAAAACGCGACGGACGGACAGACAGACAAATTGTCGTATTAAATATTTAGATTCGTCTATTATAATAAGTGTTATTTACCTTTCCATCAACGGATCCCTCAGATTCGAAATTTGCCAGGAACTTGCTCAGAATCAAGTCACCAGTTTCCTCACCGCTCATGTATCTACAAAACCAAACATACTTTAAAGCATTTTTTGGCGAGTCTTGGAATTTACATAAATAAGTTCTATATTTTGAATGTTACTTTTTATTGTACGTGGTCGGTAGTGCATCGGCTTTCGACACCGGAGTTTCGGGTTCGATTCCCAGGTCGAATCAAATAGTTGTGTGATCCACAAATGCTTGTTTCGGATTTTGGATGTTTTCTATGTATAATATGTATATATTTAGAAATATATAAGTATGTTTATCAGTTTTCTAGATACCATAGCACAAGTTTATGGCTTAGTTTGGGCTAGACGACGTTGTGTGAGAATGTTCAAAAATATTTACCTATTTATTTTTCTCTTCTCTCTCTCGAGTTACTATGGCGGGGTCATATAATGTAACTTGTATAATACTCTGTCATTGCTACCTCAGAAAATTATAATAATATTTCGGTACGTACACTAAAGTAAATAGATATAAGCACGTAGGTACCTAATATGTTCTCCCCACCTTGCTCATGTACAATTTCCTTTGTTAATAATTAATATATTATAATCCTAGATATAATACTAATTAAGTTCAGTCAATCAGTCAGATATTATAGAATCATTACCAAATACAATCTCAATTGTTTTATTGACTCGCAATACATTTTTTTTGGCATATTACAGAAAGCCGTGGTTACGACGCGACGGTTTACAGATACTGAGCCATATTCATAGCAAACAGCACTATCGAAAGTAACGCCTCAAGTTGAAAACCCAGTGATGTACCTGTTCCCGCTCCGCTTGAAGGACTCAAGGGTTGTAAGATACCAGACTCGTCAATGGTATTTTTTTAAATATTTTTGGACATTCTCACACAACGTCATCTAGCCCAAATTAAGCTAATATAAACTTGTGCTATGGGATCTAGACGACTGATAAACATACTTATATATTTCTAAATACATGATACATATTATACATAGAAAATACCCAAACTCCGAAACAAACATTTGTGGATCGCACATATAATTTGATTCGACCCGGAATCTAACCTGGGGCCTCAGGGGCGGCAGTCGCATACTCATGCCACTTCGCCACCGAGGCAGGCAGCATTTGAACTAATTATGAAACCAGAGGCTCAACAAGATTTCAGGGAGCCCAAACCAATCTCGCTTGCAAATGGTGCATCTGCAGATCAAGTCTGGCAAAACTAAATATAGCCAGCCATATGTGTAATTCAATGGAGTATATGATGTTGGATTTTTTCTCACTCACGAGGCATTCTCAAGACTGTCTCCAAAGAGAACAGTTCTCTTTGGAGACAGTCTTGAGAATGCCTCGTGAGTAGGTGAAACATATGTCGACGTTTATAATGTCTTCTATTCAGCGAAAATAATGCAATTATATAAAAAAAAATCCAACATCATTTACTCCATTGTTTTATCATGGACTTTCGCCAGGTAACGCCTGACTCCATTCAGTATATTGTATGTAATTTATATTTTTTTTTTCTCCTTATGCTACTCAGACATATCGACATAGGATATGTAGCTGAAATTATTTAAACTCTTTTTTTTCTTAACGCGTTTTTTTTTTGTCTTGTAATGAACGTACTAAGTCAAAACTTATTAGGTAATTGCTATTGATATGGCTACGTGTGAATGCTGTAGTGTGGACGCTTTTGAGACGCTGATTTTAGGTTCTTATAATCTTGGGTTATTGCATTATAATATTGACTGACTCTGTAGCGCAGTGTGTAGCGTAGTACGCTTGCGGTGCTCCATTCTCGGGTTCGATTCGGGACAAACTTTGTACCGGAGTATGAGTGTTTTTTTACATTGGACTTTAGTAATTTCGATAAAAGCGATATAAACCTCTACTAACTCACCTTGGATGTGCGGTTAAAGAATAAACTCCGCGAATATCGTCGACTGTAATCAATCCATCACCAGTTTTGTCTAGTTTCCTAAACGCTTGCTCAACAATGGCGCGGCGAGATTCTGACATCGGAGGCTGTATTAGTGAAACCTATCTTTAGTACAATTTATGCTTTCGATTGTCGGCACTTAGTGGAACATAGTAATACATGTATATTATAATCAAATATGCAGGCCAGTGTTGGCGTCACGATTAATTTATTGATAAATATTATCCTATAAAATATGTATATTAAGAAAAAAAATATAAATAGATCACAAAAACTGATGTCATCGGCAGGACTCGAATCCACGGCCTTTCCCTAACAGGGGGAATCCTCTGACCACTGAGCTACGATGACCAATACCGACAACATCGAATTTTTGCTTCATATCATATTCATAATTTCTAAATCGCGCTATTAAGGTAGCGTTTAAGCTGAGTTTGCTTTGAAATACAAAAAAAATGTATGTATAAAATAAGTGAATAGTGTAAAACACATTTGAAGATGCCATAGAGCGAAACCGGTCAGGTCCTATTAACAATAAAAAATAAAAATACTGTATGTATCTTTAGTATTATTTACCCAAATGGTAAGTATACAAGCTGGCGGTTTCCGAGTTGAAAATTTCAAGTTGAGCGCGTAAAATATCCAAATTCGCTTCTGAATTTTTCAAAACCTACTCAATGGTTGCTCAATCCAAAGGTTTCAACTCAGCAACCGGTCGTTAGTAAGTAAAATACAAACTCTAAAAGGATAAGTTTTAAGTTTGGAGGACATTGTTTTTTGGCTGTTTGTCAGTTTTGTGATCGAGGTGGATCGCTATTGAAGAAAAGCCCAAGAAAGATCTGATTTTAGTTGTTTTTAAACATAGAATTTGGAGTATTAATAATACAGTACCCATTGTGAAACAGCAATCTGTTGTTTTGTGCTAGCATTAACCCCAATATCGCCCACTAAGTCCGCAACCCTTAACGGCGATGCCGTCGGGAGCGAGGCTTCTGCGTCCCCAAGTGGCTAGCGACAATGATGTGTGTTTGCGCAGAGTTTTATCAGTTCAAAAACATACATAATGTGCATTATGCAGTACATTTGAGGTAATTGACCATAGGTTAGTAAGTATTGTAACGTACAAAGTAGAGACTCACACGGATTTGGACGAGGAACTCGTCGAGGCTGATCGAGCCACTCCCGTCTGTGTCGAATTTTTCAAACAATTCGTGTGCATCCTGTAATTTACGAATTAAAAATTACTCTAAAGAAAAGAAAACTTTGAATCTCGCACCTTTTTCAGAAATCTCTGTGAACGTAAAATTGGACACAGTTAAAGATTAGGAAAGTGCCTAATATACATAATCTATATCACGATTAATCAGTGACAGAATATGTCGCATATGTGGTAGGTAAAAGTTCACCGGCTCTCTGAGGTTACGAGGGCTCACCAGGGACGTCCGGCAATGAAGATGTTAAGGCGATAGGGATTAAAAAGAACGGATTTTGAAATAACCGTCTCACAAAGAGATAAAGAAATGAGATTACCTCACGGCTCAGATCCAGTCCAGTCTCCTTAATTCCATGAAAGAATTCGTCCATGTTCAGATGCTTGCTGCCATCTTCGTCCATTCTTCGGAAGATCCTGCAACGTGAGTACAGTTATAGTCAGATAGTTTCTGGAACGTGGGCAACCTTTTTATGACTTCATCAAGGGACTTTATTAACGAGCAAGTTTCTAGGAACATTGGATATTTTGGCCAGTCTCGTTCGTCTGCCAACAGGTTCGCTTTGTGCAGGTTACAATGTATGTATGTATACCTCACCTAGCAGCTGGACTGGACTAAGAACCAACAAAACTTATCTGATTATTAAGGGCTATCTAGGTAGAGGTAGGTCACCCGGACCGGTAGGTCAGTGACTCCTTGACCCTTGGATCACTTCGGTGCCATTCATACATTGTTACCTTGCGTGACTATTACCCACGTTATATTACATAGTTATTAATCTAATATATAAAATTCTCGTGTCACAGTTTTCGTTGCCATACTCCTCCGAAAAGGCTTGACCGATTCTCATGAAATTTTGTGTGCATATTAGGTAGGTCTGAGAATCGGACAACATCTATTTTTCATCCCCCTAAATGTTAAGGGTAGTCCACCCCTAAAGCAAAACAACGTTTGCCGGGTCAAGTCATATATTTGATTGTTTGGCTTGCCTCCAGATCGAGGGCTACCATAGAGGGGTCAACCATCATTGGAGCATAAGCAGTTTTCGAGAGCTAAGGGGGACATTCCTCATTTCTATATATAGATAACTACGTGTAGCAGTATTTGTGATTAAACAATCCATGTTATTTAATGCTTGAAAGAATGAAAAACAAGCGCGAGTTGACCTCGCATACGAAGGGTTTTGGTACCATTACTATAGGAATGGCTAAAAGAAATACGTTTGTTGTATGCTGAAATATTGATTTTATTCTGGTTTTTAGTATCTGTTGTTACAGCGGCAACAGAAATATATCATCTGTGAAAATGTCAAGTTTCTACCTATCACTGTTCATGAGATATAGCCCGGTGACAGACGGACGTACAGCGGAGTCTTAGTAATAGGGTTCCCGTTTTACCCTTTGGGTACGGAACCTCAATTCATAAGATGACGTACAGAAACTGTCCTCGTCCGGAGGGGCTCGTGGTCTAGTGGTAACCGACAATACTAACACATTGCAAAGGTTAAGCAACATCTAGTCAGGCCAGTCTTGGATGGGTGACCATTTCTTAAGATACTGAGACCCCTCCGTGCCTCGCAGAGCACGTTAAGCCGTCGGTCCCGGTTGTCATACGAACATCTATGGTAGTCGTTAGTTGGAGCCCTTAATCAAACATCCTCGCGGTGTAACTACGGAGCTTCGATGTCGCCCAGGGGTTGTAGAGGTCAGATGGCACTCGCTTCACGGAAAATATCGAAGTTCAGCCAAATCGCAGTTAGACTGGAAAGCCGACCCTAACTAAGTTATGGAATGGCTCGGTGAATGATGCCGTACAGAAACTGTCCTAAAAACGTTGTTAGTACTTTAAAAACGACCATGTATATTCCCCGGCTTTACCTTCCAAGACCCAAAATGCCCGAAGCACCTCTGGATAAACAAAGAAGGCGGAGTTTGTCTATCGGCTCTTTGGCGCCAGCTACAGCACGCGAAGACTTCTGCATCAACTCCTCCTCTACCCGTGATGTTGCCGACTGCGGTCTGTGCCATGCTACTGTAAATGGAAAAAAACTGGTAAGCCATATCACTGTACTCAACTAAAGTTACTCCATTATACATAAAACGTCATAAAAGCGGTAATAATCGGAAATATCAATGTTTACAACCCTGTGCGTGTCATTAATGTACGAAACTATACCGTGCCTCGGAGAGCACATTAAGCCGTTCGGTCCCGGTTGTCATAAGAACATCTATGGCAGTCTTTAGGGGTAGCTGGAGCCCTAAATCAAAAATCCGACCGGTCTAACTACAGGATATCGAAGTATCGCCTATAATGGGTTGTGGAGGTCAGATGGCAGTCGCTTCACAGAAAATATCGAAGTTCAGCCGAATCGCAGTTATACTGGAAAGTCGACCCCAACTGAGTCGGGAAAAGGTTCGGTGAATGATGAGCAATATAAAAGATGGATGGAATTCATGAAAGAGGATAAGAAGGAAAGGAGTCTGACAGGGATGTAGTGTAGGTGAAAAATTTTTTTTTTTTTTTTTATATTTAGGTCGACAAATTGACGCCACCCGCCTGATGGTAAGCTGTGGCGACGTCTGGCGATTGTGGGCAACTCTCACAGTACACAGGAATACTATAGAGAGTGACCCTCAACTTGACGACCCAGTAATGTGCCTCTTCACGCTTCGCTTAAAGAACCCAGGGTTATATGTTGGAGGAAACACGTGCGCGGGCAGAGCGTTCCAAGCCACCATCGTTCGGCAAAGAAACGAACGTTTAAAACGCTCAGTTCTCGCGAAGACGGTTTCCACGGTACGAGAGTGACATCTCTGCCCGGCACGCGTTGTTCGGGATCGGAAGGGAGAGGGTGGGATCAGATTGAAGAGCTCTTCAGAATACTCACCGTGGTAAATGCGGTAGAACGCGGCCAAGGAAGCAATTCTTCGGCGCTGGGCTAGCGGCTCAAGGCTTCCCGTTACCTCCGGACAATCTATAATGCGAATAGCGCGTCGCTGCATAGCGTCGAGTGCGTCCAGCAAATACTTCGCGGAGCCGTCCCAGAGGTGAGAGCAGTATTCGACGCAGGGTCTAATCTGCGTTTTGTACAGCAGACACCTCTGGTGCGGTGTAAAGAATCGCTTTACCTTGTTCAGTATTACTAGTTTCCGCGAAGCTAGCCCAATACATCTCTCAAAGTATTTAGTGTTATTGAGCTCTCGACGTACGTCTATGCCAAGGATGTCTAGATTATCCTTCATTGGTAATGTTGCATTCTGAAGAGTGGGTAGGGGAAGGAAAGGGGATTTTTTGGCTGTAAATGCACACGCCTGTGTTTTGCGGGCATTGAACTCGACCAAGTTCTCGGCACCCCATTGGGAGATACTGTCGAGGTTACGGTCGAGATCAGCCACGAGTCGTCGTCTCTCCTCCTCAATCTCAGATCGCCCCGCCGTCGGGCGAACCGAGTAACTCCCGTGCAGTGTGCTGTCATCTGCATAGCAATGAATGTTCCCGAGGGATAGCATATCATTGATATGCAGAAGAAAGGGAGTTGGTGATAGTACGGACCCCTGCGGTACCCCGGCATTCACTTGCAAGAAGCGAGAAGCCTGGCCATCGCAGAGGACCCGCACTCGGCGCTCATTTAAAAAACTGGCAATCCAGCTGCACAGTTGAGGAGGTAGACCATATGCCGGAAGCTTGGAAAGGAGCGAAGCATGCCAGACCCTATCGAAAGCTTTGGCGATGTCCAGGCTAATAGCCAAGGACTCACCGTACTTTTCCATAGCCCCACCCCATACATGTGTGACGAATGCCAGGAGGTCACCCGTTGATCGTTTTGACCTGAAGCCATATTGCCGATCATTGATTAGCGAGTGATCCTCCAGGTATCGCATGAGCTGCTTATTGATAAGAAGATCAAGCACCTTGCAAATTACTGAGGTGACAGCTATGGGTCGATAGTTGCCTGGATCGGAGCGATCCCCTTACTTGGGGATCGGTTGTACGTTCGCCTCTTTCCAGACCTCCGGCACGAGCCCTGTAGAGTATGACAGGCGGTACAGACGCGTTAGTACTGGAGACAACTCAGCAGCACATTTTCGTAACACCACCGCCGGAATGCCGTTAGGGCCACTGGCTTTCCGCGTGTCGAGCGACCGCAGCACCGCCCGTACATCACATTGCCTGATAACAATATCAGGCATAGTGTGGCCACAGTTGGCGATGGCGGGGGGCTGCAGGCCACGGTCATCGACGCGGGAATTAGCCGCAAAGAGGTCTGCGAGCATGTCCGCCTTCTCTTGGGCTTTGTGAGCCAGTGATCCATCAGGAAAACGCAGTGGTGGCAGCGAGGGTTGGCAAAAATTTGACTGTACGGCTTTGGCCAGTTGCCAGTATCCACGGCTACCCGTGGGGTGGGATGTGAGCTCCTGACCAAGCCGCGCGACGCGCTGGGCATCCGCTCTCTTGAAGGCCCTCTTGCTGAACCTAGTGGCCCTATTGTACGCTGCTTTAAGGCGGTTCACATTCGGGTCACGTGCCGCCCGAGCCCTGACACAGGCGCGATACGCCGACTGTTTTTTCTGGACAGCCTCGGCACATTCACGCCCGAACCAGGGGCGAGCTTTGCGGATGCTGGCGACATCAGTGGAAGGGATATAATATTCTATCCCTAGACTGATCTCACCAGCAACGGCAGCAGCGCTATCCGAAGGCGCCTTCCCTACAAAGCAGCGTTGGCTCCACGGGACGGACGCAAAGTAATCGCGGAGACCGTCCCAGTCTGCCGACGAGTAGTGCCATAGTCGTCGAGTCATTTGCTCAGCACGAGCAGGCGGTGGCACTTGGAAGGTATTCGAAAAGCCTTGTTGTCCCAGTGTCCCCTGTGTGGGTGCGGTAGACGCACACGTAGATCTCGCTCATAGAGCCATGATCCACATGCAGCCAAAGGACGGAGTAGGAGGGGTTCTCTAGACAGCGCAACCGGCGGCAGCAGCCATCCGCCCTAACGAACACGCACACTCTGGCTTTGTCGCGGATATTCGCGAACTCCACCTCAAAAGAAATCGACTTTGTGGGGTTTTATAGAGGCCGCTGTGTACCGTTTATACCTTTGTTGCACTGTCATGATGAGATATAGGGAAGCGTGAAGACAGGGCGTCATTTGGTGCGGCAGTAAGTGACAAAGTGCAGAGGCTAGCTTCGTCTAGAACCGTGTGGCTAGGTCGGAGCCGACCCGCCGGACGGAAGGGCTCCCAAACCCCCCCCCGATGCAAGGCCGCCGCTACCCCACACCGGTTACCACCCGGAGCGGCGACCCCACATCAGGATTATGCGCAACATGTGGGTCAGCCTCCTGGGGTGGTTGGTCCCAGGCGGGCCCCATGACTATGTTGCGGGCGGCCGCGGCAACGCCGTTGCTAAGGGTCTCCCTGGCCGGCGAATCGACCCACACCACCCACACTAGACTCCGCTTCGCCCCCACTGGACCCCTGCCTGCCGCACCATACATCGCCCTGGGCCCGGCAGTGCAGCTGCTGAACCCCTAACGCAACCCAGCCTGGGCTGGGTTCCTTGGGGGGCTATAGCACAGCTGCACGGTGGTACCCCCCCGGACCAACACTGTTTTACCACCTGGTATCCACGTAGAGGCCGAAGCCACCACATGGGTACCGTAATATACGAACCTCGTCCGTTAATCAGCAGGTGCGCCACTAGCAGGTGAGGTCGCTGGGGCCCGATAGATGCAAGAAGGGCCCCTTTGCACCCCGAATATATTTAATAATTATGTTGCGCCGACCGCAAATATTGGGGATAAGGGCAGGTGGATGATATTAAATTATTAAACAGAGGACATATTATACGGACATATATTGCCGGACGGCGAGTAGGTACGCCACCCGGTGTGTCCGTTAATGTACCGTGAGCTTCTTTAAAAAGAATGCCAGTTTCTCACTAGCTACTTACAAGATATCAACAATACCTATTCATCACAATAGTTGGATGATTCGCACGATAGAACGATAAACATCAAAATATTTACGGAATAGAAAAAAAACGTTTAAGTACTTATATTCCGTGATTATATTAGTAGAATAAAATGTATTGCGATCATTAAATTATGTAGTATTGACCTCTGACTACGACGGTAAAGTAACGTCATTAGGGTACTGAACTAAACTACGTGTCCTTAAGAGTATAATAACCTTCCACTTGTTCTATAAATTACCTTCGAATTAAGAGCTAAAGACTTTCCGAATTGAAACTACAACCGCTAATTTCCAACCCCAGTCATTCACATAACTCGTATACACATACATAGTCGTAGTGTACTGCATTTCGTTCGAGCTCTAAGCCTAGTTCGCATTAGGCTAGTAATTTAGAAGAGTAGCGAGTAATTTAGTAGCTAAATATGTGCGAACTACAAAAATTTTGTCGAGTAATTTAGTAAATGATTTAGTCGAGTCAATCCATTTTACTCTATTTTTTCGGGCGAGTAGCGCCTCCCACCACGCATCCGTGCTCACTGGTTCACCGGCTAAACAAGTCCGAACCTGTTGATTAGTCGAGTTCATTAGTGGCCGCCACCACTCACTTGTGTACTGTACTAAACCGTAATGCGAACGATTTCTGTGTAGTAGCGAGTAGTTTAGCCACTAAATTACACGCTACTCTACTAAAGCAGTGCGAACTAGGCTTTAAGCCTAGTTCGCATTAGGCTAGTAATTTAGAAGAGTAGCGAGTAATTTAGTAGCTAAATATGTGCGAACTACAAAAATTTAGTCGAGTAATTTAGTAAATGATAGCCTAGTTCGCACTGCTTTAGTAATTTAGTAGAGTAGCGTGTAATTTAGTGGCTAAACTACTCGCCATTACACAGAAATCGTTCGCATTACGGTTTAGTACAGTACACAAGTGAGTGGTGGCGGCCAATAATGAACTCGACTAATCAACAGGTTCGGACTTGTTTAGCCGGTGAACTAGAGAGGCAGTACTCGCCCGAAAAAATAGAGTAAAATGGATTGACTCGACTAAATCATTTACTAAATTACTCGACAAAATTTTTGTAGCTCGCATATATTTAGCTACTAAATTATTCGTTACTCTTCTAAATTACTAGCCTAATGCGAACTAGGCTTTATTTATAGTAGGAAAATCCAACTATATACTAAACATGTAGGTAGTTACTAAAACGTCATGGGGTCCTTTTGGATAGTGAACATTAGATCGACACCTCCTACGTAGATGGTCATAAGTCCATTTTAGCAACTTAACAGTACATACGGCCGGCGTCCATTTTGATTAGGAACACAAACAACATCACATAAATACCAAAATTGGCATGGAGGTTATATGAATAGCATACGGCCCAGTACCTACAAGGTTTTTCTAAACAATGCGTAAAATCCCTACTAGGGCTCCTCTAATATTACTACGTCACACTTATAACGTCATAATCTACAAGTCTATGCACAAGGCGTGACATGGACACGCGATCACCAACTGTTCAACAGTCAAACTTCCTGCTTGACCCACATTTGTTACGTCAAATTAAATATTGAAGATCTGTATCGTTGTAAACACCTAATAGCGGTAAGTCATTGTACTTTGCTGGTTTACCTGTACAATAATGAATGCTGATGAAAATTAAAGATAAGCTCGCAAAATTTAATTACCAAGGCATGGAAAACACGAATCCTAGAAACACTTCTACCTACTCGTGGCCCGTAGACATTCAAAGCTAAAAGGGACTCCAGGCGTGACCTTCAATTGTTTATTTTAGAATAGCTGTCCTGGCGAACTTCGTACCGTCTCAAATTAACCTTTTGAACCTTCCGTGAGTTTGTGCCATTATTTTAAGACCGAAATTATCCAAATCGGTCTCGAGTTTTAGCGAGACAAACGAACGACAATACATTTTTATTTAATAAGGAAGAAGAAGATTAATAGGTATATTCAAGAAAGAAAAGAATAAACAATAATAGCCTGTTCTGGTTCTCCCAGTGGTACTGGAAAACCAAAGACAAAAATATTATACCAAAAACCAAGGACAAAATCCCTTCCTTTAATCATATATCATACGATTATTAATCCCCAAAAGCTGAATGGGCTCGAAAGTGCACAGAATAATATACTTAATGATAAGACAGGACAACGTTTGTATTGTGAGCTAGTTTAGTATACATTGTAATTTGACTAAAAGTGATTAACCTCATAAAATAAAACCCTTAGAAACACAGTAATCGTTACGTACATAAAACAAATAATTATAGGCCCGCATGACACAATTCAACACACCGTTAGGTAGGTAATAGTACCTACTACCTACAATAGGGGTAGCCACGCAATCCCTACTGCGGGCAATCGATACTACACGGCTAGTTATTTATTACTTTCCTTTAAGTATAAAAACATCCCGTAATACAATAGTACGCTATACATATTTAATGGTACTGACGAGTATGTATTTGTAATGAATAGCCTAACAACCACTAAAGTACCTATATGAGTGTTAGTTATGAGATTTGGGAATGCTTGTAACACATACTCGTAAACGTTTAAAGCGGTTTGCACGACAATTAGCAGATGAATGGATAACAAGTCGGTACCCTGAAATGACCTATGACAGTTTTATGTCGGTATAGGTAGGTGGCAGTAATGTTTCCAATTTCCATAGAAACTGGGTTACGACAAATTAAACTTGAAGCTAGACCTATTGTAAAAGTAAAATAAAGTCTTGAAAAAAACCGGCTAAGTTCACGTCAGGCCACGTATTGAATAGGGTTCCGTAATCACGCATAATATCCTCTATAACTCCTGAACTAACAAAGCTATCTAATCCGCTGTAGTTTTGCGTCTTTGTGACTAATTGTAATTTATTGAAGAACCAATACACCAGTACCAGTAATACAGTCCACTATAATTTGTACCACCGATCCTCAAGAACATTAAACATGCTCTTTAATGCTTAATATCTAGCAAACGGATACTTAAATCAAAAAGTATTTTTAGCAACCTCTTAATGTTTTTTAAAGACCTATCTAATGATAACCCACAACGATTGATACAGAACCCTAAAAAAATAATTCGTAAGCGGAAAGGTAAATTAAAAAAAAATCATAGTAACCTATCAATGTTTTGAAAAGACCTATAAGGTCGCTGAGAATTTCCAGTGCCTGACTTTGGCCACCTGTGTGGCCTCTTCGGGGGTTTTGTTGGGATGAAAATCCCGCCTCGTTGGGGTTGGGTTTTATCACGCGTCGGTGAGTGAACCTGGTTGCGTGCTGCAAGGCCAAGGCCCCGCACACTTCGAAACTCAGCTGGGAGGGTACTCTCCCTCACCCTCTCGGCCGCCTCCTTCGCCAGCATAACCTGCTAGCAGAAGGACACTAAAATACTGGTATCGTTGGATACCTAGGTATATAACGATACCCCACATGGTGAAGTGGCCGCGAGAAAAAAATCATCAATCACTTTACGCAGACTTTAGGAGACTTTATAAACGTACACGTACGTTATAAACACACACACACACACACACGCGCCTTATGCTTTATCTTCGAAGGGGTAGGTAGACCCCAACGTTTTGCCAGTCACGTTGTTCGTCCCACGTAATAGGGGGAAGTCTATTGCTGTTTCTGGGCACTTATTTGCCAAACCCTCATAAATATTTTGTCTTAACCTATTGTGACAACCCTAAAATAATAGGTAACAATAATTATATTTTACATACATAGGTATTGGAAAGCGGTGTTTCTGTAAATAGGTAGGTACCTCCCTTACTCTGTGCCCAGGGTATCGAAAATTTTCATAATGGAGCCCGTTTTTATTCGATACCTACCTAGAGAGTAGCGGAGATGGCCACAAAACTAAGTCCAGGTACTTATGTGAAAACAAGTCGCACAACTCACAAGCGGTATTTTAGACCAAGACATTTAGACAAATTCAGTCTATTTTCTATGACTAACTTCATACATTACATATATTCATAACACTAATACAAAGCGATGGCATGCTATATCTAACAAATTTACAGTTGCAAATTACAACTATTCCGTAATTACTTCTCATCAAAACAATAAAAACAGAGCGTTGCCTACCGTTCATAAAAACTAACCTAAAAATCTTTAATCAATAAACATTGAAACCGTGACCCACACAAATCAACTAAATACCATTGAGTTATTATGACTACGAACGTGTAGTAGGTACGTAGTAATAATAACTAAGTACTTACTATTAGATGACGTCTTCGCTTTTCCGAGATACATGATATCTATTGGTTAATACACTACACTTTAATAAAACACGTGCTCAATAGTTCCTTTCACGAGCCATTTTTACAAAATCAAATGGACTGAACGCGTCTTTAAGCCTCTGACGGTTAGTGCGCACTGCGCAGAGTGCGGCCGCAGTCTGCGCACTAAGGAAAAGAAAGAAATGTGTACCCTTGTCTACTAGCTAAACAAAACGTTCGTGATAAAATAAGTAGGTTGGTAAAGCTACATTTCTTTGTATAGGACTCCTTTATAACTTGGGTCGCGAGATTTGCTTTTATTATTGGCACTGGCTCCTCCCACTTTTCGTCAAGGACGACAGTGTTCAGTACGAATTTGGCAACAACGGTAAACTATCTACGGCTGATAAATAAAATAAAATAGGTACCTATAACAGTCATGTTTCGTATCCGTATAGGTATGTTAGCTAAGAAATTAAGTACCTACTTCTATTTTAAGTTAGCTAATGTTTTTTTTGGTTAAAAATTGGTCGTTCGTACGTCATCCTTAAGGGTGCTTTTCCTGATTCCTGTCATGCGTTGACAACCGCCCGCATGTTTGTAAATGTCGATGTCAAATTTTATAAAATGTTTTTTTTTTTTTTTTTTTTAATAGGCGTTTCGTGTCCCCGCAGAGACCACAGGGGTGGTCAAAGTCCGCCGGGCGCCACTGGACATACCCTCTGCTAGTAACCAGGGACGCCCGGCAACGGACGTTAGAGCGGCCGCGGCCTTGGGCCGCGGAATTAAAAAAAAAAAAAAAAAAAAAGGCGTTTCGTGTCACAGGCCGCACGCAAGCGGGTCGCTTTTTTTTTTGAAATCACACACACAAAGACCAGATATTTCCGACAATGGACGTAGGAGCGGTCCTCCTACGTCTCTTGTCGCACCAGGAGGAGGAATTTCCAGTGGTGCCCCGCGGACCCGCGGACGCGGCCATCTGTATTAATTAACTATATATGTGTAGGTATAGTAGTATGCAGTTTGAGTTGAGTTTGTGTTTTTTTTTTTTTTTATATTTGGTTCGCCAAATTGACGCCGCCCGCCTGGTGGTAAGTCGTGACGACGTCTAGCGATTGTGGGCCACTCTCACAGCACACATTACTATTGAGAGTGGCCCTCAACTTGACGACCTACTGATGTGCCTCTTCACGCTCCGCTTAAAGAACCCAGGATTATATGTGGGAGGAAACACGTGCACAGGCAGGGCGTTCCAGGCCACTATCGTTCGGCAGAGAAACGAACGTTTAAAACGTTCGGTTCTCGCGAACATGCTATCCACTGTGTGGGGGTGGCATCTCTGCCCGGCACGAGTCGTTCGGGATCGGAAGGAAGAGGGTGGGATCAGATTGAAGAGCTCTTCAGAACACTCGCCGTGGTAAATACGGTAGAATGCGGCCAAGGAAGCTATTGTTCGGCGCTGAGCTAGCGGCTCAAGGCTTCCCGTTACCTCCGGACAACCTATAATACGGATAGCCCGTCGCTGCATAGCGTCGAGAGCGTCCAGCAGATACTTCGCGGAGCCGTCCCAGAGGTGAGAGCAGTATTCGACGCAGGGTCTAATCTGCGTCTTGTACAGCAGACACCTCCGGTCCGGTGTAAAGAATCTCTTTACCTTATTCAGTATTCCTAGTTTCCGCGAAGCTAGCCCTATACATCTTTCGATGTAGTTTTTATTATTGAGCTCTCGACGAACGTCTATGCCAAGGATATCAAGGTTGTCCTTCATTGGTAATAATGCATTCTGAAGAGAGGGTAGGGGAAGGAAAGAAAAGGAAAGGTGGCCTCTTCGGGAGTTTGGTCGGGATGAGAAACCCGTGTCGTTAGGGTAGGGTTTTATCCCGCGTTCGGTGAGGCCTGAGGACGGTGGGTGACTATCCCGCCGTCCTCAGGCCCCGATGATGGAGGTCTATTGTCTTGGGCGTAAATGAGTCTGCGGCGCCCACGCCGCTGACTTCGAAACTCGGCGGGGAGGGTACGCTCCCTCTCCACTCACTCTCGCTGGAGAGCAGGGTTTGAAGCATGGTCTCCAGCGAGAGGGTTTCCACGCCCAGACCCACTACGAGGTCCCGGCGCCCGCCGGTCCACCAACGTGTGGAGTGCGGTCTCGTCGTCGGAAACCTCGTAGTGTTGACACCGGGGTGCGGCCTCACGATGAATGCGAAACATAGCTACCGAAGCATCCATGCCCGGTAACAATCTGCGTCGCACTATACGTGAGGTCACCATGCTGCCTCTGCAGCCACTCGTCCATGATCGGTCTCACCGCCGCGATGACGGTGGTTCCGCACTTTGGTTGCTCAAGTCGCACCCTCCATGTCTCCATGGGATTCTGGCGGAGTTGGGACTGCAGCTCATCGATTTTTCGAGACGCAGGCCCGTGGTCCCGCTCCAACGCCTCGTTGAGCCATTGGAACAATGACGCAAGGGTTCTCGCTTCCAGGTCCCACGGAGGGGTCCCGGCTAAGAGACATGCAGTCTCTCCGGAGATCGTGCGGTACCCCCTTATGGTTTTGACGGCCTGGGTTCTTAGTAGGCGATTCAAAAGAGTCGCGTTCTTGGCCGTCAAACGCGCCGCCCATACGGGAGCCCCGTATGGGGCCATACTATGTACGATCCCCAGGTACAGTCTTCTGCAGGAAGTGTTGGGTCCCTTTAGGTTGGGAATCAGCCGCGAAAGCGCGACCGATGCCTTCGTCACTTTGGGGACCAAACTTCTGAAATGTGGTCACAGAATCTCGGACTTGTGCACATCGCACGACACATCTCGCCGAGCCGTCCGGAGCCAGCTGGGGTAAGCTATGGCCCTCTCCGAGAGGTAAGCCCCGACAATACGACGGAGGTAGGGAGGCGTTTCGTGATACACAAGCGCCTCCCCAACACAGGTCCATGGCAAGGTGTTGAAAGCGTTGGCGATGTCCAGAGACACCACCACCACCTTGCCCTGCGAGACTGCTTCCTCCAACAGGCTCTTTGAACCGCTACCCTTCCAGCCTAATTCTAATACAATAACGCAGATCTCTGCGTTATTGTATTAGAATATAATTAAATATCAATCTGAGATATTTTCAGATTGCCTCAAGTGCCTTTCCTGTAATACCCACGAGCCCTCGCTCTATAGCCATAATCGACCGGTATTATTAGGATTCACCGCGGAGGCTCGGTGGGTTCAAAGCGGACGACTAATGACGCCTCCGCTCCGCTTTGAAACCAGTAGTTGTGTGATAGATAACTGATACGGACTAAAGGGTCGAAACATGCCTGAAAGGGGCCATTTTCCCTAGATGTGGAGCACGGGCAAACTGGGTCCTGTGGACTCCCAACAATTACAGGCAGATCGAGTTGGTCGACGAGGTTTTTAAGCTCTTTGAACGGATAATTGCGGAACGCCTTGTCGAGCATATCACGAGCGTGGGACCAGACTTGGCGGACAACCAGTAGGTTCGGTTTCCGTAGTGGACACTCCACCGTGAACGCGATTGCGTGAGAAACCTGGCGGAGGAAGCAGTCTCGTAGGACAAGCTGGTGGTGACGGCGGGCGGTGTCTCTTGACAGCCATAGCCATAGCCATAGCCTACCAGCTGGCTTGTGCCGAGCCGGCACAAGCCGTCGTGGTGTATAGCGAGGTGTGTCGTGCGTTGTCCCACAGGGGTCGGCCGCTCCTGTGGAATATCGGATACGACCCAGCACTCGGTCGTCGAGGTGCATTGCCTGACGGCGTCGGTTTTAAACAGACCGTTGAAGACCTACCCCTAGAGGCTGCATGCCCATGTACCTGGAACGGAAAGCCGTTGTGTCTTTGTTTCAATGGCACAAGGAGGCACTGGAGCGGGTCCACAGGCCTGTGTCTCGAGAAATCAAGGCTCAGCAGTTCAAACTCCGCCAGGATCTTAGATCCGTCCGTTTCTTCGCCGTAGCTTTCGCAATTGAGATCCGGCGAAGAAACGGCACTCCACCAGTGATCTGAGTTCCGAAGTCTGCGGCGACGTTGCTGCAGACTCACCTATGCACAGGACCACCGACCTCCGTGATCGTAGTCTGAGGACGACGGGCTAGCAACCCACTGTCCTTACAGAATCAGGCCATAAGGGTTGCATCCTGTGGGGTTTTATGTGCGTATTGGGGTTTTATGGGAGAGCAATCTGTCAAACTTACAGATTGCCTCAAACATCTTCCCTAACATGTCTACCAGCTCTCGCTCTATTGAAAGTCATTAAATAAATAAAAATATTCGGCGCCAAAAAGGCCGGATACACTTTATTTGAGACCTCATTCATCGAAATGCATCCATTCGTTATAGGCCTGTATATATTCGTTAGAGGGGAACAAAGAAACATGCATACATAGATAGATAAGCGTGTTAAACATAACCCTCGTTGACGCAATCGGGTAAATAGTGGTCTTATAAACTTAAAAAAAGTAAAGAGTGGTCTGCCAAGATCATAATCCTACTATGCCTAAGGGCTCGTTTAAGGAGACGCGGCGCGTCGTGCGGTGCGGTCCGCGAGGCGGGCCGCCATAAACACAAACATACGGGAATGTTTGGAGCGTTCAAGGAGAAGCGTCTTTGCAAGCGTTTGTTTGAGTTGTAGCTGCCCAAGCGACGAGCGTCGCCGCGTCGGACGCGGCAAATGTAGCGACAGGCGACGCCGCGGAGCACGCGGCGGGTAAACCAGTGAGTTTCGCAATGGGAGAACGTGGCGGATGAAGCGGCGGGTGACGCCGCAAAGGACGCGGCAAGGAAGGCTGGGAGAGGTGCGGGGTATGCAGTGGGAATGTTGGCGTCGTCGGCGCCAGTTTCAGGGACGGAAACTTAGCATTGTGCTCAAGAAAAAAACATTACAGCGCTATCTACTAATCCTGCTGGATAAACAGCGGACAAGTTAAAATCTGCATTTCTCGCTAGATGTTTCTTTTAAAAATTTTATGAATAAATTTTATGTTCCGCTCTAGCGGTAAATAAAATACTTTTTAGGTTATAATTATCTTCAAGCAATATATCAATGATGTCGTCCATGATTACAAACAATACACACGTTTGCTCTTTGTAACTAGTCAAACAAGACTGGAAGGACGGCAATAAGCTACGAGAGTCGCACCGGGTGTCGCACTGAACGACGCCGCATACAAAGCTGCGTCCCACGCGGCGGGCGCAGCGCCGTGCGAAGCCACGCCGCTAGCGTCGCTCGACGCCCCGCGTTTCCTTAAACGAGCTCCTGCATTTCTATATGTTTGAGTTTGCGCGTGACGCGACGCGGGCCGCTTCACGCGCCGCCTCACTATGAACGGTTAAATCGCTCGACGTGCCGCGCCAAGCCACGCCACACGTGAAGCTCGACGCCCCGCGTCTCCTTAAACGAGCCCTAAGGCCTCAAATAGTTTAAAGACGGCCCTGGGCCTAATCGCAGAATTTGTGACATAAACGTACGGGCCGGCCGCGCCTTAACCTAATTCGGTTATAAACAACATCGTCATTGTTAGGTTACACTTCGAAGTACGCTAGGTTTTAGAATCAGATTCCGTGGAATAACTACCTATTCCACCGAATCTGCTTCTAATTACCACGGGAACACATTACCTGAATAAAAAGTATCTCATGCAACAATTCAGGCAATTTCCTTTATATAATGTGCTATTTTTTATACGAATATGTTCAACGGTGTACGCTTGATTGAGTAACAAACACTCTTATCCGAATCTCATTAAAAAACCTAACCTATATTACTACCTACTTATTCGAAGTAAGATGTCTTCAAACATCAAAACAATAGGATGATATCATACTGCGCCATCTGTACTGCAGTAAATTGACCGTGAAAAGGAAATGAAAATGTCCTGCTTTAAATTCTAAAGTAGATCCGGAGTGACATAAACAGTGCGACATACTGCATAAGTAATGTTACCTAGAGGGTAGTTATAAGTACTTTAATGTAGGTAGATAAGGTAGCTACTGTATGAAGCTTGCTAAAGTGGTGACCTGAAAGCAAGACAGTCTTAATTAACTGTTTTGCTTAACCTCCTTGAATCCTGAAATTCAGCCCGAGTAAGTAGGTCGAGTGTATTTTTATTTTGTACTTAATAAAAATTATGAATGATCCTCTTTTTTATTCAGCGGCAAGAGGCCGCGGCCGCTCCTACGTCTGTCGCCGAGCGCCTCTGGTGAACCCTCCAGGAATTTCCAGTGGCGACCAGACGACTTCTGCCACCTGCGTGGCCTCTGCGCTCGTGTTTGGGTGGTTTTATCGCGCGTCGTGAGAGTCGGGTTTTCTCCCGCGTCGGTAAGTGAATCTGGTTGGTAGGTACGCTCCCTCTCCCTCTCGGCCGCCTCCTTCGAGAGGATGACTTGCTCGCAGAAGGACACGTATCACATGTATCTCGTTAGGTATAACCATTTTATAAAGTTCATATGAATTCAAACTTATATGAACTTTGTTTTAATTTTTCACGTAGCCAGTTATCGATCCGATGTACTTACCTACCGGTATTGGGACAAGTTGTATAAAATGTACTGTAGGTCTGGTACCTATGTTATGATTAAGACCCAAAGTGGAAGCGTATACCTTATTTTAGCCGACTACATCCCGGTGCCAGAAGTAGCTGGTTTAAGCTAGGTTTATCCTAAAATTTTATTAAATTTGACAACCTGATTCAGAGCAATAGCTCGAGGCTCGACCTATGGGCACTATGGGTCTGTAGATTTCTGGGAGGTTACAAAAACTGCGAAGGCTAAGGAGGCTATTAGCCTTCTAACTTAAGCCGGGTCCGCAGCGCTAATTTTCTAACAAAACATGTTAGCAAAACAAGTTACCAAAACATGTTAGTAAAACCGCTAGTCCACTGCGCCTATTTTTGTTATTGTTTTTGTTTTGTCAATCAACACATTTCGAGCAATAATGGCGTCTTCCTCTAGTGAGCGCGAACACAAAATGCATCACTTTCCCTCCCCGCAGGCGAACGCGGGGGATGTTATCCAATCGTCGCGGCAAACATGTCGTTATTGTGTTTTTGCTAACAAAACTGTTAGGCCACGCCCCTATTCGGTTAGCAAACCATGTTATCCTGTTTGCAAACACGAAAACACGGCGCAGCGGACCCGGCTTAACATGTTTTGTTAGAAAATTAGCGCTGCGGACCGGGTTTAAGTGCCCAGAGTCAGATTTCCTTGGGCCTGTGGTTATCGTGGACGCCGGGCAATAGACGATAAGGCGGCCGTGGCCGTGGCGGCGGAGATTAAAAATAGCGAGTCGGATTGCGGAAGTGCGGTTTTACCGAGGTTATTTATAGATGTAGCTCCGCTTTGGGTATGACCCTATAAGCCGTAACAGATACACGCATCACTATGTCTTGCGTGTCAGTCGTTCATAGACTTTTCGTATAACAAGCTGGAAAATGTTTTGTATACACGTGTAGTGGGGTTTTCAAGGCCGTCCTCGACAGTAGGCTTTCAAAGTGAAATTGTAAACAATATACCTTATGAAAGAAATCGACAAACATGACCGTTTAGGATTATGTTTATAGTTCAAGGTAAAGTACAGCTACTTATGTAGGGTTGGCAGTAACCAAAACAATAATTAATTACACATCTTAATATCAAGGCATCATTTTTATTAGCTGATGCTCTCAAGTCGAAGCTCGCGTGGGTTACCAACTTAACTTATTTGAATACGGATTTTTTAAGAAACAATGCCTATTTATGTTGCCTGAAGCTAGCTTCGTCTATGTGTAATAATTGCAAGACAATTCCTTTGGTAACTTCAGTAAGTATTTAATTAAAATGTACATACAGACAGATAGACATTCGATTTCTTATCTATATCTATACTACTATTATAAAGAGGAAAGATTTGTATTTTTGTATGTTTGTAATGAATAAAATCAAAAACTACTGTGCCGATTTCAAAAATTCTTACACCATTGGAAAGCTACATTCACCCTGAGTAACATAGGCTACTTTTTATCCCGGTAATGGGTTCCCACGGGAACCGGGAACGAGTAAACTAAATCACGCGGGCGGAGCTGCGGCGATCAGATAGTTTTAAATAATTATATAAAAGAAGTTAGTGTTGTGTTCGATATTTAACTCTTCTTTAAAAATAACTAGTTATCACGGCGAACTTTGTATCGCCTCAAATATAAATAAAAAAAAAAATATCAAAAAAAAAAAGAAAACAATGAAAATTTCAATATTTCATGCAAATGTATGTAAATTGAAAAACGCGACCGACGGACAGACAGACAGACAAATTGTCGTATTAAATATATAGATTCCGAGTTGCCTCAAATACTTTTTTAGGGTTCCGTAATAAAAGTTTCGGAACCCATGTATGTCCGTCCGTCCGTCCTCGGCTTTCCTCCCAAACTTTGAATAGAATGTTTTTTCGAAAACAGGCCGTCCCCCTCCGCCCCCCCCTCCAAAATCTAAATGGCTAGCGTGAAGATTACGGAACCCTTTTGTATGCGTGGCCTGACACGCACTTGGCCATTATTTTTTTTTCTTCCGTGTTAGAAATTATAGGGCTTGTAAATAAACAGATACCCTCCAGCCAAGTCTGGGTTGTTGTGTTAGGATAATACCTTATAAGAGGCCAACAAACTTTTAGATTGCATCATGGACCTCCTGATAATAGTATATGCGCTAGCTCTCGGTCTATGTGTGTTACACGGGACCATGCGTTCTATGTTCACCATGTCAACCATTTCAGATTTTAGGACTAGACGTCGAGACAGCATTGTAGCACAGATTACTAAATAGTTACTACGTAACAGATACTTCACTCAGTAGAAAATTTCCAATACCTACTGCTATAATAGCCTACTCCGTCGCGTCAGCAACCACTGCATGCTAAAATGTGCCTAAATGCACAAGCGTACAGTTGTGATTGCTTCGCACCGCGCGATCCCACAGCAAGCGCAGGGCTGCCTCTTCGATAAAATTAAATTACATAACTTTTTGTGTCCATATTATTGAGAACTGTGAATTTTTTTTTTTTTTTTTTATATTTGTTTCGTCAAATTGACGCCGTTTGCCTGGTGGTAAGTCGTTTGTGGGCCACTCTCATAGCGCACAATACTATAGAGAGTGGCCCTCAACTTGACGACCTACTGATGTGCCTCTTCACGCTCCGCTTAAAGAACCCAGGGTTATATGTGGGAGAAAACACGTGCACAGGCAGGGCGTTCTAGGCCACTATCGTTCGGCAGAGAAACGAACGTTTAAAACGTTCGGTTCTCGCGAACATGCTATCCACTGTGTGGGGGTGGCATCTCTGCCCGGCACGCGTTGTTCGGGATCGGAAGGAAGAGGGTGGGATCAGATTGAAGAGCTCTTCAGAACACTCGCCGTGGTAAATACGGTAGAATGCGGCCAAGGAAGCTATTGTTCGGCGCTGAACTAGCGGCTCAAGGCTTCCCGTTACCTCCGGACAATCTATAATACGGATAGCCCGTCGCTGCATAGCGTCGAGAGCGTCCAGCAAATACTTCGCGGAGCCGTCCCAGAGGTGAGAGCAGTATTCGACGCAGGGTCTAATCTGCGTCTTGTACAGCAGACACCTCTGGTGCGGTGTAAAGAATCGCTTTACCTTATTCAGTATTCCTAGTTTCCGCGAAGCTAGCCCTATACATCTTTCGATGTAGTTTTTATTATTGAGCTCTCGACGAACGTCTATGCCAAGGATGTCAAGGTTGTCCTTCATTGGTAATAATGCATTCTGAAGAGAGGGTAGGGGAAGGAAAGGGGATTTCTTCGCTGTAAATGCACACGCCTGTGTTTTTCGGGCATTGAACTCGACCAGGTTCTCGGTACCCCATTGAGAGATACATTCGAGGTTCCTGTCGAGATCAGCCACGAGTTGTTGTCTATCCTCCTCAATCTCCGACCGCCCCGCCGCCGGACGAGCCCAGTAGCTCCCGTGCAATGTGCTGTCATCTGCATAACAATGAATGTTCCCGAGGGATAGCATATCATTGATGAGAAGGAAGAGTGTTGGTGATAGCACGGACCCCTGCGGCACCCCGGCATTCACTTGCAAAAAGCGAGAAGCCTAGCCATCGCAGAGGACCCGCATTCGGCGTTCGTTCAGAAAGCTGGCCATCCAGCTGCACAGTTAAGGAGGTAGACGGTAGAGGTAGAGTTTGCCAGAAGCTTGGAAAGGAGCGAAGCATGCCAGACTCTATCGAAGGCTTTGGCGATGTCCAGGCTAATCGCCAAGGACTCGCCGTGCCTTTCCATAGCCTCACCTCAGACATGCGTTACGAATGCCAGAAGATCACCCGTTGATCGTTTTGGCCTGAAGCCGTATTGCCGATCAATAATTAGCGAGTGATCTTCGAGGTATCGCATGAGCTGCTTGTTGATGATGAGCTCAAACACCTTGCAGATGACTGAGGTGACAGCTATGGGTCGATAGTTGCCTGGATCAGACCGATCCCCTTATTGGGGATCGGTTGTACGTTCGCCTCCTTCCAGACCTCCGGCACGATTCCTGTGGAGTAAGACAGGCGGTACAGACGAGTTAGTACAGGAGACAACTCAGCTGCGCAGTTCCGTAGTACCACCGCTGGAATGCCGTCAGGGCCACTGGCTTTCCGCGTGTCGAGTGATCGCAGCACTGCCCGTACATCGCATTGCCTGAGTACAATGTCAGGCATAGTATGACCATAGTTGGCAATGGCGGGGGGCTGCAGGCCACGATCGTCGACCCGGGAATTAGCCGCAAAGAGGTCTGCGAGCATATCCGCTTTCTCTTGGGCTTTGTGAGCCAGTGTTCCATCTGGGTAACGCAGCGGTGGCAGCGAGGGCTGACAAAAGTTAGATTGCACGGCTTTGGCCAGTTGCCAGTATCCACGGCTGCCCGTGGGATGGGAAGTGAGCTCCAGACCAAGCCGCGCGACGCGCTGGGCATCCGCTCTCTTAAAGGCCCTCTTGCTGGTTTTTGTGGCCAGGTTGTACGCTGCTTTGAGGTGGCCCACGTTTGGGTCGCGCACAGCCCGGGCCCTGATCCAGGCGCGATATGCCGACTGTTTTTGTCGAACAGCTTTGGCACAATCTCGCCCGAACCAGGGACGGGCTCTGCGGATACTGGCGACATCAGTGAAAGGGATGTCATATTCCATCCCTAAACTGATCTCGCCAGCAATCGCAGAAGCGCTTTCCGAAGGAGCCTTTCCTACAAAGCAGCGCTGGCTCCAGGGGACGGACACATAATAATTGCATAGACCGTCCCAATCCGCTGACGAGTAGTGCCATAGACGTCGTGCCATTTCTACAGCACGTGCAGGAGGTGACACCTTCATGCCAGCGTGAACCACACAGTGGTTGGAACTACCCAATGGGGCTCCTACCGAAACACTGTACTGGGCTGGGCGACTCGTCAGCAGTAGATCCAGCAGAGCGGGCGCGTGACCAGACCTGTCTGGTATCCGGGTGATCCCGCATACCATCTGGGTCAGACCGTGGGAGAGAGCGAACGCGTGGGCAGCCCTACCCGCATGATCAGTCCTGAGGGACCCCAGCCATTCAATGTGATGGCCATTGAAGTCCCCCAGAAACACTAGGTCAGCGTTCGGAAACCGCACCTGCGCATCATCAGCCGTCTCGCTGAGGTACTGGAAGAGCTTTGTTGTCTCAGAATCCCCTGTGTGGGAACGGTAGACGCCCACGTAGATCTGGCTCATAGAGCCATGGTCTACGTGCAGCCAGAGGACGGAGTTGGAGGGGTTCTCTAGGCAGCGCAACCGGCGACAGCAAACATCCGCCCTAACGAACACGCACACCCCGGCTTTATCTCGAAATTGTTCCTCGATGACATAGCCGGGGTAACACAGGTAAGACGTGTCGTCAGGGCGGCGTATTTGTGTCTCCGTGAGGATCATCACAGCAGGCCGTGCCGTCTCTAGGTGATGGTGGACGGCATCGAGGTTCGCATGGAGTCCACGGATGTTGGTGAACGCCACCTCGAAAAGTGAAGTTGTGGGGTTTCCTGGGACCGCTGTGGAACGTTTTCTTTTTTTATGTTGCACTGCCATAATAAATTTGAAGAAGAAGCGTGAAGACAGGGCGACATTTGGTGCAACAGTAAGTGACAAAGCGCAGGGGCTAGCTTCGTCTGGAACCGTGTGGTTAGGTCGGAGCCGACCCGCTGGACGGAAGGGCTCCCAAACCCCCCTGATGCAAGGCCGCCGCTACCCCACACCGGTTACCACCCGGAGCGGCGATCCCACATCAGGATTATGCGCAACATGTGGGGCAGCCTCCTGGGGTGGTTGGTCCCAGGTGGGCCCCATGACTGTGTTGCGGGCGGCCGCGGCAACGCCGTTGCTAAGGGTCTCCCTGGCCGGCGAATCGACCCACACCACCTACACTAGACTCCGCTACGTCCCCACTGGTCCCATGCCTGCTGCACCATACATCGCCCCGGGCCCGGCGGTGCAGCTGCTGAACCCCTAACGCAACCCAGCCTAGGCGGGGTTACTTGAGGGGCTTTAGCACAGCTGCACGGTGGTACCCCCCCGGACCAACACTGTTGTACCTGGTAACCACGTAGGGGCCGAAGCCACTCCATGGGTACCGTAAATTAACGAGCCTCGTCCGTTGATCAGCAGGTGCGCCACTAGCAGGTGAGGTCGCTAGGGCCCTAAAGATGTTGGTAGAGCCCCTTTGCACCCAATATGAATATGTTCTGACTTATATTTGGCAGTTTAAAATTGTATCTTTTATAAAATATTGTTTTTATAAATTGCTGCTGGCTGTGCAATACATCTAGATAAAACATAATTATAGAAGTCAGTGTGTTGGTAAAATAAAAAAAAGTTACATGTTTTATTTTTATTTAATTTTTTATAAATTTCTACCCTTTCTAAATTCTCGGTTATTAAATTTTATTGTGGAAAAAATCCTGAATCTAATTAAAAGTTTTATGAGATATTTTTTGGAAAACAAGGGCAGGGAGAATCAAAATTTAAATAAATAAATAAACTATTAAAACAGAACAACGTGCGTGCGCTTCGCTTGCGAAAACGGCACTGAATTTGGTCCGCAAACGGCCCGAGACCGCTCGGCCGGGCGGTAGGTAATTATAGCGCGCAAGTACATGGAGTGACGAAGGCCTGACTGCAGGTATTTTGCGGTCTAACAAATAATTTGACTCTACTGAAACTACTTTTTCTATACCTACTAATATTATAAAGAGGAAAGATTTTATTGTATAGACGTAATAAATCTTTATTTTAATATATTTTATAAGCAGTGAAGTATGCTAACTTTTTCTTATATAATTTTACAATATGAATCACAAAAACTTTAGTCTTGGGCTGGACTCGAACCAGCGACTGATCCCTTTCCAGGAGGAACGTTCTACCAACTGACCAAGACACCACTAGCCCAAGACAAGTAATTTTGTGATCACATTGTGTTAATATCGCGACTTACGGCGTCGCCAGAGCGCCATCTACCGGTAGTTGAGGAACTAACACATCGCGATATTAACACAATCACTAATATGTGAATATGAACCGGGAACGAGACAACCGGAGCCGCGGTGATAGGCTAGTATTACATAAATTCCTACGTAGGTACAACACTAATGGTACTTACAGTTCTCCATTGCGTCACTTTTGTCTCCCTTGTCGCCTTTGTCGCCTTTGGAGCCTTTCGAAGGCACGTTCTCGTAGTTGAAGCAGGCTAAGAACAAAAATAAAATTTAGAAGGCATTTTTCTAAGTTCTTACCCAGCACCAACCCTATAAGGGTTTACAAAATCGAGGTAAGTATTTAGATTGACTAGGTATTAAAGCTGATTTACACAGGGCCAGTTACCGACTCCGAATTCGAGACAAGTCAGCGCTGACCCGAGAAAAACCCAATGTAAATTGATTTGAAGTCAGTACAGCGGTGGGAAGTCAGTGCTGACTTGTATATTCGCACACGAATATTTTGAGGTCAGTCCGATACTGACTTGTGCACTGACCCTGTGAAAACCTGCCTTTACGGTATCCAGTAACGTCAATCTTTAAGTAGATACTTATCTAATATTGCAAAAGATTTCTCATTCATTTTAGTTTCAATTCAAATTTAAAAATACTCATCAAAAATTTACACAACAACCGACTTCAAATGACCGAAATGGGACCAAATAATTGTCGGAATGGGACCAAATTGAAATGCAACCACTTCAGAAGTACCTTTTATTTAAAAACAATTCGAAATCTGTTCACCCAGTCCAGATATATTAGGTTACAAACCAAAAAAAAAAAAAAAATCTATTGTCTAATTGAGAACCTCCTCCTTTTTTGGAAGTCGGTTGAAAAATAATTCCTTCGATGTAACTTTTTGAGCGGAGCGAACCGAAGGCGAGCGGAGGTCCCATGGAGCAGGTTAAATGTTAAATGTTCGGATGTTCGTTTCTCAGCAACCTCTTGACGGATAATTAAAATTTTTTCACCAAAATTAATAGCAGATTTCAATTAAGGTCGTGACGAAGCTCAAATATACAATTTAAATACAACAAAAAAAAAAAACGCTTCGCTCAATACGAAGCCGCGCACTGTTTACAGCAGCGTAGCTTTACCTAGTTACCCTTTGTCCGTGCAATGGCCCCGTCCCTAGTCGCCTAATCCGCGTTATGGATACTCCGACCCTGGTTCAACTAGCAATTACTTAAATGTGTGTCATCGCATGTTACCATTTCAGATATTACCCTGATAATTTATGTATACGAACTATGACTCATCATAGTACCTACTAATAGGTGTACTTATATTATACCACATAAAACTTTATTATCAGGGTATTGATCGCTGCCATCTAATAGTCACTAATAGACGTAGGCGTATTGTCTATTTTATTTTCTTTAAAATGACCCCTGTATTTATTTCACAACTACCGATAGTATGTACAGACTTAGATGTATTTGAAAAGGGAATCAGAAGTCTGCGGCCGGCACCCTGGCCGCTGACTGCGGAACTCAGCAGGGAGGGTATTCTCCCTCTCCCTCTCGGCCGCCTTCTTCGCGAGAATGACTTGCTCGCAGAAGGACACGGTTCCACCTACTCGCGCTGGAGACCATGACTTGAAGCAAGGTTTCCAGCGAGAGGGACTCCAACGTGTGGAGTGCAGTGTCGTCGTTAGAAACCTCGCAGTATTGACACCGGGGTGTGACCATGCCGCCTCTGCAGCCACTCGTCCATGATCGGTCTTATTTTTTTCTTTTTTATGGTCTGCCGTTTCGACCGAGTTACATCAGTTATGTGGTCAAAGGCTGACGATAACTAATTAAGTTAATTTACTCGTCTAAGTTCTGAAATCGTAACTAAGTCTTAAAATTAATTAAGAACGCGAAAGTCTATAAAGCCATCAAGTATGTATAATTTTTTCGATTACGTATCGCGTCTAGTAATAGGACTAATAAGTTTGCCAGAGCCTCCGTGGACCGGCAGGTGCACCAGTTAATTAATATAGTGCCAATATGCTGTGTTTACGCGGACGCCTGCGCGTGACCTCGCGCAGCACTCCTTGAGAACAACAACTATTCCGTGCGGGGGCAGTGGGCACTGTTATGTACGAGTATCAGCCCGCACGGGCGCCCGTGTGACTCAGAGTTGGTCCTTAGATTTGGTTTTCCTAATTCTAAATAGATTGATATATAAAGTCACTGACACCGAGCAACAAACGTGTCAAACAACCTGTTACTGCGGGTTGGCGGGGGGTTTGGTCGCGCTCATTTTGTTTTAGTTGCTTTTGGTGTCAACGCCCTTTTATATCAATCTAGTAGCGGACGGCCGCGGCTTTGTCCGCGTGAAATAATATTAATAGCCTAAAACCATCCGCGAGAATCACTATCAATGGATTAAAAACAGCATGAAAATCAGCGCGGTAGTTTTTGAGTTTATCGCGAACAGGAAGAGAGACGTGGCGGAGGACTTTAAATATGTAGTCGGAGTGATTTAATTTTGAGATTAAGTACCTACCTATGTACAGCTGGTCCCCTAATATGCATGCCTAAACAGAGTAATTACAATAGGTATAGAGCACACCTGCAAATGAAAGTTACCCGTATAATAACGGTTTTAAAATTATTTGATACCTAGATGTTTAACTAATGGAAATGAAACGTGAAATAGTTTCTCTATCGAAAACGTGTAAATTAAAGGGAAAAGTATATACGCGCGAAAGTTCACGATGTATTAAACCTCAAAGAAAGCTAGCAGGTTCTTATAGGCTCAGGCCCCTCTTTCCCATTGAGCACTATGGGCACGTGCCCAGGGCCCCGCGATCGATAGGGGCCCCCTACTTCCTACGAGGTGACCATTTGGTCACCTCGTAGGAAGTTAACCTAACGCTAACCGATTTTTATAAAGGAAAAACATGACTCCAATACCTATTAGTTTTTATATGCGTGAAGCTACTCTTCTCTCGGTCGAAACATGCCTCGAAAGGGGCCCCTTTCCCTAGATGTGTCTGGTCCTGATCCGGAAAACGTAGCGGCCGGTGGACCCACCGTCTGGTCACAGGCCAATCGAGTTGCTCGATGAGGTTTGTAAGCTCTTTGAGTGGATAATATTGCGGAACGCCTCGTCGAACATCTCACGAACGTGGGGCCAAACCTGGCGGACAACCAGTAGGTACGGTTTCCGTTGGGGACGCTCCACCGTGATTGCGATCATGCACGTGAGGAACCTGGTGGTAGAAGCAGTCTCGGAAGACGAGGTGGTAGTGGCGCGATGGCGGCGGTGTCTCTTAACAGAGGGGGTGCTTCTCTACCTTCGTTGTACGGGTTTATTTATCAGAGAGGGCCATGGCTTACCACAGCTGTGATCTCCACAGGAGTGGGTTTTAAACAGACCTTTGAAGACCTAGACCTAAACCTAGAGGCTGCATGTCTCTTAGTCGGGACCCCTCCATGAGACCTGAAAGCGAGAGCCATTGCGTCATTGTTTTAATGGCACAAGGAGGCGCTGGAGTGAGACCACGAGCCTGTGTCTCGAGGAATCGAGGCTCAGCGGTCCCAACTCCGACGTTGGTGGAGTGCACAGCGTGGTCCTAGTGAGTGTCGGAGGCTCGTCGTGGGTCTGGGCGTGGATAGCATGATATCTCTCACTGGAGACCATGATACGAGTCCTGGCCTCCACCGGGAGCAAGTGGAATGTGGCCATGTCCTTCTGCGAGCAGGTCATCCTCACGAAGGAGGCGGTCGAGACGGGGAAGGGCCGTACCCTCCCCGATGAGATCCGAAGTCTGCGGCGAGTGTGCCACAGACTTATCTACGCGCAGGACCACCGACTTCCATGATCGGGGTCTGAGGACAGCGGGCTAGTAACCCACTGTGCTTACAAAAGCAAGCCCTAAGGGTTGCGTGCTGTGGGGTTCTATGTGCTTATTATGGGAGAGCAATCTGTCAAACTTTCATGTCTACCAGCTATCGCTCTATTAAGTCATTAAATAAATAAAAATATTTGGCGCCCAAATACACTTTTTATTCACTTCATTTGAGACCTCATTCATCGAAATCTTTCCAGCCATTATAAGTCTGTAAAGGGGAACAAAGAAACATACATATCTACATAGATAGATACGCGAGTAAAACATAAACCTCGCTGATGCTGTATGATCGGGTAAATAGTGGTCTGTCAAGATCATAGGGGCCCCATTATCCTATTGTGCCCAGGGCCACAAATAGTTAAAAGACGGCCCTGTATAGGCTTAGGTTTTGCTTTTACAAATATAAATTATGCCTTAGAATAGGAATTAAACTACACATGAATTAAACTCAACAAAGATCTCACGAAAGAAAAGATCATCCTATCTTTCTTTTTTAAAATTTTGACTCAAACAGTAAATAACAAAAGGAATTTATAAAAATAAGTTCAATTGAGCACTTTAATACTCACCAGAGCGTTAAGTAGCAAATGGTTTACCTACAGTCGACTATCACCAACCGACAATGACACATTAATGGTGAGAGCTTAACCTGACTGTCTCATATCCAACTGAAAAATCGATACATAATAACGGCAAAATTTAATATAAACTATGTACTCTATATTTTAGTATTTTATAGCAAAGAACTTGCTTCTATAATTTCCCAATTATTTTGCAAAAACTAATCTCATCGGCAGGTGTCCAACCTGCGGTTTTTCCCTAATAAGGGGAACAGCTACGATGACGTTAGGTAAAGGTCTCAGGTTTCGGACTTCCTCCTGCCGAATCTGCCGATGACATTCGTTTTTACAAGCTTTTATTTACTTTGACCTGTCCCGATGTCCGTGTGTAATCAAATCTTGCAAGTTAAATTTAACACACTTCCTGGTTTCCGATTGAACTGAAACTTTGCACGCGCATGTAAAGTGCATGACAATGCAATATTACGATGATAAAAGCTTAATTAAAAAAAAAAAAAAATTATATTTATATGATGTCAAATACCGTTCAATTATATTGTACCAAGGTTTATTGTGTATAAACTCGACACAACGTTTCAATCAATAAAATGAACCTGGATTTTTGCGGAGCGCGTGCCTGGCAGGCTTTTGCGGTTACCTCTGGCGCGGGGCCAAAATCCAGGCCCAAACGCTCAATTGCAATACCGAACAAAAAATAATTACATTTTTAAAAAAGAAGAAGAAGAATAGCCTGTAAAATATGTTTCTATCTGTCTAAACGGTGTAACTAAATAATTACTGAATGGATTACAAAAGGTTTTATTAGATAACAGACTATGATTTGATTATGATTCGCGGGGATGGCTCATTCTGTTTTTTAATGAAATGCTAAACTTATACCAGGAAATGTACACGAACAGATCAAGGAAGCTGACAAAAACAAATGAAACAGAATACAGCGGTGGCCTTGCTCCTTATTTAGAGAAGAAAAAACGGCTATTGATGTTAAGAACGACCAATGAACAGACAATTTAGATCTAGATATGCGCTTCATATTATCTGGAGGAGGGCTTCTTTGACCTATAGGCGTGTCAACCATATTATTACAGAAACCATTTATTATATTATTATCTATTATTATGGTGCTACAGTATATGTAGAACTATCGATCGTTAGCAGATGTTTTATCGACGGGTGTTTTCAAGGATGACTACACTGTCATACATTATTTAAATACTGAGGTGACTACCGTGACAATTAAATGACCTTCATTTTGCTACTGAGGCCGTATAGTCCTATTACGGTACGCCCCCGCCCGGCACGCACGCACAAACATTGAAAATATTGCTATTCCAGAAGATACGCCTCCGGTCGATACTGTCCCAATATAAATTGGGATAAAACATTACGTCGATGAAGTACCAATACCTCCTATGTGCCGAGAACCTAATTTTACACCAGAAGAAAAAAACAATTGGTCAACTACTGATAGTAAAATAGTTACCAATGCATTATCTTTTTATTAGTTACGAAGGGATGTGATAATGTAAACGTTTTTAGTGTCGGTTTCACGCAGATCAGGTGTTTATTTGTTGAGTTGCGATGGTTGTGACATGCAGTATGTAGGGCAGACTGGCAGGTCCTTTGAGGTCAGATACAGAGAGCATTTATCAGCGTTCCGCAACGGTTGTCCAGAGAGGTCCCTTTTCGCGAAGCATCTCCTTGACACCGGTCATTCCTTGAGCAATAATAACACCTTTAGAGTTCTACGCTTATGTGAGAAAGGGTTCAAGTTGAGTGTCTGAGAAAGGCTAGAAATAGTTAGGAGGGATGTGGACACCTTACTCAATGAACAAATAGATTTTCATACATCTCCTTTACTTAATTTGTTTGTGAACAGACAGACACAGTAGTTGTTTGTTGGTTTGTATGTGTCACTTTGCGTTTTTACGTAACAAATAAAAAAGATAATGTCTTGTATCGGTGAATACCTATTTTGAATTTCGTTAGCATAATTTGCGGTTTCTACCCGCGTTAGTTATTGTGAAAAATCCTACATCGCGCTAGCGATATTTGCACACTCTTACTTATAAGCAAATATGTTCTGGCTACAAATTTTGCTGTTCTCTTTGAGACAGTCTTGATAATGCCTCGTTTAGAGGCGAAACAATTGTCGACGTTTTGTTGTCGCAGAGTTAAATCTGCGAAAAAATAATGCTATTATAATTTAAAAAGTTTTTAACATCTTACTTACCATTACTTTGTAATGGATTTTCGCCAGGTAACGCCTGTTTCCATCCAATATTTGGATGTGATAATGTTTACGTTTTATAGGGTTTTTTTTTTTTTTTTTTATATTGGGTTCGCCAAATTGACGCCGCCCGCCTGGTGGTAAGTCGTGACGACGTCTAGCGATTGTTGGCCACTCTCACAGCATACAATACTATAGAGAGTGGCCCTCAACTTGACGACCTACTGATGTGCCTCTTCACGCTCCGCTTAAAGAACCCAGGATTATATGTGGGAGGAAACACGTGCACAGGCAAGGCGTTCCAGGCCACTATCGTTCGGCAGAGAAACGAACGTTTAAAACGCTCGGTTCTCGCGAACATTCTATCCACTGTGTGGGAGTGGCAACTCTGCCCGGCACGCGTTGTTCGGGATCGGAAGGAAGAGGGTGGGATCAGATTGAAGAGCTCTTCAGAACACTCGCCGTGGTAAATACGGTAGAATGCGGCCAAGGAAGCTATTGTTCGGCGCTGAGCTAGCGGCTCAAGGCTTCCCGTTACCTCCGGACCTCCGGATTATTCCAAGCTCCTGTCTATTATTCCAAAAACCAACATACATCAGGTATGGTGTAAACTGGCGTGTCTTAAGAAGAACCGGATCAACCAGAAGAAAAAAATGGACGAATCTTCGACGTCGTCGGGTCGCCTCAAGCACATGGACGTTCATGCATCCAACATGCCGCTCACGTGGAAAAATTGGATCACCAAATTCAAAATATATCTCAAAGCATTTAAATTTGATCAAGAAAGGGAAGATAGGCAAGTTGCACTTTTATTACATTATATAGGACCAGATTGCTTTCACATATTTTATTCTTTCAACCTAGATGTCGAAACAGTCAAGCTTAAAGTGTTGATCGACAGATTTGCAGGTTATTTCAGCCCAAAAGTCAATATAACCATGATAAGGCATAAACTTTTTAACAGAAAGCAACTGCAAAATGAACAGCTGGACAGTTATATAAAATATAGCCCATCAATGTCATTTTGGTGAATTGCAAGACGATTTACTAAAAGATATATTTAGTTGGAATCTAAATGATCAGAATCAATACATTAAAGAGAAAATTTTGCAAGAATTGCCTACCACTTTAGATGCCACTATAAATATTGCTAAGTCACTAGAATCGTCCCGTAAAGAAGTTCAAATATTATCAGGCACAAATCCCAATTCATCTGTAGCTAGTGTAGATAGTATACATAACAAAAGTAGTCAACAGTCCAGCAGAAGTCATTCACAACATCGTCAGTCAAGAAATCAGTCAAGTAATCATAGTCGTAGTCAACAATCAAGGTATAATCCGCAGTCACAGGACCGTCAATCAAGAAGTCAGAGTCGCAGTCAACAGTCAAGGTACAATCCTAACCAGTCATACAATACATCCCATTCATCGAGTTATAGCAGTCCCAATGGTTATAAAGGTAACAATCAGTCTATGAATAACTCAATGTGTCCAAAGTGTGGTCAAACACATCGTTTTAAATGTCCTGCTCTTGGTGCAAAGTGTGATTTCTGTCAAAAACTTAATCATTATTCAAAGATGTGTAAGTCCAAGCAAAAATATGTTAATTATGTGCAAGAAGATTTTTCTAATGATGATCAAGCTTTTTTAGGTGCTGTTTATCAATGTAATTCTGTAAAATGTAGTGACCAATGGTCAATAACTCTAAGTATCTGTAGTCAATCTGTTTGCTTACTTATTGATTCAGGTGCAGATGTGAATTTGATGTCTAAGAAAGCATTTGAAAAACTAGCGTTGCAAGAGATAAATCTTATACAAACACCATTTAACTTGACAACATTTACAGGTCAAAGTATACCTACAATCGGTTGTTGTATATTACCATGTAAGTATAATGACAAATCATACAACTTGTGTTTCCATATCACACCGTTAGATTGCAAAAATATTCTGGGTAGACAGTCATGTCAACAGTTAAAAGTCATAAAAAGAATACATTCAGTAACCTTTGATGAAAATATATCTGAACACAGTCCAAACTACACACTTAGTCAGCATAGCCAGAACAACAATTTACAGTCAATGTCAAGTCAGTCTAACAGTCAAAGTCAATTCATATCACAGTCAATGTGTCACAAAGTCCCTGCATAGTCAAACAGTCTGTCAATACTAAAGAAATATAGTATGGTTTGGAACCAGTCTTAAGTTATTTTGATCCTCAAAAACCACTTACTTTGTCAGTAGATGCTACAAAAGATGCTTTAGGTGCTGTCATCTTACATAATATTAGTCTTATAGCATATGGCTCAGCTTCTTTGACAAAGTCTCAACAAAATTACTCTCAGATTGAAAAGGAACTCCTAGCAATTTTATTTGCTTGTACTAAGTTCCATCAATACATTTTTGGTAACAAAGTCCTAGTTGAAACAGATCACAAACCTATTGTCTCTTTATTTAGTAAACCTTTATTTAATATTCCACCAAGATTGCAACGAATAATGCTTCGTTTGCAGGGTTGCCCTATGATCTTATCGTTACTTATAAACCAGGTATATACTTATATGTCGCAGACACATTGTCCCGTGCTGCATTACCAGAAAATGCAAATGGGTATTTCGGCAATCTTGGAATTGCCTGCTGTCTGACCTCCCAGCCTGTGTTCTGATCCAATTTATTTATGTTACTGTGTCAGTATTTTAATTTCAGTCTAACACTACAAAGGCCTTAGTCTTAACCTAACGACTATTGATATCTACTTCATGTATAGTCAACGACAAAAAAAACTTAACCAATAATTCTTTTCTGTTGATCACTATAGCTGTTAAACCGATCACAAAATCATAAACAAAACACGAAATATATTAACTTTGTCCTTGGGTATTCTAACATTACTAGTACATTGCTGTGGCACATGCATTGGGATGTAAAAAAGAATAATAAATATTTTTGTGCTAATCAACTTTTGTTGTTGACTGTAACTTGTACTTACACTGGAATGGAGCTTTGTTCATTCATCTTAAAAAGGATTATTTTAATTATGGGAATTTTTTTGAAAGCTAGTAATTAAAGTGTGTTTACTAAGTGTTTATCACGGTTTCATTTATTTTAACACTTCCCCATTTTAGGCACATCATAATAATCATTTGTGTAAATGATATAAAATAATTGTAGATAACATTTACTATAACAAATATTAATTATCCATCATATATGTCCACTAAGATTTTTTGGAGATTTTTCATTTGCTGGCAACATTACGCACACGCCGTTAGTGGTATCGGTACACGGAAATCGGAGTCACACGCACACATTGAAAGTGTCATTTGGCTTCACGTGTTCATTCTACATGTTCCGTCTATATTCTTCTTCTAGTCTGAGATCTCCTCATCGTACTACCAGTCAACCAATTAAGAAATATTCTAGTTCAGGAAGAGAGATAAGGCAACCACAACGTCTTATAGATACAGTCTTATAAACATTCTTTCGATGAATACGTCGTCATGTAGGTACGTATGTCATGTAGGTACTTAGTTATAAGTTATTAATTAGTAAACTAAAATGTTGTAAACCATTGTTTGTTTACATTTAGAAACAATCGTCAAATTGACAACGTCAAATTATGTCAACTGTCAGAATCTTTTAAAACGTCAAATTGTCTCGTGTCAAAACACTAAAATGCGTTTTGTTATTTTTATATAAGAACCTAAAATACAAGTTATAATAAAGTAGTGTCATAATATTGCCATAGCCTAGTTTAGTCTATGCTTAGATTATAACAATATTGTCTCTGTCTATGTTCCACTTCCTTCCTTCTTGCTGACTGAAATACACGCCCTCGGTTGGAGTTTACCTCTGACCTGTAGGTACGGGCGCCCCCATGGGTTCCCGTTCAAAATCTCCAGGAGCTCCTCGCGGGCCGCAATCTTGGTTACTAATACATATGGAAACGTAATAAACAAGAATATACCGTGCTATTACAAATATCCGTACTTATTTAGAATAAATGGTTCAATCAGTTCAATAATCTTCATTGCCAACTAACACTTTTTAACTTCACAAAACAAAACTTTTTAAGAAATACCTACTATCTGATATTTTCATAGCTATAATCAGGAGAACTGACATAAAATGAATTGACTTACCTTTGTTTTGATAATATCTCCAAATATATTCAAATTAGTTGTAAATAACTATAAATTGTCCAGGAGCAAAACGAACACCGACAGTTTTAATTACGACACCCTCATCAAAATGTTTTTTTTCTGAAACTAAATCAAACCCAAACGCATGCAGTATCTTTGTCTCGCTCTATTAAATGGCGAGGAACGCGACGCAATATCGCTTGCAGCGATCGTGTAAAGTTAATCAGTCAAAAGCAAAGCTCGCCCAAGCGTAGTCGGTTATCGATGAAGTTAGGAGATATTTCCATAAAATACATACGAAAGAATGAATTCCGCCACTTAGCAGGTATTGTCACAGAGCTCTAGAATCTTTTTGGTAAATAAATGTTGGATAGAAGTGAATTTCATCCATGCGAATTTGAGTTTTAAGTCAATTGAAATAAGAAAGTCATTTTGGACTAAAATGTCAGTTAGGAGGTATTGGTACTTCATCGACATAACAATGTACTTTTAGGGTTCCGTAGTTGCAAGTCTCAGAACCCTTGTAGTATCGTCATGTCCGTCTGTCCGTCCGCCTGTCTACGGGTTTCCTTCGATACGGATAGTACTAAACAGATGAAACTTTACATGACTGCCTCGGTGGCTCAGTGGTATGAGTATGCGACTGCCGCCCCTGAGGTCCCAGGTTCGATTCCAGGTCGAATCGAATTATTTGTGTGATCCACAAATGTTTGTTTCGGAGTTTGGGTATTTTCTATGTATAATATGTATGTATTTAGAAATATATAAGTATGTTTATCAGTTGTCTAGATCCCATAACACAAGCTTATATTAGCTTAATTTGGGCTAGATGACGTTGTGTGAAAATGTCCAAAAATATTTATTTTTTTATTTATTTATTGATATTTGTATTTTTAACGCCGACAAATTGCTGGATTATAGTCATGCAAAAAAAACATATTTGGGCTAGGTAGGTACTTCCCCTACACCTAAAGTAGCGGCACTCCCTGTGGAAGCGGTCCTGGCGAACTTAACGAATTAAACAAAAAAAATAACTTTTAAACCTTCCCGAAGTTCTACGAATTTCGAGATCAAAATTACTTAGTCAAATCGGTTGATTATATAAAAATTGAAATCCTCCAAAATGTCTGTGTTCAAATGGTTTAGATTTACAATATTGGACCCGGTAGGTGGCGCTAAAGTCCCGGTAAACTTCATACATCCACACACTATCAGATCCAACTGTAAATCTATACGACCTTCGAATTCACCTGAACCATACTATTCCAAGCAGGCGAAGCCGCGGGCGCACGCCTGCTTGGAATAGTATATATATATAGTACATATATTGCCAGTTAATAATTGACCAAGCAAGCGAAGCGTCTCAGTTTCAAGTCGAGGACTGGCCGATTTGGTGTTGTTTGTCTATATGTATGTATGTGTGTCAGTTCCGGTCTACAGGACGCATTTTTCAGCCGATTTTCATGAAATTTGGCACAAGTGTTCTTTGTTGCAAGGCGCAACTTTTGTCGAAGGGATTTTTCGATTGGGGGGAAAATGGGGGAGAAATGGGGGGAAAATGGGGAAGAACTAAAATAACGCGAGGTCTAGTGTTCGCAGAACTACTAGTAATTATTGTCATCAAGGTTTCTTATCCTAAGCTTCTATTTCTATACCTACGAATATTATTAACTGACTTCTAAAAGGAGGGGGTTCGTTATTGGAAAGATTTGATTGTTTGATTGCATTGAATACGTTACCTACATTAACTACTAAATCGATTTTGAAAATCCTTTTACTGATATGTAGCTATAGCAATGATGTTTTAATGATAAGAAATTTCATTACATTATCCACGTATTCCGGTAAGTACCTACCTAACGTGTTCCCGTGGACCTAGAAATCTATCACGCAAGCGAAGCTGTACCTACTTACTTTTCCGTGCCGTTTCATCAAAATATTTTAATAGATTTGCAATGAGAGTATTTATTAGCACAAAGCTTAGATCAAAAATACTTAGATTACCAATCAGTGCTTTAAAAACGGCACCATTTCACCTCAGTCCACTATCGAAAATGGCACACCTGGCCTGGGCGCTTCAGCCGCTTCCGTACTAAGTTCCTATTCTGCTGGCTGACTCTCGAGGGATGCGACAACGGCGCTGTACATTTATGCTTTTGTATTAATTATTACGAATTATTTCTATGTCAACCATCAATGTACAATCTTGTTTATTTTATAGATGGTATTTAGAATAATTACCTATATAGTATTCGAGAGCCAAGATTCCGCGTTGTATTTGTACTGAATCCAATATCTATAGTATTTTTGATCTAAGGCACAAAGCCTAATTCACGCGAAAGAAACCGCAGGTGTCCGCTAGTGTAGGTAACGCTAAGGGCACTTATAAAAAACTCGTTATATATTTAAACTTACCCGCCATTGAGGCGCTGCTCATTCTTCCTCGTGTAAAATCAATTTTGACGATTTCTTTTAACACAAAAATTACAAAAACTATAAAACACCTTTATTAATTTGACAACACTATGTAATGACAGCGATGTTTTATGAAGTTTCAAAGAACAGACGGTTTTCTATAATTAAATAATATGCCAGTGTGTATTGTGAAACAAGCAATAGATTTAAAAACTTAGTTAAAATAGGTTGGTATCCATCCAAGGTTATTTGTTTTCATACAACAAAATGCTTTTAAATTTAGAATATCGATTGTTAGCAAATAAATGTACAGTATCAATGGCAAAGAAGCTTTTTCAATAAATAATCTTGTCTCACTAAAGCCGGCCTCAATGTAATAGATCGATGGCATTAAAAAAACGAAACACAGGTAACTAGGGGACGTAAAGTGGGGGATGTTCGAGCGTGACAAGTTTTTGGATACGCGTGTATTTAGCGTGAGTGTACACTCTCTACAAACAAATAATTGCCTCAAAATATATTAATTTTAGCAGCAATTAAAGTTCGTGACGCATAGTTATTTATTTAAGAATTCTAAGCTAACCAAAGCTATCCAAGTCGGATTGATCTAAGACCACTTCTAGGTATAAAAAAATAGCCACGAAGACTGAAGACTAAAGGCTTGTAGTTAGTCTTCTATCTGATAAGAACCTAACCTATCCAAGTTGGATCGACCTAAGACTTTATTAAGTTTTGCTGCGCAATCAGTATATTTGGAAATGCAAATCATAGTTTTTGTACGTTAAACATCGTCTTTGACGCATTTGAAGAAAAAATACAACACACTATTGATTTAGGTACATTTTTTAATTATTTCTAGTGAGTTCTAGTAAGTATTGTTAAACAATTGGTGTATAAATGGAAAAAAAAGTTTATCTGCTACTTATAAATTGAGGGGCGAAAGGTAATTATTTTGCTGTGCATTTAAATTTATCCCGATTTTAATTTTATAAGGTATTTAACCTTAGGTAGGTATATTGAGACCACAGAGGTGGTCAAAGTCCGCCGGGCGCCACTGGACATACCCTCTGCTGGTAACCAGAGACGGGCGTCTCTGGTTACCAGCAGAGGGTAATGCCAACGGACGTTAGAGCGGCCGGTATAAAAAAAAAAAAAAAAAATGGTAGGTATATTATCATGGAATGTGGTGAATAAGTTTTAGAAAATAATGGCATTACTTACGTCACGCCTATAACTCTGAAGGGTTATGCAGAACTGCAGAAGTAACACACACTGTGCCAGTCTTTTCGTTGGTAATAGAAAATGATGATAAATGAAAAAGAAAATAGTTTGACCAAATTAACGTACCAGACAAAGATATATTATTGACTAAGTCAAGTCAGCCAAATGTAATTATTTTTACTTTAGTGATATTTATTGATACTTTCCCTTTCATAGTGTTATAATTATATGTAAATATTTCTTAATATTCTTTATTTTTATTCTAATAATTGTATAATTATATAAATGTATACCTAGGTACATACTTAAGTCATCATTCACCGAGCCTTTTCCCAACTCAGTTGGGGTCGGCTTTCTAGTCTAACTGCGATTCGGCTGAACTTCGATATTTTCCATGAAGCGACTGCCATCTGACCTCCACAACCCATGGGCGATATCGAAAGTTCTTACGATACTTAAGTATTATGTATGTATACCTACCTAATTATGGTCTGGCCTCGCTAACTTTGCAATAACATAAATATGGTAGATTTAAAAAATAAGAGTATGGTATCCCCATGTTTATAACCCCAATTACACAACTGTGTAGTCTTGATACTTTGATTTTGAACTTTGTGAATTAGAAACTTCCAACCTGTTTTTTTGTTATATTTCTGGTTATTTCTAAAGTAAACATTAATTTATTACTTAAAGTATATGTTTAGGTATTTGGATGGAACCGTTAATAAAACATGTTTCTCTGCTACCATTAAACTGGGTATTGTAGTTTCTCTCAAGTTAGGTCTAGGAGTAGCTTTATTAATGTTGGTAGTGTGAGTTAACTTAGCAAATGAAGCATCCCCACAAAAAGACTACTGTGGCCGCTCGTAAAAAGGATTCTACGGTACGTTATAGGTACTTATTCCTATGGAATCAAATACGACCGCCAAAAACCAGGGATACTCGAGGGATTAAGACGTGTTTAGGACACGTAGGAAATTGAGAGACCAGCCTATCTACTATAGGCGTGGCCAGGAGGTGTGATATGATATCACCAGAGGATGACAAAATGTTTACTTGATTATATCATGAACCTTAAAATTCAGGTTTTTGATCAAAAACCTAAACTGGTGGGTGGTAGTTGATAAGACTCCAATAAATGTTTTTTTTTAGTGGTAATTTAAATAATAATAATTAAGGTTTTAGATAGTAATTATAATTCAAAATTCGAAGTATCAAAACTGTTTATAGAAAGCTTCACAATGAAAACCATACACACAAATGTTGCTAGACTTGTCTTTATGTAGGGTTGCCACTTCATTCCTTTGCAAAGTTAGCGTGGCGACTAATATCCTATGACCCATCTCTAATCTACGGTTTCACAGTGTTTCACGTCAATGTCAAATTGTCAAAACTGTAATTGTCAAAGTGAAGTTAAATTTTATAGGTTATGATGTAAATATTATTAAAAATATGTTTTGTTTGTTTTTATGCTGAAAAGAAAACACATAGCAACTTTAGTATTATATTATATTCTAAGTTTAGTGTACTCCATTGGAATCAAACTTCCGTGAATACTATTATTTACTTAAGCAGCTTATTTTTGTTCTGTAGACTAGAATAAAAAGCAGTTAGTGCTAAGTGCAGAAGGATGGCGCCTGGTAAAAGAGGTGGTATTCATGGTAAAAGATCAAACCATCACGTCAATCGTGATTATGCAGAGAGACTAAATGATTTATCTATACAGTCTAGCGGGGAAAGTGACTCTGATGAAAGCGGATCTGACAATGAAGGCATTGAAGCGGCGTTTCCTGTAAGCATGTGGGACTTGAACCACTGTGACCCAAAGAAGTGTTCAGGCAGGAAACTGTTAAGACACAGGCTTATTAAAAATTTAAAATTGGGACAACGATTTCCCGGTTTAGTTTTATCACCTGTAGGCACTCAGTGTGTAAGCCCAAACGATAAAGACTTGATTGAAAAATATGGTTTAGCTGTAATTGACTGCTCATGGGCGAAAATCGATGAAACACCATTTAACAGAATGAAATCGAATCATCCGAGACTATTACCTTTCTTAGTAGCAGCTAACCCTATAAATTATGGTAAACCCTACCAATTAAGTTGTGTTGAAGCATTGGCAGCGGCAATGGTTATCACAGGACATGAAAAAGAGGCTAAGTTTTATCTTTCAAAGTTTTCATGGGGTCATTCTTTTTTAGAACTTAATTCTGAAGCGTTGACTATGTATGCAGCTTGTACGGATAGTAAGAGTGTGTTAGACGCTCAAGAGAAATACCTAGAATTCGCACAAAATGAAAAAGATGATAGGCCAATGTGGCCTCCGAGTGAGTCGGACTCAGAAACTGAAGATTTATAGTGCTAGAACATCATTCGAGAATGTATAATTTTTATTAAGGAAATACTGTATAGTACTTCTCCTGTATCTTGTACTAAGAAATTGGGTAGGTCTCTATTATGGCTATTTCATTAGCGACTGTTTTTTAAATAAAATTCCTAATGAACTAGGTCTTTCAACTTTCAACACAGCGCCTCTGTACAATCATTGAGGTACTAACCGGATAATTTACTGTTACGTTTCTAATGTGACCGATGATCTTAATAGTGTGATGGAATGGAATCCCATTGATATTTAGTTACAATTTGTACGTTGTATATTGTGTGTGTGTATAATAAATGGCAATTAATTTTGTAAGTAAAAATAAAACTTTAAGAATAAGTTTTTTTATTTCTGTATTAGAATTAGACTGTAATTATTGAAGTCACATCTATAACCCTAGGGAGTAGACAGTTCTGCATTAATCCATGTTTTTTGCAGTAGTTTTGTTGGTACCACATAATAGGGGCAAGCCTAGTACCAAAACCAAGGCAAGACTAATATCCATTCTGGAATTTAAACCAAGGTCCTATCACTGATCAGTACCATTACTATTTATTGTTCAATGTAACAAAACTTGATTGTGCCTAAGGATCTGAGCAGTTAATATGTGGCAGTGTCTAATAAAGTTTATTGTAATTTTTCAATTAATAATATCACAAAGTTTTGATCACATGGCCAAATTGACATATTTTTGAAGTTTCTGGGTTATTCATTAGTTGAATATGTCAAAAATTTAAGTCGAAGCTGTCTGTTCCCGCATTTTGTCATTACTGGGTAGGATATTTTATCATGTATTTTTGGCACAGCCTTGTTTCAGCAATTGCACTGTGTAACATTACTTGTATAGATCTACATTACATTAATATATCACTCAGACTGCAGAGATTCTAAAAAATTGTATAAGTATGTAACATCTGTCCTGGCTTTTGGAATTTTGGTTTGAATTACAGAGTAGTTAGGTATGGAATATTTCTAGTAACGGTACTAATTTTGTGCTTGCCCCTATTATATGGGACTAAGAAAAATACTGACAAAGTGTGAGTTTGTAACTTAGTATGCACCTCAGCCTCTGCCTACCCCTTAGTGGATATAGGCGTGATATTATGTTATGTATGAATATATGTGAGTAACATTACACTACCAACCGCTTTCGGACAATGGCTGGGCATTATACAGAAAAACATAAATATATAAGTACTATACCATCACGCCTGACTTTCCTAAGGGATAGGCAGAGGCATGTGATACGCCTGCATTAGGCAATTTACTTTATTAATCCCAAACAGGGAGCTGGCATCTCCCGGTCGGTGGGTACCATTTATCTATGTGTGTCAGAACCTCGTCGCTTTATCGGCAGGTGCACTAATTGCAGGTGAGGTTAAGTTGGTCTCCGATCTCTGTAGGGCCCCACTACATACACCATGAACCTTCGATCAAATATTTGTATGGGTGATCGAAACCATTTTTTATTTTGATATAACAGCGCCCTCTAGTTATTGGTCGTTGTAGTACTCTGTGGTTGAAATACGATGTTGTACCGTTGAGCCCAATAGTTGTTCTTATTAAGTTACAGATGGCGCTATTAAATATGTTTACGGTAGACTACTGTGGAGTCTCATTCAACTTGCAGCAACGGGGTTTCAACTTCAGATTTGTTTGTTTGCGTCTGTTCGCTCGCTCCTACTTCGCTTCGCTTTTACGCTTTAGTTTGCTTTTGCTGTCGGAGTGTGAGAGTACGTTCGTTAGTTGCAGTGCCGGTTACAAACTCGCGTAATAAACTTTTTCGGAGTAACTTACTTCTTAACTTTTTGAGTGATCGTTTGTGTGTACCATATAGTGTAGTGTGTGTTGGATGTGTGTTACTTGTTGTGGACTTCTGAAAGCTGAGTTCGCGAACTAAGCGGTAAGTTTGTCCGTTGTAACCTGTCACGCAGGTGTCTCACAAGCTGCAAGTCACTAACCTCTGATGAATGAATACTACCTTATCTAATAGGAATCATCTTGAACTATCAAAGATGTCGACTTTGATTTGTGGTCATTAAATAGGTACTAAAACTTGTAAAAACTTTTACATCTCTATCAAGAGCCCGTAAGTACCTATACCTACTATACTTCATACTTCGCATCCTTGGAATAGTTATCTAGTTCATAATACTCACGGGAACACATTCTCGCGTTAAAAATAGTCTTAGTTAGGTACTCGTTATGACATCAATTATCGATCAGTGAAAATCCCTTTAAAATCGATCCAATTGCTGCAGAGATTATCAGGAACAAAAATAGCCAGATAAAAAATGCATTTAGTGGAAAGCTGGTAGTTTCGAATTACTAATTTAGTATATAGTTAAGTTATACCTTAGAACACACACATATATCACGCCTACATCCCCGTACATCCCCGTAGGGGTAGGCAGAGGCGCATTACACACCCACAATTTGCCAGTATTTTTAGTCCCACGTAATCCTATTGCCGTCAGCGGGCACTCTAGAAAGTGGGTGATGTCCAAAATGGTCGAATTAATTTAATAAAATAAGCGGCATATTATAATTTTGGAAATTAAATTCGAAACCCATGAAATGTTGATGAAAGCCAACAAAATCTTATTCGCTCTCCGCTGCTGTGGCACAACCAATTAAAGTCCTGGGCGTCTCAGACTCAGGTTGCGCAGTGGTATGAGTGTGCGACTGCCGTCCTTGAGGTCCAGGTTCAAATTCGGTTCGATTCTAATATTTGTGTGATCCACAAATGTTTGTTTCGGAGTAATTGGTATTTTCTATCGATACTGTGGGGAAGAAAGGTCGTAGAAGCCAAATTACAAACTTTTCAGAAGCAAAAAACGAAAAAAAAGATCTATCATAATTTTTTCAATTTTAGACTTAAAATCAAATAGAATAGTGCAAAATTTTGTGTTTTAATGTATTTTAAAGCAAAAAAACGCATAATAGAATTAACTGTGTAATTTAAAAGTAAGCTTGGAGTTACGACGTAAAAGTTATTAAAAAGTAGTGGATACGCCCTATAAAATTAAATTTTTGTATTGGAGCAAGGGCATAACTACATTTATATTACTTTACTGAAGTTATTTATGAACTTAAATAACTCCGTTAACTAAATTTAAAATAATAATAGAGCTTTCACTAATACCATAAGTGATTTATTTGGATAGATTGGCAGTCAGGGTGAACGCGGCTCTGTTAAACAGACCTCTGCGAATCTTGGCCGTCAAAACCATACGGGGGTACCGCACGATCTCCGGAGAGGCTGCATGTCTCTTAGCCGGGACCTCTCCATGGGACCTGGAAGCGAGTCGTTGCGTCATTGTTTCAATGGCACAAAGAGGAGGGACCACATGCCTGCGACTCGAGAAATCGAGGACCACCAGCGGTCCCAACTCCACCAGGATCTCATGGAGACTTGGAGGGTGCGACTTGAGCAACCAAAGTGGGTAACTACCGTCATCGCGGCGGTGAGACCGATCATGGACGAGTGACTGCAGAGGCAGCATGGTGACCACACGTATCGTGCGACGCAGATCGTTACCGGGCATGGATGCTTCGGTAGCTATCTGTTTCGCATCCATCGTGAGGTCGTACCCCGGTGTCAACACTGCGAGGTTTCCGACGACGACACCACACTCCACACGTTGGTGGAGTGCACAGCGTGGGCGAGTCAGCGCCGGGACCTCGTAGTGGGTCTGGGCGTGGATATCCTTTCGCTGGAAACCAGCGCGAGTAAGTGGAACGCAGCCGTGTCCTTCTGCGAGCAAGACATGCTCGCGAAGGAGGTGGCCGTGAGGGAAAGGGAGCGTACCCTCCCCGCTGAGTTTCGCAGTCAGCGGCCATGTCGCTGCAGACTCATCTACGCTTAAGACCATCGACCCCAACGACGCGGGATTTTCATTCCGACCAAACCCCCGAAGAGGCCACACAGCTGGCCAAAGTCCGCCGGTCGCCACCCGAAATACCTTCTGGAGTCACCGGAGACGCCCACAGCAATGGACATGGGAGCGGTCGCGATCTCGAGGAATTAAAAAAAAAAGAGTATAGTCTACAATAAGATATAAGATACCTTTTATCGCAATACTCCTACGGGTATATTGGAAATGTAGTAAAACATTCGCAGGCAATTAAGAAGCTAGTAGCGTAAACATTTAAAGGTGTAAAAGGAATAATTGTACCTTTAGCGAAGTCAAAACGGCGTAAAAGCCAGTTGATTATGACATTTACTGTTACAGCCAAACTGTTAAAATTAGTGATACGCCCAAATTACTAAAAGATAAACTTAAAATGGATTTAAGACATTTTTTATTTAAAAATAATGTTTAGGATGTAAAAAGTACTGGGGTGTAAAAGACATTTTTATTAACTTTTTGAAACTTTAAATATACAGATCGATAGAGCGCGAAATTCTGAACAAGACTGCATTATTAAGTCATTTTCGCCAAAAGTGGCTTTTACGACCTTTCGTCCCCACGGTATTGCTATGCCTAGTTGTCATACGAACATCTATGGCAGTCGTTGGGTATTTGGAGCCCTAATACAAAATCCGATTGGTCTAACTACAGCAGAGCTTCGATATCGCCCAGGGGTTGTGGAGGTTCGATGGCACTCGCTCCACGGAAAATATTGAAGTTTAGCCGCATAGCAATTAGACTGGAAAGCCTACCTAGGTAACCTCATTCATTTATGATAATCACCAAGGCAGGCATGGGCCCCGCGAATGACCATGAATCCTTAACGTACACCTTTAGGTGCACCTTCTTTTATTGAATCTTCAAACTGGTAGCTAGGTAAACTAGGTAAGTATAACCTATCGTTTCCATTACAAACTTTTAGTTCACTACTTAAGGGTTCCAGTAAAGAAGCACTGGCAAGGGACCTATCAATACCTATCGCGTAGATAACTATATACATACTTTATTAAAATTCCTAAATGTAGAAATTTTGGGCAGACTAGACAGCTTAATACAAAATTCTTTGTGTAAAATTTTAAATGTAAATATTAATGACCGGGCCTGGGTCCAAACGTCTCTTCCAGTTCGCTTGGGCGGGCTAGGTATTCGTAGAGTCACAGATGTCAGTCTGCCAGCATTTCTGTCGTCGGTCCATAGCACCGAAGAATTAGTCAGGAAAATTTTGTCAAATACACTGATTGATTCCGAGGTGCGATGCAAGACCGATGCCATTGATGCCATACCTTGTGTATCCCCGCATCATTGCACCTGTGGAGTAGCCGTCGATAATCTGGGACACCATGACCTTTCTTGTGGCAGAAGCGCAGGTCGTATACCCCGACACGCTATTCTAAACGACATATTTCGTAGGGCTCTGTCCACCGCAGGTCTTCCGGCCGTACGTGAACCAAATGGTTTGGCACGAAGCGATGGAAAGAGACCGGACGGTATGTCGTTGCTACCGTGGAAGATGGGAAGGCCTTTGGTGTGGGACGCTACATGCGTTGACACCTTAGCACCTTCACACCTTCCAAGCACATCCGGATGTGCCGGCGCTGCTGCTGCATCGGCTGAAGGCCTTAAACGGCGTAAATGTGCTAACCTAGCAGGTGATTACATATTTGAGCCGTTTGGGGTTGAGACACTGGGGTCATGGGGTCCGAGTGCTCGCCGCCTTTATAGAGAGATTGCTAAACGCCTAATCGATGCTTCTCAGGACCAGAAGGCTGGCTATTTTCTGGCCCAAAGAATAAGTATCGCCATCCAACGTGGCAACACAGCCAGCATTCTGGGAACCTTCCCAGTCAGCAATGACGCGGAGGATTTTTTAAACGATATTTTGTAATGTAAATATTTTAGTCTATAATTATGTTTATTTTGTATATTGTAATTCTTATTGTAAATAAATTGTTTTCTCAAATTCCTCTATTTTTTAGTCAATGTTTCTCGGCAAAATGGTTGTGTGCTAATGTTTGTATAGTTTTCAGCATTATAAATGAAATGAAATATATATATATTTAATACGACAATTTGTCTGTTCGTCGGTCGCGTTTTTCAATTATAATTAATAATACATACATTTGCATGAAATATTAAAATATTCTATTTTTTTTTCATATATTTGAGGCGATACAAAGTTCGCCGTGATAACTAGTATATGTTTATTCAAGTAGGTTACAAGGTAACGCTTTTGAAAGTCAGTTAGCTATAAAAGGTACAATTAAAGTCTAAATTGCTTCTAAACTTACATTTACTGCCAGATTCACAAAACAATAGGTAGGGCCTGAAAGAAAGAACCTGGCAATAAAACTTACGGCCACTCTTTTCTAATAGTACGAAATTACAAGTACCTACATAACGAGAACGATCCTTTTTTCTTTTTTTTAATTCCACGGCCCAAGGCCGCGCCCGCACTGACGTCCGTTGCCGGGTGTCTCTGGTTACAAGCAGAAGGTATTTACAGTGGCGCGGGCGCCCGGCGGACGAGAACGATTTAACATAAGTCGACTTCCTCGGTGGCGTGGTCGGTAGTGCATCCGCTTGCGACGCTGGAGCCTCGGGTTCGATTCCCGGTCGGGACCAACTTTGTGTGATGACACATACGCTTGTACCGAAGTCTGGGTATTTCCTATGTATAATGACGACGATGTATGTATTTACAAAAAAAATATATATAAATAACGTATTTATATCAGTTTATCTAGTAGTACTCCTATCACAAGCTCTGCTTAGTTTCAAACTAGATGGCGTTGTGTGAATTGTCCTAACCATTAACATATTTATTTATAAGTAAAGTAAAAAGATAAGTAAAATAAGTAACTTACCTATTCACAGGTGCATTACGTGCAAGTGAGTATGACTTGGAACACTTAGGACACGTATTTTATTTTGTTTGCTTTCAATTTAAATTAAAATGCACGAAGAAAAGCTTTTATTAAATAACTATCCCTCTTTAGCGCACGCTAATAGGTAGGTAGGTTTTATAGGTATCATACTACTTACCTCCCATAATTTGACTTCCAAAAAAAGAAGAGATTATACGTTCAACTGGATGTATAATAATGTTTTACGTCGTCGGATTCATCATCATCAGCCCACATCAGTCCACTGCTGGACATATACCTCTACAATGAAGCACCACCCCCTGCGATTCTGGGTCAATTTCATCTACCCAACGCCCGCTATCCGACGAATGTCATCGCTCCACCGAGCCACGCTACGCTCCGCCGATTCGAGGTCTCCACTCCAGAGTCCAGAACCTGGTTAGGTACGGGTTACAGAATGAAAATTAATTTTCTACAGTATACGGTGCCCGGTAACGGCAATATACTTGCCCTCGATTGCGTGGAGCCAATAAAATACCAGCAAAGTGTAGGTGTGCCATGCACCTCTGCTTACCCCTAGGGAATATTTGTTAATCATGTATTACCTCATTTATGGCGCCATGACACTTCTATGTACCTACCTGGCTGCTATGCTGGCTGCACGTATAATTAAAAAAAATGCTAATTTTGTGGTATTATTTGACATAAATGTGTAAATTTTTTTAACAATATTTCGGTGACGCGATCAAAAAATTTCAATGTGAATAAATTGGAAATTTTCGTTGTTGGAAAGCCAAGTATACATTCATAATAATGCTGAGGAGTAAAAGAAGACAAAATGATAAATGGTGAATGTTTTTAATCTGGCTGTGCCCCAGGATTTGGGGTTTGTTTTAGTGGTTACTTTCACCGTAAGTTCTTTAATTTTTTTTTACCGTAATATTTCATCATTCAGGTACTATTTCATCTTTTGGAATATTGAATAGCTTACCTACTTATATTATTTGTATTACTTACTACTTTCGTACTTTGTATGTAGGTGTATTCACGTCCAAGAAGTTGGCCCCCCACTTATCGATTACAAAAATTTTGAAAGTTGTTCTGGGTTGTTCTAGGTTTGTGCTACTTTGTTCCAAAACATTATAGAGCTAACACTGAAATTCTCAGAGAAAATCCAAAAAAGCCAATTTCTTTTTTAAATTTGGGATAATTGCGAAAATAATTGGTTTTCGGGTGCGATATTTTGGAACAATATAGAACAAACCTAGCACAACCCAGAACAACCGCCAGAATCGTGATATTTTAAAAGTGGGGTGCCAGTTCAAAAATTATTATTTGCGATAATTGCGAAAATAATTGGTTTTCGGGCGCGATATTTTGGAACAAAATAGAACAAACCTAGCACAACCCAGAACAACCGCCAGAATTGTGATATCTTAAAAGTGGGGGGCCAGCTCAGAAATAATTATTTGCGATAATTGCGAAAATAATTGGTTTTCGGGCGCGATATTTTGGAACAATATAGAACAAACCTAGCACAACCCAGAACAACCGCCAGAATCGTGATATCTTAAAAGTGGGGGGCCAGCTCAGAAATTAGTTTTTTTGGATTTTCTCTGAAAATTTCAGTCTTAGCTCTATAATGTTTTGGAACAAAGTAGCACAAACGTAGAACAACCCAGAACAACTTTCAAAATTTTTGTAATCGATAAGTGGGGGGGCCAACTTTTTGGACGTTGTATTTGCGGTATTTCCACGAGAATTTTTTTCTCTGGCGCCGCATAAATCTTTGAAGCGTTCGATTGCAATTTCAATGTCCTCGGCTGTGGTTATAGTCTCTTACCAGAATATAATATACATATAATTGTGTGTGATGCTCTCACGGTAAAACCTCTTGACCAATATCGACGAAATGTTATAGGCTCTCGTGAAAGTAAAAAACGGGCACATACCAAGTACTGAATACTAGTTATAAGTTTGAAAGCTACTCAAATCAACCGAGATTCCCTAAAAAAATACGGGTTTCCACTTCTGCTGGTGTGCCGGAATCTCTATTAATGTTTCAACATCGGATTAATCAAATTTGAATAGCATAGTATTTTCATCTCTATTAAATTCCCAAATTCAATTACATTACTCGTAGAATTATTGCAATGTTACGAGGAAATTAATGTTTGTAATATAATAACATACATTTGTTTTTCCAGATTAAAATGTTATAACGCACTATTTTGAACTATCTAAATAAGAGACTTAAGCGTCTAGCAAACTAAGCCGAAGTCTCATCGGTTGGACATAAATTAAATGGCGGTTACTGAAAACTAATACAGCAATGAAACCAATTCACGGTGATAGCGTGACGAACGATGGCTCTACGAGTACGTGGTGTAGTTATATCAATCAATCGGGCGTCTCTTTTAGACGTTTGTCATCTATTCGTGATAATAGAACCCAGAGAATTCTACATGAAAATTATATACCTTTAAAAGAAGACAATCTGCTCGAGAAACTGGTGAAAACCAGACTATTATACGAAGAGCTTAGACAGAAAATACTGTCTAGCAGTCTTAATCGCCCGTCTAGCAAATCTAACTTGATACATGGAACTGCATCGCCAGCGTCCGGAAAACACATTTTAAAAGCTAACAAGAGTAAAATTATTGAACTAGTCGATTTAGTAGACAAATCCGTTATTTTGAGACCAGACCAATTGTGTGTCTGTTGTAAAAGTTCAAATTATAATTCTGAAAGTAATTGTAAATATGGAACTAAAGAACGCAAGCATAGACGAAGACTTGCTGACGGCTACATGTTATCAAAATCGAGTGTTGTCTCAGAAACGACAGCTTTCGGTGAATCAAGTTTAGAAACAAAGAATATTAAATCTGATCCAGGTACTTCTCAACTTAGAGAATTTATCAAGCAGAATTCTATAGAAACCTTGAGAGGCCGGGGAAAGCATTCCTTTTACATGCTTAGAATATGTAAAACAAATTCACGTAATAAATTAAAGCACTCCAAGCCCCATTCCAGGGTTCACAATAAAGTACCTAGTCCTAAAATAAAACAACAAGATAGTACGGATACAATTCAAACTAATTCAACAGCAAAAACCATTATAAATCAGCCCAGTTTTTTGACAGCAGCACCTAGTTGCTATTCAAATATAACTCCAAATACACTGATAACAGAGTTTACACAGGAAAGGGATAAGGCTGATAAAAAAAGTAGAATTAAATTGATAAAAGATGCTAAACTGAAACTTGATTTGAAACCTGTTAAAAATTGCTATGTAGAAACATGGAATTATAAATTCGAATATCCTAATGGAAGACACCAGCTCGAGTCGAAAGTACATACTGAAAAAAAATCTAAAGGCAAAATTAACCTACTACCATGTCAATTTCATCAAAATAGTACTGCAGATTTACAAGCTCACAGATTAAAAGCTCCAAATAATGAGACTTTTAATAGTGCAGATTTAAATAAAAAAATGCATCCAAAAGAACTCCCTTTCGTTCCACGTGGACAAAAAAAAATTACTACAAAAGCTAGTTTAACAATATGTTCTTCCAAAGTTTTTAAACCACTTCGATCAATTTACTCCACATATAAAGTAGATTCAGCAATATTATCAAGTGAAAGCAAATGTAAAACAGGTACAGTAGTAAGCATTTGTTATCCAACAGTTCACAACGGCCATTCAACCGTAACTACACAATTAAAGTCACTCAAAAATATAAAAATATCTGGCATTGACACAGGTAGTAAAAAACCCAATTTTCTTAAACTTGAAAAGGAATTACTAGGTCATGTTAAAAACTCAAACAGGAATAAAGTCGCATATTCAGGTTTTAATATAAAATATGACAATTCTATTTGTTTCAATTCTGTGAAAAAAGACCCGTTGGACGGTGTTGAGAATCTAAATTTGGACCCACTTATAAAAAGAACTAGTCATAGTGGAAAGAAGAAATTACGTTCATTTGATAAGATTATAATCAACATCAGGATACCTCAGAAACACAAAGAAAAGTATAATTTTGACAGAAAATCTATTGATAGCAAACAAAAACGTAAAAGTAAGATCACAACGAAAGGAATGCGAAAAAAGGGCATTTGTGTATCCAAAACTAATAACAGTACCAGAAAAAATAAAATGCCTAATATTTGTGAAAATATTAAATCTAAGCCTCTTAATACTCCTAATTGGAAATGCCTTAATGTTAATAAGGTGATGTCGCCATGCGATCCAATATCAGGTGCACCTAGCAAACATAATTATCAAAGTACACTTATGAAAATATCTAATTTGGTATGTGATAAAGATAGAGGGAAACAAAAGATTCAGGATCAGATGTTAAAAACTGAGTGTCATATAGATAATACGAAACATAAATTGAGAAAACCTAGCACTCACTCCAAAGCAACAATGATGTCTTCAGATACGGTATCGACGTTACTAGGAATAGACAGGTCTACATTCAAAGAACACGTATTGCCTTATTGTGTTCCTAATCATTATAATAATGTTGAGAAATATGTCAATAATAATGCTATGACTAACGATATTAAGCATAAGTTACCTATGACAATATTAGTTAAATGCCGACAAACAAACTCTACGGCCGACCAACCCATGTTTAAATTAATCAGAAAAAGAGAGGTACAGTCGTGTATAGACATCTATACGAAAAACGTTGTCGTAAAAACTTGCAATGGAAGAGAGGTTTACGAAGATCTTCAAATCAAAGCTCTGATCAAAGTTCAAAACGATGTCTATCTAATAATGAGCCCCTCTTCTACTTCACATTCCTCTACTTTAAACTTGAGGAATAGCATAAATACAAAGCCTAATATTGGTAACAAATATATAACTAATGATATTAAAAGTAATTACTTTCGAAAAAGTGAGGCTACAACGAATACAGTGGCTAAATTATTTATTAAAACTTCAAGTCAGTTATCATATGTATATCCACATAAATTATATGATTCTCTAGACATAGATAGAATTAAAAAAAAATATACCACGTCATGCCAGTATACAAACGATTTTGTTGATTCGTTAAATTCAAAAACTAATCATACAAGTGATAAATATGAGGAAAAACTCAAGACTCATGTTCATTTTGTACATAATTCGTCAGTTGCATGCAGCAGTTGCATGCAACAATGCACTACAAATGACAAGTACTTAGACGCAGAGTCTTCAAAAGGTATGCCAATATCATCCTCAATTGCAATTTTAACTTGTAGCACTATACCATCATATTTACAAAATCAAATGAGATCAACTTGTCAAAAGCAGTGTAAACAGGAAAACGTATCGTCAGAAAATAAACACGTGAAAACAGAATCTCTTAATTCCCTAAACTCTAATTCCTTAGTTTGTGATTTTTCACCGATCGAAAGCAGTGAAAATATAATTTATCACTCACAGATTGTTCAGCCTATAAATCCTCAACTTACTGGTGTTTCATCACTACTACGACGTTGCTTTTACACTATGAATATTCAAGTAGGCGGTAGAACAGAATCAAAGAAAAAGCTGAAAGCTAAGAAGAGGTTCCAATCAACTTCAACGGATGGTGGCCGTCGTATGTCCGACTCTCTAGGGAGGGGAAGCATACGAGGTCGTCGTACTATCGATTGTATATGTAAACAATATTACACTACTGAGAAGGACTTGCAACGTAAAGAAATAAAAGACTACAACCGTACCAAAGTAAATCGTACGCCATTACCAGTGTCGCCATTGTTGAAACGATGCCGTTGCTCGATGAAGATACAGAAATCGCCGGGAAGCGATCGATATTCAGGAAATAGCTTAGTGTCCAATATAAATTGTGCTTGCTCTCAAATTAAAAATCAGTCTCTAAGTCGAAAACATATCCCAAATAAACCAATTAGATCAATAGAACAAGCTAAAGCGGGACAAGCGTCTAAAGATATAATTTCAACGAACAATTCTCCAACACGAACTAGGCAAGCTGTCAGAGTAGGCTCAAGTTTTCGTTTCAGCGTCGAGTTCTACAAAGACAATAAAGGTCCTATTAGCTATGTTGAGAATAAACCTTCAAAAGAAAAAAAGAAAAGTCGAAAGAATAGAAAGGGTAATAAAATATCTTCTCAAGTGGAATCACTTCAACGGGGGCAATCTGCGAAAACTCAGTCCTTTCTAAAACGCTGCCTTTGTACTGCCGGTTTACAAGGGTTCAAAAAAAGACGGCATTCTAAGAACGCTCACACAAACGTTTGTCTCTGTTCGAAGATATTACTACGACCTGCAAATACTCAAACACAATCACCGGATTGTGTTTGTAATAGTGAATATTTAATTACATCTAAAGCACAAGCGACATCATCTCCCAAGACAATGGAAAAACCACTCATAATCCAAAAACCTATGAAGATACAAACAGGATCTAGTTATGTTAAAAGCCAATGTGATTGCTTAAAATGCATGTCAGAAAGAGCAAACTCTGTAACATCTAACGCCACGTCATCAAAAACCTCAAATGCGTGGATCATGCTGAACAAAGAATCAACAGCTTGCCTATGCGAAAAGTCGTCTGACTCTTCGCATAGGCAAGCTGTAAGAATTAGCTCGACGTTTAGACTTGGTTTAGAATTTCGTAAAGATCCATTTCCAAGTAATTTAAAAGTTCAAACCGCCGCTGATGCTGTTAAATCGACTAGAGAGAAAATGCACGCCGTACAGGCACCGCCTGGAAATAATAGACAAAAAAATACGAGAATGAAATTTAACAGTCATTCGTCTGATCTGAATAATGGAGAAGTCAAAGTTGTAAACAGAGGCACTGGACCTGTTAGTCGCCTTATAGCAAATTTACACGAAAGAAGTGCAGTGACAGTCTACAAATTGAGGACATATCCGTATAAGTTAGCACCTCACGAATGTGAACCTGGTGTATGTATTCCAGGTGAGTGTGATCCTTATGAATGCCTGAGACGAGTGAAACGACGTCATGCGGGTTCGAGTACAGATGGTCATTCAATGAGATCTGCACCAAGCATGACTGATTCCAAGCAAAGATATCGAGACAACAAAGTACAGTTTGCCCCAAAAGAAAGAATATCACGGAATCAGCAATACAGACCACGTAATAATGGTGGTCTTGAATTACGTCACACACCTAAAGTCAACAAAACTAGACAGGCTGTTAAGATAGGTTCTGATTTTAGTTTCAAAGTGGAATTTTACAAAGATAGATCAAAAGCTGGTGGGACAAGACGGACTGGTGGCTACCCAAGAAAGGATAGTGGCTCAAGAGGTGATAAAACAAACGTCAGACCGTGTCCTAAACCTTGTCCTAAACCTTGCCCGCAACGATGTCCAAAAACTTGTCCAAAACGTTATTTGAATACTGGAACTGAGGCCTGCAACATTGCTAACAGAAAAAGTAGAACTCAAGGCGCACATGGACTCATGCAAAATAGAGAGTCCCAAGTAAGGGGTCATAAAATGCGGTCAACTATGACAGGAGTGGGCCCCTTTCTTAAACGCTGCTTTTGTACGTTGCAATTGCAGAAACGTAACCTAAACGAGATGCCACGTAAAGAACAGAAATACGGTTCAGACAATAGTTCAGTTGGCACAATTACAGGTCAATATCGCCCACCAGAACCACAATATCGGGAACAAGGTACTCGTCCCAGCAGAAAGCACAGACAACTTGACCCAAATGAATGCGAACCTGGTGTATGTGTGCCTGGCCTATGTGACCCCCACGTTTGCTTAGAACGGATTAAAAGACGAGAGAATCGCTCAAGATACGCTGGTACCGGTGGAAACAAGATTCGGTCAGTGTCTAGTTCTGCAAAGAATCCTCATGTACGACATATAAATCGTTCAGTTACGAGTTCTATGTTAGTCTATAGAAAGTCCCGGAGATCCACGAAACAACAAAAACATTATACACAGTTTGTCACTGAAACTAATAATAGACAAGCGGTACGTATTGGTTCGAGTTTTAGTTTTAATGTAGAGTTTTACAAAGATCGAAAACATGGGCAACCTGTTAGGTATATTAAAAGACCTATTGGATATGAAAAGAGAATTCGCAGATATAGCACAGGAAGCGGTTCGATACCGGCGAAAACTAAAAGCATGTCTTCGTCATATCAAAATGATCACAGAGATCGAGGTTTACAATCTGGATCAAGAACTATGTTGAAAAAGTGTTTTTGTACCTTAAAACTTCAAAAAATTGGCACTCGTCAGAGAGAAACACAGGAAAGTAACACTACAGTAGGTGAAATTTATAGAACCGCTGGTACACAAAAAAAAGTGCGACGTAAGACTATTCCTCAGTACCGAGAGTATGGCACACGATCTAAAAGCTATAAGTTAGATCCTAATGAATGCGAACCCGGAGTGTGTATACCTGGGCGATGTGATCCCTACGAATGTTTAGAGCGGATAAACCGGAGGTACCTGATACATTCAGGAACTGGTATGAGTAATGCCACTAGATCTATGTCTACTTTGAGCCCTCAGTACTATAAACATAATTCAATGAATACTCCAAAGTACAACGAACCGAGTAGAACTCAACTTAGATACACAGAACCACCGCAAATAAGGCAACCACCGCGAATAAGGCAACCACCGCGTCCTTCCCGAGCGCTAGAAAATCTTCATTACCGCCAAGCAGTACGTATCGGTTCTAGTTTCAGTTTTAATGTAGAATTTTATAAAGATAGACATGCAAAAAGTAACAAACAAGGAACAGGAAATGGCACTTGTCGCCCTTCCATATGTAAAGAGCCTACCTGTACACCAGCAAAATGTAAAGTTTCATCATGTAATACATCATGTCCCAATAAGAATCGGCAAAGTCGAAATGTTCAATACGAAGGTGGCGGCCAAAACAGAAATATGCAATCAAGAAGCATTAAAACAGAGTCGAAAGGATCTGGTGTTCCGTTGTTAAAACGTTGTTTTTGTACGTTAACACTGCAGCGAGCTGAATTAAAATCTATAAATCCATTTACGGCACGCCTTAATGTTCATGACCAAGTTACACAGGGTAAAGGCCAGTTTATGATTTCAGAACATGTACAGCTATCGGATCTTTCAAACGAATATATGAAACCTGACATGAATTCAAAATTAACTAAAAACAGATGCTTCAGGCGTACGGCTAGAAAGCAATCGCGAGATTCCTCCGGGAGTCAATTACCGTCGAGAGTTGTGTCAAATGACACACAATATGATAAGTTCAGATGGAGATCTAGAAATTCACAACACAGCTATGAAAAGTGTTCACCTGAAAGGGTACAGACAATTGTAGAAGAACCTCAGTTTCAATTTTTCGATGGGTCTAATTCTAAACACACTGTAAAAATTACCTCAAATTACAATTTTAATATTGAAGTTTTTAAAGATGTAACTATGCCAGAACCTTATGAAATAGAACAAGAGTCGGATGAAATGTTAGCTGTTACAACACTTCAGAAAGCAATATACCGCCGACGTAGATTTGAACAAAGCAGTAAATATAAACTAAGACCACTGGTTCCAATTGTTCGAGCGATTTATCAACATAAACGTGTACCTAAGCCTTTATATGAAAATGTGCCACCAAACATAAGTTACAAAAGTGCAGCTATAAAAAAACTTAAGGGCCAAAGTGAAATACAAATAGATGAACAATTTGGAATAGCAAACTCTAGGAAAAAAAATTATCAATATAGGCAAAATTTGGATAGTAAAAAAGAATCAGGTGAATTTGATGGAGTAACAAAACATAGATTAGACCTAACAAAAGGCAATCAAGTAGACATTAAGAATGTTAGACCTAAAAACAAGTTCTTTAGATGCTTATGTTCGAGTAAAGGAAATAAATGTCCTGAAATTCAAACCGATTATTTATGTTCTACTAACGGTAGCTACTTCAAAGTTTCAAAAAAGATGCATAAATGCTTATGTCCGGCTACAGAACATAATAAAAAAGTGAAGAGTTATAAATTCGTCAATAAAACTGGAACTATTACCTCTGTTGAAAATGAATGTAAGCGACAACGAAACGTCCCTAAACAGGTAACTAGATTAAGGAAATCATCTAGTGACCATATTCCTATTATAGCACTTAAGAATGAAAGGAAATTTAATTACTTCCTCACACAGTTATTCAAGTTACTCAAAACTAAACTCCCATGCAGTAATCCCAAAATGTCAGCTGCAGATATTTTTTTAACTAAGCAATTCATCTCAAGTCATACATGTAGGTCAAAATCAGATCAGAATTCTAAACTGCAATCTACAACCACTGAACCACCAGTATCTACTTTAGAAGTTAGCGATGAAAAATCCTCCACGAATTTGTCTCTAACTCAATCTGAATTCTCTAAAACAACGAGATCTATTTTATCCGTCTCGTCGAATGGACTACAGATGAGAAACAAATCATCTTTATCAGTGTCGTTGAAAACAAAGTATAGACTAAACGACTATAATTCTAACACAATTGTATCCCTTAGTCAGTCAAGAATAAATATATCCAATAGACAATGTTCGACAGATCAGGAGATCACTAGATATATCTCGTCTGAAGAAATGATTGCACGGTTTCCAGTAGAACTCCTAAATAAAAAAAGTAAACCTACTGAGCTAATAACATACCCGGAGTCATATTCATCTAAGTTATTTACTTCTGTTAGAATAGAAAACAAATCATCAAAGACGTTACTAAACTGGCAATTAAGAAAAACAAAGTCAGATGGAAATGTTCATAATGGTAAGTTATCTGTTTTTTCTAAAACTTCTATCCAAACAAATTGTACATGTAAGAAATTAATATATGGTAATTTTGACGAAAATTGTTTTGACGCAATACCTTTGCTGAAATCTAAAACAGAAGTATATGAATCAATGGTTTCTGTCAGACGATTTGACCATATATTTACTCCAAAAGAATATTGGGTACAGTATCAAATACAACATCCTGGCAAATTTTGCCTAAAAAAGAAAGTTGCTGTTAAAAATTATCACTCTAAACAAAATCAGACTGAATGTGTTAAAGTAAAAATAATCATGCCATACTGTCCTCGTAAATTTCGTGAAACTAAAAGTATTCAGCTATTTAATCGTCCATCTAAAGTTATTAGCTGCAGCCTTTGCAGTACAGTCAGCATATCAAACTCTGAGTTATCTGTCGATATGAGTAAAACGTGTCCAGTCTATAATGATAATAATGAAATGTTTTTGAACGCCACCGAAAGGGAAATATTAAAATCTATAACGAGCTCAATAATAAGAACAGATAAGTTGAACCTGGAAGCCAATAATATAGAACCATGGGGAGCATCTCATCCGACTTTGAAATCATTTATAGTACCACTTGCAGATGTACTATCCACGACACATCCACAAAGTATAATTTTGAAAACGTCCAATGACCTTATAAAGTGTTTTGTAACTGAATTATGTTCTAAGAGGCATAAAAAATCGGACGATAAATGTACTTATAATACATCATTTCGCAAAAAGCTCATGGTTTATAGAAGTCACACACGACATTTCGAAAATATCTATAAACTGATCAAATTTACCAGTCCTCTTAAAATAAGTAAAAAACACCATCTTTCGCGCAAACATATACAGGTTTCACTCTTATCTCCTGAAACCAATTCATATAACGTTTCACCACAAACCACTAAAATGCAACTACGTTATATGACACCCGACTCAAAAAATACTCAAAGTAAACGAAATAGAAAGCCGTTTAATCCACCATGCAGCTTTCAAGTTGATACTAGGCAACTACGTTTTAAGTTTAACAAAATGGAACTAGATAGTCGTCCATTGCCAGAAAAAACATCTCATTTCGTTGCCAAAACTTCATTAGACCAAAAATGTAGTTTAATTTATACAAACTTTGATAAAATTGCTCCTCAAGGTAGGAGTGCATTTAAAAATACTTTGTTTTCGAATAAACTCAATCATCGTGTGTTATATCAAAAATTTACTAAATATCGGCAAAAGCCGTGTTCTTGCTATTATTGTAAGAAAAAAGGAGTTTCAAAGTTCAAAGGATGTTCAAAAATACATAAGAGAAAAAGAATATCAAAGACCAGCAACTACGGAAGTTTTACTAAAGGAAGGAAAACAAACTTTACAGAACGAAATAAGCATCTTGTCAATAGTAGTAAAACTTTCATAGACGGAGCAAGTAATGATATCTTAGAAGCAGAAAATTTACAAGAGAACCTTTGTTCAGAATTAGAAGAAGTCAATAGAGACGAAATAAAAAATGAAAGAACTAGAAAGAAACGAAACCTTAAAAATTGCAATCGTCACATGTTTATGAGCAAGATGTTAGCCTGTATGAAGGTTAAGTATCAACTGACAAGTCTTAAAAAATTGTTAGACGTTGGCAAGGACCTAAAGAATTCTTCTTTAAAACAAAATAGATCTGGTTTTGATAAAACAAAAGGTAGCTTTCATAACAAAACGTTATCTGAACCTTTCGAGAAACATAAAAATTCTAGTATTGAAGTTCCTAATCAATTAGAGAGAGCTTCCCTGCGAAGTAAACCTAAATATTTTGCTTATTTTATCGGCGTGGCAAAAGTGTGGAAAAAAATTATTGATGTGTTAGCGTTTGTTCTGTGGAGTCCATGTTTATTTAGTATACGAATGTGTAAGGCGTTCTTGTGTTGCTTTATTCGGTTTAGGTTACATTGTTATTTAAAATAAAGTGTTGTGACTAGTTACCAATTATTTTATTAGTTACTAATGATGTCCCCGGCTTTCCCCGACTGTAGCTAATAGTTTTCTAGTTCCCTATGACCACGGGGACACATAATCGGGATAAAAGTATGTAGGTTTAGGTTAAGCATTTAGTGAAAATCGGTTTATACTCGTATGGTTACAAACAGACGCTTCAATTTTATTTATGTGTCTTGATGTGCTCACAGGTGCATCACAATGAACGTACCTCGTTATTTAACGTTGTCCCCACCATTTATGAAAACATGAATAGTTCTTCTGGTTCTAATCATGATGACGAAAAAATAACAAAAAAGAATTTAGAAAATCTTAAAATATACAAATTATGTTTGTGGCATTATTTCAACTTATTTGACTTGATGCATGACTATTCATACCTTGATGGTCATAAGCTGTGGGACAACAGCAGTAAATCAATACGGAGATATCTCGCAAGTCACTCGGATTATTAGTTCAAAAATAATTTATCATATCCAAGACTAATATACTAGTCTTGATCAGTGAAATCCCAGATCGATACGAGCGTGTAGTGCAGTACACTGTACTAAGGGTAGGTACCGCAATATCTACATGCAAGGGTCCTCCCCTCTGACTCATAAAGAGGGTGGCGGCTCCCTCTCACTTTTGAGTTTGGTCGATATTGGTCTCTTTTGTTTTCGCACTCCAAATGTAATGTGTACCGTTCCAACTTGATATCGTGATAGCACTTTAAGTAGGTATTAAAAGGTTGGTTCTGCACATTTGATGAATCCGGAGACTAGAAGGAGTATTTTGGAGATATTTTGGTCATAAAAAAACTACAAACACAAAATTACATCTTTATTCCCGGCAGGAAATGGGTAACAGAAGTGTTTAATGTACCCATGTTTCACCAGTTATATTATTGGTCCCATACTATACCCCACTCACGATATAATTTGCTACTAGAGTCTTGTCTGTCCTTACCATCCCATCGGAAGAAAATAGCTACTGCAATATGTGTGTCTGTGTATCAAACGCCTCTGTAATTCCGGAAAACATATGGTTTTGATACCCATAGGAATTTCATAAAGATCTGATGATGATACTTAATGTAGAAAGAATTAATGTATTGTATACAATGCTTAAGTAGGCTAAAAGTATTTAAAATATTATTATGTGCGTTCCCATATGCGTGTTGCCAGTCCTCATCCTATAATAAGAATAATTTTATTCATACTTTGACATGTCGTCATAGTGACACTTTTATTTTTTTTGACACTAATAATTTTATTAGTAACAAGCTGTCCAGGCGAACTTTGTACCGCATTCATTTTTCTAATTTTCCGCATAACTTTTTTTTCTTCTATAAGATCCTTCTCCTGATAATTACGAACACAACAAAAAAAGAATAAGCGAAATCGGTCGAGCCGTTCACGCGTGATGGCGTGACCAAGGAAAATAGGGATTCATTTTTATATATAGAGATTATCCAAACTAAACAGATGAATTTATTTACAATAAGAATTACAATATACAAAATAAACATAATTATAGACTAAAAATATTTACATTACAAAATATCGTTAAAAAAATCCTCCGCTTCATTGCCGACTGGGAAGGTTCCCAGAATGCTGGCTGTGTTGCCACGTTGGATGGCGATACTTATTCTTTGGGCCAGAAAATAGCCAGCCTTCTGGTCCTAAGAAGCATCGATTAGGCGTTTAGCAATGTCTCTATAAAGGCGGCGAGCACTCGGACCCCATGACCCCAGTGTCTCAACCCCAAACGGTTCAAATATGTAATCACCTGCTAGGTTAGCATATTTACGCCGTTTAAGGCCTTCAGCCGATGCAGCAGCAGCGCCGGCACATCCGGATGTGCTTGGAAGGTGTGAAGGTGCTAAGGTGTCAACGCATGTAGCGTCCCACACCAAAGGCCTTCCCATCTTCCACGGTAGCAACGACATACCGTCCGGTCTCTTTCCATCGCTTCGTGCTAACCATTTGGTTCACGTACGGCCGGAAGACCTGCGGTGGAAAGAGCCCTACGAATTATATCGTTTAGAATAGCGTGCCGAGGTGTACGACCTGCGCTTTTGCTACAAGAAAGGCCACGGTGTCCCAGATTATCGACGGCTACTCCACAGGTGCAATGATGCGGGGATACACACGGTGTACCCAGCCGAAGGCAAGTGGCAATGCGGAAGGTTGTTTCGTCCAACATTGTACCGATGTTGGGCGATGGGAGCGCCTGGATCCATAACCATGACTCCCATTCTCCAACAGCTAGTAGGCGTGCACGCTCTGAAATATTGACAGAAGTGTCAATTAGTGTATTAATTCTCAATTTACAGAGCGGTGAATCCCACAGTCGCTGTGAGCCTAGGCGTGAGGGCAGGTCAGTGTCGGGACAAGACATCCTCCAAGCATTTATGGCATCGGTCTTGCATCGCACCTCGGAATCAATCAGTGTATTTGACAAAATTTTCCTGTTTACGAGTTTACATTCACATCAAAAGGAAAATAATTGAGGCTCCTAACAAAATAAAAGAAACATGGAGAGTTATAAACAAAGAGTCAGGTAAATGTAAAATGAGGGATACTGTTACTAAAATTAAATTAGAAAACAAGAATATAACCTCTCCGAAAGATATTGTATTTGAAGATTATTTTACCAACATTCCATTTAAAGTCATTTCTTCTGTTAATTCATGTGCCCACAGTGCGGGGGCCCTTCTTGAAAGTAATATTGGTTCTTCATCTAAATTTAACTTCAAACATATCGACCCCAGTGACATCTTGAAAGCATTTAAAAATCTCAAAATTAAAAAGTCGGAAGATCACTGGGGCATATCAGTTAGCTAATCAGCAATGTAATTGATATCATTGCACCTGACTTGGCACTAATTTTTAATGAATGTGTAGATGAAGGCATATTCCCTAACCTAATGAAAAATAGTAGACTAATACCATTATTTAAGAAGGGATCGAAGTCGGAAATTGGTAACTACCGCCCCATTTCTATTTTGCCAGCTCTGAGTAAGATGTTTGAGCGAGTGATGCTAAATCAAATGCAAGTCCACTTTACGACCAACAATCTTTTCCACAGCCAACAATTTGGCTTTATTCGCGGAAAATACTATTAGGATCTTACCTGACAGATAGGCTGCAGACTGTTCATGTGAACAACGTTAAGTTAAACGGAACTAACGTCAAAATAGGCGTACCTCAGGGATCAATTCTAGGGCCTTTTCTCTTCTTGGTTTATGTTAATGACTTGCCTTGCATGATCGAGGCACAAGCTGGCATAGTAATGTTCGCGGATGATACATCACTTATATTCAAAGTAAATCGGCATAGTACATGTGCGAATAATGTTAATAATATTTTAAATGATTGGTTTGTTTTTTGGTTGGTTTTCTACAAACAACCTATTGTTGAATGCAGAAAAGACCAAATGCGTTAAATTTACAATGCCCAATGTCAGACAAGCAAACGTCCATGTCGTGCTGGGTAGCCAAAGGTTAAAATTTGCAAATAAAACTACCTTTTTAGGAATAACAATAGATTCTAAATTACAATGGGGTGACCATATCACCATTTTAGCTAATAAGCTTAGCTCTGCTGCATATGCTGTGAGACGGATTAGGCAGTTGACAGATGTAGCTACTGCTCGGCTAGTTTACTTCCATAGCTTGATGTCCTATGGAATACTACTTTGGGGAAATGCAGCTGATATAGAAACAATTTTTATATTACAAAAGAGGGCAGTCCGTGCCATTTATTGTTTAGGTAAGAGAGATTCTCTTAGGGAGCGATTTAAAGATATTAATGTTTTAACTGTAGCTTACCAATATATATTTGATAACATACTGTACGTCAGGAAAAATATACCTAGCTATAGTAAAGTAAGTGACGTTACAGACAGAAATCTACGTAATAAAAATAAACTATTCCCGCCGTGTTATCGGCAAGGCAAGCAAGGTTAGTCATTCTTTCAAGGGGGAAGGTATACGCTTTTATAATAAATTGCCTGAATCGGTCCTTTGTATACCGCCCGACAATAAATTTAAAACCTTTATAAAGACCACTTTATGTCAAAAAGTATATTATAAGTCAGTTGATTACCTTAACGATAAAAGTGTCTGGCTTGAGCATGTTGCAGGCGCCTCCTAAAACGCCGTAATTGTAGCATATTTTGTACTTAGGTGACCATATATATATATTTTTGTTGCATTATACACGCTTTTTGATTTTGACACGAGACTAATGTACATTCGTCCACATTTAGTCTTAAGAAAATATGTAAATGAGTCAATTATTGAAAAAGAGTGACCGAGAGTTTTATTGCCAGGATCTTTCTCTCGGTTCTACTTATTGCTTTGCGAATCTGGCAGTACATGTAAATATAGAAGCAATGACATTTTTTTATTTTAAGTCAGTACGTACTGACGTTTGTAAGAGCCATTTAGTGACCCAAAATAAATAGATATTTTTCTTTTTTTATGAAATATGGCTTACTTTTCATTTGTAAATACAAATTGTATGTGAAACTTGCCCTTGCAGTTTTACTATTAACTATTACACAAACACACAACTAAATCACATTTTTGTTCCCCTAGGGGTAAACAGACAGTGTCCTGAAAAACGGCTATAGGGTTGTTCTCATTACGTAGCTTTTATACAAACTAATATATATATATAAATTACAAAAGTTCAATGAGAATGAGCACGCCGCCCACGCCGCTCTTTTCACAGCCTCTTCGCTCTCCACACGGTTCAAAAAGCTTAGGTCACATTTTTGGCTTCAGATTAGAAACACGTTGTACACTTGTACCTATTTTGGTGGGTGAGAAAGGTGGCCTGATTCTTTATGTCAACTGATTATACCACCTATAGTTGGACAAACCTACAATTTAATCTACGTTCGTATAATAGTCCGAGACGCCCAGGTCTTTAATTGGCTGTGCCATAGCGGCTGGCACGTAAGATTTTGTTGCACAACATTTCATCGCAGGGCAACGGGTTTCAAATTAGTTTTTCAAAATTACAATATAGCTGCTACTTTTTATTTAATTAATTAGGCCATTTTGGACTTAACCCATTATAAATGTGCCCGGTGACGGCAAAAGGCTTGCCCCCTATTACGTGGGACTAAAAATACTGGCAAATTGTGGGTGTGTAATGCACCTCTGCCTACCACTTCGGGGATATAGGCGTGATATGTGTATGTGGTATAATCAGTTGACATAAAGAATAAGGCCACCTTTCCCACCCACCAAAATAGGTACAACGTGTTTTTAATATGACGGACCAAAAGAGCGGGCGGTTTTACGACTTTTGTGTAAATTATGGCTGGTTTACCTTCATACATACTGGTAAGTACGTAGGTAGTTACTTAAAAGGTAGGTTTCTTCCGATACATTTATGAAATTGTAAAGTTTGTTTTGTTTGATTGGGCGTTACGGACGAGTTATAGGTACATTGGGAGTGAGACTTTGTAACGAAGATAGCCTTCTTCCCTACCAGATTAGATGATTTGCAGTGAATAGTAATAAATAAGACACTTAGTATGATTTTATCTATACTCATAATAAATCTGTAGAAGTGAAAATTCTGTACATTGAAAATATCAAAAAAATAAATGGCAGGGGGTTTTACTAGACAGACACCAAACCCAAAAATGTGATTAAAAAATTTTTTGTCAGTCTGTCTGTCTGTCTGTTCAGGCATCACGCAAAAAGTACCGGTTCGATTACAATGAAACTTGGTATAATTATTCTTTAATATCCTGGGCACCACACTGGGTACTTTTTAACCCGGAAAAGTTTATACAATAAAAAACAAACTTAATTTTGCGGTTCGATCCCTAGATCCGATAACTATACCAACCGCAAATAATAAGTTTGTCGTAGGTTTTTTCTTTTTTTTATATTGGGTTCGCCAAATTGACACCGCCCGCCTGGTGGTAAGTCGTGTAGACGACGTCTAGCAATTGTGGACCACTCTCACAGCACACAATACTAAAGAGAGTGGCCCTCAACTTGACGGCCTACTGATGTGCCTCTTCACGCTCCGCTTAAAGAACCCTGGGTTATATGTGGGAGGAAACACGTGCACAGGCAGGGCGTTCCAGGCCACTATTGTTCGGTAGAGAAACGAACGTTTAAAACGTTGGGTTCTCGCGAACATGCTATCCACTGTGTGGGAGTGGCATCTCTGCCCGGCACGCGTTGTTCGAGATCGGAAGGAACAGGGTGGGATCAGATTGAAGAGCTCTTCAGAACAGGTTACGTCACCCTCAGTGGAGTTCACTAAGGGGCGCTGCACACGGCTAAGATACTATAATATTTTAACTTAAGATACAATATCGCTCGCCATACAATTCAATGGACTATCACATACGACGAAGATCATCATTTACCGAGCCTTTTCCCAACGCAGTTGGGGTCGGCTTTCCAGTCTAACTGCGATTCGGCGGAACTTCGATATTTTCCGTGATACGACTGCCATCTGACCTCCACATCCCATAGGCGATAACGAAGTTCTGTAGTTAGCGCGGTCGGATTTTTGATTTAGGGCTCCAACTACGCCTAACGACTGCCATAGATGATCGTATGACAACCGGGACCGACGGCTTAACGTGCTCTCCGAGGCACGGAGGGGTCTCAGTGTCTTAAGCAATGGTCACCCATCCTAAGACCGGCCTGACTCAATGTTGCTTAACCTTTGCAATGTGTTAACATTGTCGGTTACCACTAGACCACGAGCCCCTCTAGATAATAAATAATATTTCATATTTTCGTATCTTAAGATGAATTTTTATGGTATAATAGAGAATATTATAGAAGATATAATAGATAAACTGTTGTAGGAGGGTGGCGTGCTGCGGGGCCTCAGCCCCACAGCACGCAACCAGATTCACTCACCGACGCGGGATTTTCATTCCGACCAAACCCCCAAAGAGGCCACGCAAGTGGCTAAAGTCCGCCAGGTGTCCACTGGAATACTAAACCTTCGGGTGTCACCAGAGACCCCGCAGCAATGGACATGGGAGCGGCCGCGCTCTCGCGGAATTAAAAAAAAACATGGGATCTAGACAACTGATAAACATACTTATATATTTCTAAATACATACATAACATTCATAGAAAACACCCAAACTCCAAAACAAACATTTGTGGATCACACAAATATTGAATTCGACCCGGGAATCAAACCCGAGACCCCGGAGTCGAAAGCCGACGCACTACCGACCACGCCACCGAAGCAGTCTTATAAATAGTAGTACAAGTGTTTATAGTACGAGTGTGTAGTTATAGTAGAATGTTAATATAATACTACTTCAATAATACAATCTCCTTGTGGCCACCAAGGTGAGGTTGACCTATTAACTTATATCACAACGGGACTGGTCTCATCTGGTTGTCAGCAAGTGGACAACGTGATGATGACTGCCCTTGGATACGTGAATATTTGCAAAGTGTGAGTGTGTAATACACCTCTGCCTACCTCTTAAGGGATATAGCTCTTGCTCATCACTCGAGCTACATAGGGGCTACTTCTATTTGAAATGTGGTTTTATTGCTGAAACTCACTTATTATTGTTAAATTATTATTATTATGATATTGTTAGATATGGGTACTTTGAGATCATGTGGCACCTTTAACTAGTATTTGACATTTTTTGCGAATAACAGAGATCCATAATTTTTAAATTCACTTGGTCCACACATGGTCACGTACTGCCCTTGCCCTCTTTTTATTGTTGTAACAGAATCATTGTATTTACTAGCGAATAAAAAGAGTGGCCGTGAGTGTTTCTTGCCAGGTTCTTTCCTCACAGGCTCTATTTATTGCCTTGCGAATCTGGCGGTAAATATAAATGTAGAAGCATTTTCTTTTTTTGACGTTCATAAGTGTTACTTTGTGACCTACATGAATAAAGATATTTTGATTTTGATAGCCGTGATGTGTGTCTGTGTTAATATATTTTATAAGCAGTGAGGTATGCTAACTTATTCTTATATGAATTACGTGTCAGTGTCTTTTGGTTGAATTTGGTAGAACGTTCCTCCTGGAAAGGGATCAGTCGCTGGTTTGTGTCTGTTGTTTTAATGTTCCGTAACTACTGGACCGATTTTGAAAATTATTTTTTTTTAATCGAAAGGTAGTGGTCCCTCGTGGTACAGAATAGGGAATAGTACTTACGTACAGAACTTGCACTCCGACGTTAATTAAAGCACATTCTTTTGTTTACAGAGAACATAATTCGAACGTAAGGGTTGTCAGTAAAGTAAAATATATACCAGCATAATTTGACCAATAATTATGACGTTAATGCCTCAATATCAACTCTTTGGTCAATGCCGTGTCACATACAAGAGACAACCCTTATTGATTTAAAACTTCAAGTTGTCGCTGACGTCACGTATTGTTTGCGGTTGTTAGGCGAGTGACATAGGCCTGCTTGTGGTCCCATTTTAATTTGGTCCGACAATTGGAAGTCGTTCTCTTTTGCTAAAACAATTCGTGTATTGTTACAACCCCTTAACCTATTATAATATTAGAAAGTAGATATATATATAAATATCATTAGCACCAGATTAGAACCCAATCTACTACCAAATGACTCAAATATGTTTTTAAGCGATGCGAACGAAAAGTTATTTTTTTTTAATACTTTACCACAAAGGTTCGATGTTCGCAAGATCGGTGTCATAAAATAGAATCTATTAGCAGCCTCCGTCGCAAGGTTGTAAAAGTCAACTGGAAAACACGTAAATAACACGTACACATGGGACATGAGTAGAGTAGTAATACCCGTTTTAAATGGATGCTATTACTTTATGGCTACACGGGCTTGTAGAAAAGGTTCTTAGCTCTACGCTTTCGGCTTATGCCTTTATGCTAAATTTATCTACAGAAATACAGTATACTACGTTAGTTCTTTTCGCCGTCTAATGTAGGTAAGTATACTGACATTAAATATATCATGTCCTATCGCGTTCTCTTGAGACATCACGTCGATAGTGTTGATCTCGTTGATTGCTTGCGGGTGGACTGTGATTATTTGCGATACGGCGATTCCCCAATTTAAAAATAAAATGAACCAACATAGAATCACAAAGTCCCATAGCGCATAGTCCTAATAGTGGAAAATTAATCCAGACAACATTGTAGGTATTTTGCGGTCTAACAAAGGAGTTTATACGCTATTCGTAATTATTACACATATTGTGTCGGTACATGCTCTAGTGCTCATCTCGTGACGAGGTGAAGTGCACGGTGATTCTGCATGTTAATAAAAAAGTTTACATATAAGTAAGTAGATAGGTATATTATACAGAGAACCCGTAGTTAGTTTGTAATACGAGTACGTTAGTTTGGATGGTGTATGAGATGAAAAATTGAGGTCCGTGGTGGAGTTAATTTATTTAGTCAAGACGACCTTCTAATTGAGAACCCAAAAACCATTTCCATTCTATTACCTACATACATAGCATCACGCCTTTTTCCCCATAGGGGTAGGCAGAGGTGTGCAAACACACCCACATCTCGCCAGCTATGTTAGGTCCCATGTAATAGGGGGCGAGCCTATTGCCATTTACCGGGCACAAGTTCCAAACTCTGGGATAATTATCTGGGTAAAATTCTAAAGAGAATTATACATTATCCACCAGACCCGGGAATCGAACGCGAGACCTCGAGCGTGGCAGTCCGTACATAGTACCATTGTGCCACCGAGGTAGACACATTCTATTACCCCTCTGTTTATTGTAACTTTTGGATCATTAAATTCTTCTAAACATTCAAAAAACGTCACGTAATGGCGTCACAAGCTTGATGAACATAGAAATAATAGGTACAGTAGGGAACTTATGGAGCATGTGTTGGTGACAGGCTTGCATGCGACCTTATTGGCTTGGAGAGTTGATAAATACCCTTACGACCTAACTAATCCTTTTTTTGTTGGTCATATGTAATAGGGAGCCAGTTACAAGTTAATGTGGTAGTTAGGTTTTCTTTATTATAAGTATAGATCACGAGTAGATGCAATAGATGTCACATTGCTTCGTGCACTTCACAGAAACACACACGCATTACACGCTTATTTATTTTTACACGAGACCAATGTACATTCCTCCACATTTAGTCTTAAGAAAATGTGTAAATGAGTCAATTATTGAAAAATAGGGACCGAGAGTTTTATTGTCAGGTACTTTCTCTCGGTTCTACTTATTGCTTTGCGAATCTGGCAGTACATGTAAATATAGAAGCAATGACATTTTTTTTATTTTAAGTACTTCCTGACGTTTGTAAGAGCCATTTAGTGACCTATACAAATAAATAAATCATTTCAGAAACAAATTCGCATGTGATTCGCCGATGACACTCGACGCATAGACAATTTGGATGCTTCGAACTAGTCTGGAATACTAATTACCCTGTTCCCATACTCGGAGCGATAAGTATTTACATAGGTACCTAATATACGTAGGTACTCGGTGATCCAGTGATTTCGAAGATGAAAACTGAACACGCTTTGACTACTACCTTAAACGTAATTAAAGTCAAAACAGACTTAAAATTACCGAAATGGGACCAAATGTCTGTTGAAAAAACAATATCAAAATCGGTTCGCCCAGTCGAAAGATATGAGGGAGGTAACAAACATAATAGAAACAGTCGAATGGAGAACCTCCTTTCTTTTTTGGAAGTCGGTTGAAAATATTAAAGGAACGTTGTAGAACAATAAATTTTTAAATTAATTCTACATACTAGTGGTTCTGTGAACAGTAAACCTCGCGTTATTTTCGCATTTTCCCCCCATTTTTCCCCCATTTCCCCCCCAATCGAAAAATCCCTAAAAGTTGCGCCTTGCAACAAAGAACACTTGTGCTAAATTTCATGAAAATCGGCTGAAAAATGCGGCCTGTAGACCGGAACTGACACACATACAACAACGCCAAATCGGCCAGTCTGAGACGCTTCGCTCGCTCGGTCAATTATCAAGCAATAGGTAAGTCTGTATTCGTCTATTTGTTTGCAAACAAATCTTTCAGTAAAGTAATACGTATCTACGCGCATACTTAATGAAAAGGTAATTGTTACGCTTATTGGGTTTATACACAGCACTGCGTTTTATTCGTAAAATTTTACTTTGTCATCGACAGATTAATTAGTTGTAATTATTTTTGGGTTTTAGTTAGTTCAGGTCAAACCTCCTGACTGGGCGCTGCGGGGTGCGTTGCCTGAGGGCGTCGGCCCTTTTTTTCATAGAAGGCGATGAAAAGTAATGTTTTGGTAAAATTATTTTTTCTCAGGTGACGTGATTTGAATCCCTCGCTACGCTAAATAGCGTCTTCGGCAACAATATTTCATTTAACGGGACTAGTTATGAGTCAACCTTTGATATCTAACCGAAACGTCAGGTAACCTAAGGTATAAATAAGGTATCGTGTCTTTGATCTCCTTATTTTTATTTATTTTTAGCTGTTTACCGCGGCTCTGCCCACCTAATATGGTTTTCATCACTTCTATTCAAAAAGTGTCGTTTTGTTCCTACATAAGTGCGCCTAAAGTTTTTTGTTCAGAGACTTTTTAGGGGGCAATAATGAGTTTCGAATTTGGAACATGAATCTTTCATACTCAACCGAAAATAAACAAAACGCGACAACTTTTTTCATCGCTAGTACATTTCTTTTTTTTTCATAGAAGGCGATGAAAAGTAATATTGATGCTTCGAGAGTAACAATATTTTCTCTCAGGCTACCTCGACGGAATCCCTCGCTACGCTTAGGATTTTACTTTAGAAACCCTCGCTACGTTCGGGATTCAAAATAGCGCCTTCGACAACAATGTATCTTTTAACTATACATTGAAGTATACCACCGAAAACACATTACCGGGATAAAAAAGTAGCCTAAAGCACTCAGGGATGACATAGCTACTTCATGGTAAAGGAATTTTCAAAATCGGTTCAGCTACGAAGCTTATTATACAAAGAAAAAAAAAATCAAATCTGTCATCTTTTGACCCGCTTGACAAATAATATACTAAAACCTTCTTCGAGCACTACTCTATCCATTGGTGAATACCGCATCAAACCCGTTGGGTAGTTTTAAAGATACATACATAGGGAACGGACTACTTTGTTTTATTCTATGTTATGATTTTGATTAAAAAAGCGGCTTTTGATTAATGTTAGTTTAATATTAGCATTTTAGCTGATACAACGACAAAGTGTGAACAATAACCTACAAATAATCTTGATCCAATCCTTTCAAGTTATTGCCCTTTAGACAGTAAAATATAGAGAATATTAATAACTAGGTATGCAATGCATTCTGCTGTTGCAATAATTGCTGAGTTTGTCGATCCGGGTTGAACTCCTAAACGACTGGACCGATCTTTATGAATTCAGATATATGCTAACACGTGATAACTCACGGTGATGGTCACTATGACCGTGCCAAATTTCAAAAAGATCGGTCCAGTCGTTTAGTAGGAGTTCGATCACGAACGAAATACACTAGGCGTCTAAGAAAGAGCTTCGTAAACTCCGCTCAATAATATCGCCCTCATTGATATAAATTACAACTTTGCGTATAAAATATTCATTGAAGTATTTTATAGTACTAGGTACACACGTACTCGTAGATACTTGTATAAAGGGAGGGAAAGGGTCTCTGAGGGCGTAGGGTATCCATTTGTAAATGGATTTTAAAATTAATAAATTCCACGAGATCCTTTTCGTTTGATTAATGTAATAGTTTAGGTAGATAAGTATAGGTACTAGTTACACTTGAGTGGATGGAGGAATGAAATATGTCGAGATTATTATGATTTGTATGTCATAGTCATTAAGCAGATTAAGATTAGATAGTTTAGGGTTGATGAAATTAGGTACTGGGTATCCCATATCTATAAAATCGTTAGCGAGCATCACTTAACTTTTTTAGGATTAATTTTTTTAGATTACTAAGACTCCGCTGTCCGTGCGTCTGTCTTGCTGCGTGCGTGTGTCTGGCTGTATCTCATGAACCGTGATAGTTAGAAAGTTGAAATTTTCACAGATGATGTATTTATGTTGCCTCTATAACAACAAATACATACCTACTAAAACAGAATATAATAAATATTTAACTGGGCTCCCATACAACACACGTGGTTTTTTGTCGTTTTAGTACGGAACCCATTGTGAGCGAGTCCGACTCGCACTTGGTTTGCTTATAAATAATTACAGAAATTTTGTGCCCTTAGCGGTGGAGACCTTGGGCAGTTGGGGCTCCGAAGCCAAGAGCTTTGTCACGGAGTTAGGACATAGAATTAGGGAGAGGTCCGGTGACACTCGCTCTGGGTCTTTCCTGGTGCAAAGATTGTACATTGCCATTCAGCGGGGCAATGCTGCCAGCATCATGGTCTTGCACCAGGAACGATGCAGGACGTAGGTATATTTGTGACTTTTTTTTTTTTTATTTCTGACTAATTAATTGTTTCTTTTTGTATATTTATTAATAATTTTGTAAGCTTGACATTTACCTTGACATTTTAAATCAATAAATTAGATTACAGAAATGTAGAAAGTAGTAAGTATATTATTTACTAGGTACATATTAGATTTTTTTTTTTCAAAATATATTTTTGTACTATAGACATCTAGAAAGCTTAATTACTTCTATGTTTATGCATCCATCAGAAACTATGAAACTTAATATTTATAAGCAGGTATTTTTACGAGGTTGGGTAGGCATTAGGCACTTCGCCACCCTGCTACGGGGTCAGCGGCTTTGTGTGGAAGTACCGGCTTTTGAAACGGAAAACGGCCCGGACTACCCACTAAACCTCCATGGTATTTCTCCATCGCCTTAGCCGGGCCACCGGATAGGCAGAACCGGTTAAGCTACGGTGGCTTTATAAGAGGTACCTAAAATAGAAATTGTTTACTTTTAGATACACAAGATACTACTACTAGATACCATAGGGGTCCATATTGGCTCACATTAAATTTTGAATCCTATTCTTTTCTTACTACTGTAGTGGATGTTGGGAGGTATATTGGGATGTTTACAGTAACACAGTATGTGGATGAATGAATATTTTTTGTTGACATGCATTCGCTTTTATAATAATGTATACAAGTACCTATAGTACTAGAAAATTCCCGATAATACAAAACTGGTTTAGGTAGGTGTGGCTTAGACAATAGGAACAAGTTTAAATACCTATACTTATGTTGTACCTATATGTTTGCTTACATCTAATTGGCTAGATTATTTAAGGGAGGTGCGTACGCGCATCTAGCTATTGGTGGAATATTATGGTAGGTACTCGAAAGTTCTGGGCGCGCCTTCTTGTATTATCTGGACGTATAACGTCAGAGATTAGGCATGCGCCACACTACCGATTTGTGTTCATAATCATCACTCTTCATAATTTTATTTTTCATACTTATTTTATTCATACAATTTTATTACTATCATCGGAACTCATAACAGTTAGTGATTATAATTTTTTTATTAACACTGTTACTACCAAGAACTAGTTTAAAGTCATATTTTTTTTTTAGATCTTTTTTTTCATAACACTCTATTATCATATAGCATATATATTATATATTCTATTATCATATAGCATAAATTCTCTACTTTTCTAACAAAAATTAGTTTCTGGCGCTTCGCCGGCCGCTGCCGCGGCACGCTCGCTTCACTCGCTCGGCTCGCGCGTTGTTGTGGTCATAGTTCTAACCTAACCTAACGTACTTGTCTGGTAGCATCTATATATCTCTGTGTATAATTTGTGATATTATGAATTTAAATGATTATGTTTTTTAATATTTAGTTGTAATTTTTTTATGAATAACAATCATTATAATTTTAAATGGTATGAGAATCATTTTCGGACCTCCGATGATAGGAGTTGAAAAGTTATGTAAGACAATGCGCACCCATACTACAGATCACAAAAGTTGTAACAATAAATCACTGTACTCAACCAAAGTTACTCCATTATACATAAAACGTCATAAATGCGGTAATAATCGTAAATATCAATGTTTACGACAACCCTATGCGTGTCGATTTGACATTAAATGACCCATCGTGTACGTGTATGGTGTAGGCACCTAGTTGACGGCAAAATTGCACATTTCATATTAATGTACAAAATTATACCGTACCTCGGAGAGCACGTTAAGCCGTCGGTCTCGGTTGTCATACGTACAACTATGGCAGTCGTTAGGGGTAGTTGGAGCCCTAAATCAAAAATCCGACCGGTCTAACTACAGAACTTCGACATGGGTTGTGGAGGTCAGATGGCAGTCGCTTCACGAAAAATATCGAAGTTTAGCCGAATCGCAGTTAGACTGGAAAGCCGACTGAGTTGGGAAAAGGCTGTACAAAATTATTTATCTAACTTGCGGTTTACAATCTAATGTATTTCAGCTCATGTAATTTTGATTAAACTTAAATTCAACTATACTTTACATTAAACTTAAATTTGTAAACTTTTCTCGTGAATCCGCTGTAAGGAATATTTACAAAAATCCGTTCGAAAGTTTTTGTAGTTTATTGCAATCTAAATAAACATAATTATAGACTAAAAATATTTACATTACAAAGTATCGTTTAATAAATCCTCCGCGTCATTGCCGACTGGGAAGGTTCCCAGAATGCTGGCTGTGTTGCCACGTTGGATGGCGATACTTATTCTTTGCAATCAGATATTCAGATACTTTGACTTTACTTACTGTTATGCCTATCACGATTTGACAGAAATTTACACTAAGAGAGCACAATACTGGACTGGCTGACTGGGAGACGTAGACTATTTTCATCTCGAGAACTCTCTTGTGGCAAATATGAAAACTAAAAACATAATGGCGCGAACGTTAAGTATGGCTAAGGGCACTTTGCCTGTCATGCGTATTTTTACCAACGCGAGCGTGCGGATCTCACCCACAATGCGTGTCAATGTCAACGTCAAATCAGTTCGCGACTAGCCGCTTTAGCGTAGCAACCGGAGTGTGGGTGTCATTTTCATGTTATTATTGTATGTAATATAACATTGACATCGACACGCATTGCGACCGAAATCCGGACGCTCCGGTGGAAAAACCGCTATCCAAGTAACACTGCCTGTAATACAAATTTAAGTCCGAAATAAATCCCCTATACTCCTAAAGACAAAAAACGTTATTGTATTGTTAATCCTGAACTTCGCTTTTGTGTCTAATGATTTCATTAGACATTTTATAAAATAAATATTTACCTTACAACATATCGATAGTACAACAGACAAATCCAATAAAACGCCCATTGATTCGTCACGATATTCTCATTACGGGCTTTTGCGACCCCGGTCGATGTCCGTCGGGTTAAACCCTGAAACATTAGGCGGCCCGTCCTAATTCCACCTATATACATTTGAGTGGCTAGTCTAACAAAGAGTTGTACGGGTTCGCACGATAAAGGGATTAAAATTTATAAAATTTATAGCTTGGGATTATGTGGCGTTGGGAGGGTTGATTGCGTTCGTATTACATACTTTAAAAATACGTTTGGTCGTTTGAAAGTGAGATATTTTATACAAGCTGTCCCGGCGAACTTCGTACCGCATCAATTTTGCTTTTGTTTTTCTTCCATAAGATCCTTCTCCTGTTAATTACGAACACAACAAAAAAAGAATTAGCGAAATCGGTCCAGCCGTTCACGCGTGATGTCGTGACCAAGGAAAATAGGGATTCATTTTTATATATAGAGAAGATTATGTAAACGTGAAAAACCTGTAAGTACCAATAATGAAATAATAACTTATTTTACTATTACTGTAATGAAAAAAAATCGTCAAAAATCGACTTTAAGTAACCGAAATGGGACCAAATAATTATCGGAATGGTACCACATGAATAGTAGTAACTTTCAATTCGTATCTTTTAAATCGGTTTACCCTGTCCAAAGCTATCTTAGGTAACAAACATATACCCTCTCGCTGGAGACCATGCTCCAAACTATGGTCTCCAGCGGGAGGAGGTGGAACGCGGCCGTGTCCTTCTGCGAGCAAGTCATCCTCGCGAAGGAGGCGGCCGAGATTGAGAGGGAGCGTACCCGCCCCGCCGTCCTTACAGGATCAGGCTAGAAAGCGTTCACTCACTGACGCGGGATAAAACCCTACCCCAACGACGCGGGATTCTCATTCCGGCCAAACCCCCACAGAGGCCACAAAGGTGGTCAAAGTCCGCCGGGCGCCACTGGAAATACCTTCTGCGTGTGAACCAGAGACGCTCGGCAACGGACGTTAGAGCGGCCGCGACTTAAAAAATAAAAAACCTCATCCTTTTTTGAAGTCGGTTGAAACCATACCACGTTACGTTGGCCTTAAATTCACACTTTACACATTAACAACATTACATTTACAGATAGGCAAAGCATGTATACGCCCACGTTCCGCCAATAACTCTTGTCTAATAGAAGGCGATCCTGACCAGGAAAAGAAACACTACTTAAGTCCTTAGATTAAGTACCTAGGTATTAAGATTTTGTCTGTCTCAGATACGTCAACTAGCCTATGTACCACCGGGCGCCACTGGAAATACCTCCTGCGTGTGTACCAGAAACGCCCGACAACGGACGTAAGAGCGGCTGCGGCCTTGGAATGCGTAATTAAAAAAAAACTAACCTATGTAACTAAAATTGAGTAAATAATTCAAAACATGTAGGCATCTGACTGGACCTCCTAACACAATTATAATCAAAATAATTTGTGAGATAACTTCGACCCCTCGCTCTATAAAGTTATTTCGTTAAGTTTAATAGTTGACTGAGGGAGTGAAGCGACCGAAGTCTCCGTTTCAACTTGCAGACTAGGGAGAATTTCTTTCGGCTGTACCTCTACATCTACGGGTTCTGTCAGATCATGTTTGAGGCCGTATTTATCAACCGATTAGCATGAAACGTTACACACACACTCCTTGCTTACAATGAATAACATTTGAATGATATTTTTTGGATTGCATGACAAATGAAAGAGTAAGAAAATTGAAGAAATTTTGTAAACAAAGCCACTCCCGAAGTCTACGGTACACAGAACCACTAGTATTAAATGTTTATGCGAACAAAATATTACGTAGCACATGTTAGGAATATTAGAATTTATTATGACCAAAGCGGCATTGATGGTGAGCGGGAGGTTATTTGCTGTTGGAGATGAGCGATGATGCGACTTCCTGGGGACATCGTCGACACGTGCCACTAAGTTTAGAAGCAGATTCGTGAAGGATATTTGTTAGATGAACTCATCATTCACCGAGCCTTTTCCCAACTGAGTTGGGGTCGGCTTTCCATTCTAACTGCGATTCGGAGATATTTTTCTGTGAGGCGACTCAAAACCCATGGGCGATATCGAAGTTCTGTAGTTAGACCGGTCGGACCCCTAACGACTGCCATAGATGTTCGTATGACAACCGGGACCGACAGCTTAACGTGTGCTCTCCGAGGCATGGAGTCTTAAGAAATGGTCACCCATCATATGACCAGCCTGACTAGATGTTGTTTAACCTTTACAGTGTGTTAACATTGTCGGTTACCACTAGACCACGAGCCATTTTGATAGATGGACTATTTCCTGAAAAAGTATCTTATGTATCAAACATAAGATCACAGATATCGATAAAATACGGTTTATATAGATGTCTGTGCATAGGATCCTTTTTATCCCAATGTAACATATTCCCGTGGGAAGTGGGTATTCTACGGAATGTTAATCATAACATAGTATAAATATATATTTCGTTCCCTATGTATGCTTAGATCTTTACAACTACGCAACGGATTTTGATGCGGTTTTCACCAATGAATGGAGTAGTTCTCGAGCAAGGTTTTTGTGTACTTACATAATTTGTCAAGCGGGCGCCCGCTAGTATATGATAATATACTTATTTATTCTCTGTATATCAGTATTCCTAAGCGACTGCGAATTCGAGAATGGTTTAGATTTACAATTGGCGCTGCTGTGGCGGTACGACTTTCGCCAGGACAGCTAGTCTTAACATAAAACCCAACAGACTATACATGTATTAAGCTTATACACCACCAGTCACCACACTCCAACAAAACACATGTGTGTGTACTACTACGTTGTAAATTAAAATGAAGGCTGTTCCATAAAAACCTTTTTATTTTTAACCAAGCGAGGCGAGGGACGGCTTGCTGCGGAAGTCGTCGAAACGCCTACATGATTTTTTCATTAAGAGCCAAGAATATACAGCCGCCTTGTAATAAACCTACATTGTGAGAATCTAACTGACATTTATATTTTTATTCAATGCTAACAAATAATCAAAGACAATTCACTTAAAAAACCACCCAATGTACATTTTTACCGTATTATTTTTAATTTTGGTTCGTGTTTATTTGACTCGAAGCTGCCCGGGACCGATCCCATCTGTGTTGCAAATTTAGGCTACCGTAACGTTTTAAAATAAGACCAAAATGCAGCCTTCGTTTTACTCGCATTTATTTTTTTAACCAGAGAGCACAAGCTCTGTAACATTCGATGTATATTGTTAGGCAACTTATTGGTGTATAGAGTAAAACAAATCTTATTAGTTGCGTCACCAATTTGTGTATGTCCGGGCCCGGACTGCAAACATCTGTTTTCGCTGTTGGAATTTTGTTTTGAATTACAAGTGGTTATGGATTTTCTATAGTGATCAGTAAAGGCAATAGACCTACCCATTACTGGCAATGTGTGGGTGTGTAATGCACCTCTGTCTACCCAACCGAGGGTATAGGCGTGATGATATTTATGCAGTTACAGTAAACCGTGTAGCCAGCAAAGCGCTCCTTTTAATACCACGTTTAAAACCGCGATTGCATTCGCGTCTTCAATCTCTCCACAGACACGTGCTATATTAACTTTTAACAAGGGAGTTGACACTAAATACGGCATCTTATAGAAATGGGTGCGCCGAGCCATCGACATCTCCTGATGATGCCCCTGGTTGGGGGCGAAACACGTGTCGAGGTTTTTTATTATTTTTTGCACGATAACACAACTCTCATATTTATTCTATTTTCAAAATTATTTATCTATTCTTTCGGCCTAAGTGGGTTTGGAGGGCGGACTTGTGCATGAATAAATACGAGAGTTGGGTAATTTGCGTGTGGCGGAATATTGTAAAGTAGTTAGATTTATTTTATTTTATTTAATAAGTTCGGTACCTTAGGTCCGGCTTAAAACTACGGCCTTAGTAATTCAAATCAGTAACGTCGTCGGCAAATACACGTAACTTCATTTCAACTAAAATTACTACAGTTTAACACATTAAAACTTAATTCTTGAAGCCGGCACGCGAACGTAATAAAACCGGGCTTTCAAAAGGCGTGTATAAGTATCATTAAAAGAACATTAAAATATTGTAATTTACGTATTTGTGCGAGAGTTTTAAAATGAATGCGTACCTGGAGATAGCTTTTTGATTACCTTGTTCGGGTTTTGGATCATTATTTAAATATGTAAGCCTTATAGTTATGTAGAAGAACTGCCCATCTGGATTATCATGGTTTATAGATAGATGCTTATGTCCATCAGTTGCAGCAAGCTACGGTTTTTGTCCTATTAATCTATAACGTCCATTTTCTAAGATGACTGCCGTTTGTTTCTATCTATTCCTATGTACACCAACTAGGTCATTGATTTTATTTATGATATTTTGGATTCTTTTATTACACGGATTCCCGAAATAAAAGTAACATAATTATTGGCTTTTAATATGAAACACATTTTGAAATAAATCTATACTTTGAAAGATAAGGTTGATCTCTCTCCCTTTGAATTTACCCAAGACAGGGTAAATTCAAAGCTACTTCTATGGTATTACGTCGGTCAACAGTATATAAATGATATTGTAACCGTTTTATTTGTATTTTAATAAGAAATTTTTAACTGCTTCGGTGGCGTGGTCGGTAGTGCATCGGCTTTCGACTCCGGATTCTCGGCTTCGATTCCTGGGTCGAATTAAATATTTGTGTGATCCACAAATGTTTGTTTCGGAGTTTGGGTATTTTCTATGTATATTATGTGTGTATTTAGAACTATATAAGTATGTTTATCAGTTGTCTAGATCCCATAGCACAAGCTTATAGCTTAGTTTGGGCTGGATGACGTGTGAGAATGTCTAATAATATTTATTTATGAATATGAATAGGTATCGCACCCGCATCTAGTACAGTAGATATATTATTTCGTATTTGTAGATATATTGTATTGTTATTTCTTTATCAAGTCAGTTTCGAAGTGTATATTTTGTCTCGTTGAGAAACACTACAAAGTAGGCACACATCTAGAAACTTTTTAGATTCAATCCTCAAGAGAATAGGGTAGATGCCTTCAAATAAATAAATAATTTAAAAGTATTTACTACATAAAGAATTCCAAAGCATGTATGTATATTGTATTCAATCTTATTATTATTATTGACTGAGGGAGCGAAGCGACCGAAGTCTCCATTTCAACTTGCAGACTGGGGAGAATTTCTTTCGTCTGTACCTCTACATCTACGGGTTCTGTCAGATCATGTTTGAGGCCGTATTTTTCAACCGATTTGCATGAAACTTTACACACACACTCCTTGCTTAAAATGAATAACATTTGAATGATATTTTTTGGATTGGATGACAAATGAAAGAGTAATAAAGAAAATTGAAGAATTTTTTTCTAAAAAAAAGCCGCTCCCGAAATCTACGGTTCACAGAACCACTAGTTTTATTTATTTTTAGTCATTAATTGAATCACTAATAGTTACGGATTTGACGCTACAAAATAGTGACATTTTTGACATTTTTCATACAAATTTCTATGTTGCGTTTCGCTTTGACTTTTAATAAAAAGAAGGTGATTTGATTTGACAGTCACCTCTCTATGCACCTACTCTATTACCTTACACGGTATGTAGTAAAGTTTGAAAGAAGTATAGTCTACAAAGAGAAAATATGACGAGACTATATTTCAAAGTGTTTGAGACTATTGCGTGCCTGAAGGGTGTCTAGAATTTCTATTAATTCAGGCTCTAGTCACGCAACACTCAGTTGTATTCGTTGTTGGTAAGTACTCGAAAATTATTGCAGTTTAACTTGTATACAACTGGTAGTAGAAGTCTTACCATATTGTTTTAAAATAAAGTAATAATTCGCTCTTTATATTGAGTGGGGGTCGTATTCAAGATCGGCTTCTGGAATCCGGTTATACATACTACTAGACCAAGAGGGCTACTTAACTAGAACACGAATAAAGTATTACTAATATCTAAGTATTAGGTTAAAGATCATTTAGGTAGATACTAAAACGAAACTGGTTACCTGACTTCCGTAATAAGAAATAAAAATACCAAATCCAACGTCCATTGCTTTAATGAATAAGATAACACAGAATATTACCAACGAATATTACTCTGAATTACCATTTTATATGACTATTTTAAGACTTAATAGTAAGGCTAGCTGGTGCCCGCCGGTACGTTTGTACCGAAAGTACCTGCAAATTGATCCGATTTTGAATCACCGTACGTCTTTTATGACGGTAACTTTTTCCTGTTATACGAATGCTGAGCTATCTATCTGTGAAGACCGAAGACCAATAAAATCTGTGCATCAGTTTAGGCGATTTAGCGTGTAGCTATGATTCTTTTATTGTTGTATTGGAGCCCCCTTAAATCCTACTAATATTAAAAACGCGAAAGTTTGTGAGTATGTATGTATGTATGGATGGATGGATGTTTGTTACTCTTTCACGTAAAAACTACTGAATGGATTTTAATGAAACTTTACAATAATATAACTTATACATCAGAATAACACATAGGCTACAATTTATTTGACGCGGCGCGACGGGAACGGGAAAAAATCCAAATTACCACGCGGACGAGGTCGCGGGCGACCACTAGTATTCAATACATTATGTTTTTTAGTATTTGTTGTTATAGAGGCAACAGAAACACATCATTTGTGAAAATTTTCACTTTCTAACTATCACGGTTCATGGATACAGCCCTGGTGACAGACGGACAGCGGAGTCTTAGTAATAGGGGAAATATCCCGTTTTACCATTTGGGTACGGAACCGTAAAAAAATAAACAAAATCTTTTTAATTTCATTTTTTTTATCGCCGACATATACATAGCATAAAACAAAGTCGCTCGTTCTAAAGAAACAAGATAGAGTGCAGAGTGGTTCTAGCAGGTTTTTAGCAGGTATATAATTTATCAAGCGGACAAAGTCGCGGGCATAGTCCGAGACGCCCAGGACTTAAATTGGCTGTGCCATAGCGGCTGCCACGTAAGATTTTGTTGCCTTTCATCACCATTTCATCGCAACGCAACGGGTTTCAATTTTTTTTTTCAAAATTACTAGCTGCTATTTTTTATTAAATTCATTCGGCCATTTTGGACATAACCTTTTCTATGTGTGCCCGGTGACGGCAATAGGCTTGCCCTAGGTTACGTGGGACTAAAAATACTGGCAAATTGTGGGTGTGTAATGCGGCTCTGCCTACCCCTTCGGGGATATAGGCGTGATATGTGTTTGTGTTTGTTAAAGACGCGGGCGTCCGCTAGTAAAGATATAAATTGATGAAATGTACGGTCTACAGATAAAGTTTGTAATGTTGTATATATTTTAGTACCTCTAATATTCAGTTCATAATCTAAATGATCTTATTACATGTACAAAGCGTTTGAACTTATAATTAACTTTGATTTGGGTCGTTTTGGGGCGGGAATGTGAACAAAAAATACCTGGAATGCGAACACCTTTTTTTAAATTAACGCTGTTAATTTTTTGTCTCAGCCCGGAGTTAAGTTACTCTGCAGAATAATTTTACTAACAAAATTAATTTATGATTAAAAAAAGAAAATACCGGGTAACTCCTGGTTATAAATGATGTATTTTAAGGAAAAGAAACTTGATTACAGAATGAAAATGCTTCTATTCATTTTGTTCTTCCCAACCTAAATTCAAGTTAATAAATAATAATAAATATTTTTGGACATTCTCACACAAAGTCATCTAGCCCAAATTAAGCTAATATAAACTTGTGTTATGGGATCTAGACGACTGATAAACATACTTATATATAAATCTAAATACATACATATAAATCTGATAGTCGTATACGGCGACAGCGTATACGACGACCGCGTTGGTCTATGATCTGATATGACTGATAAACATACTTATACAACGTGTTTCATATTAGTGTGGTCATATTTGACCCTCGTTACACATGCGCGTTGAGTTAACTATACGCAAGGACAAAATTGCAAATACAAGTTTAGTTAAAACTTTTAAGGTGTCATGTAAATTTAATTGATTTGTTCATTTAATCGATATTTTATAAACCCAACACTACCTAGGGTCAAATTTATTCGTAAGGTTCAGTCCCCTTCGATGAATCGTAAACAACTCTTATTTCATATGCTCCTGGTACAGAATACTATTTTGCAGTAATGTTAGGTTGTGGACTTTAAACAACAAAAACTTACCGATTTCATTGTGCAGGTCATCCTGGTAGATAGGTAGGTACTGTGTTCCACAATAAACATAACTAACTCACTAATATCACGATACTTAGATAAACATTATTGAATTTAATAAAAAATACACTTCCTACCTAAGATACTAATAAACACTAAACTAAAAAGTAGGTACTAAAGTAACGGCTCGAAATGTTCGCCGCCTTGATCAATGCACAGTTGGGTCCGTCGCATCATGCTGGCAGTTACAACAATCCCAGCGCGGCGAGTACTTGTTCTGGGATTGGATTGAAAATGCTCGAGAATACTTCTTGCTCTAGTGGTACAACAGATGGTCTGCCTTCTGAGCGGGAACCACGGAAAGAACCAGTGTCATGTAAACGGTTCACCATTTTTCGGAAGCACTCCACAGATGGTAACCGCAGCCGTTCACCTTCGAGTCTATTGTCCACAAATATTTCTCGATAAAGGCGACGAGCTTGACGCAGACTGCCATCGGCTGCCCCGACGCAAAGTTTCATTTCATAATATTCACTATTACTTAAATACGCCATGATCGATTAACACAGATTATTACGTACGCCTAATATCAAAGTTTACTTGCAACTGAAAAGAAATTAGATAGTTGTAAGTGTTGCCCAAGTCCAATGTCTTATTTCCTTGAATTACGTCGTAATTTTGGTAAAAATCTAATAAAAGTACCTAGTATAAAATAATTTAAGAGATAAATAATAACATAATTATTATTTACCATAAACACAGGATATTTCCCTAAGACCTATGAAATAAAATAAAATTGTTGAATGCCAGCGCGGCGTCGCATGTATGCATGTATGCATAGTATGCATGTAAATACATTTCGAACCCATTTAAAAAAAACCGCTTCAAGATCCGTTGCGTAGTTTTCAAGAACTAAACATACATTAGAACAGATAGACGGAAAAAGCGACTTTCTTTATCCATGTAATCTAAGATTAGTAATTTATTACCAATTGCTAAAATGAACAAATATCCAGCATAAAAAAAGCTAATAAAGTCCCCGTTTATGAAGAACATTGCGTTAACTTGCAACACCGGAATAATATGGTTTTTGCGGTAAAATTTACGTGTTGTGACGTGTACGTCTTTGATATATGCCGACATCGCTATTGATACCTAGTTTCTTCAAAGCGGCTCCAATCAAAAAAGTGGGCGGTTCTCTTTGTAATTTTTAGGGGTCCTTAAGATACATATTAGTGAAACTGACACCAACACCTCCTACTTTTTCTGATATCCTCGTTCAACCATACAAGTTGCCACTTTTAGCGATAATGTTTTATGAACTTTTATGCATCACATTATCATGACGAATCGAGAACCTAAGTACCTACTCTTTTTTAAAGTCGGTCAAAAATAACCAAACACCTTGCAGATCATTTACTTCATGGTAAATGAGTCGAAAGAGAGTTCACGATATGGTAGTGCAGTGACTGGCATCCACGATCTCTCTATCCCGAAACTGAATACCTACATACTACTATACCCACCAACGTTCTCAACAGCTACAACATAAACTTCTACACAAACAGCAGTTGTATTTTAAATATCTGTGCGGAACCAATTTATAAGAAGTGTAAATTTAAGGAAGACAAGAACATAAATGTTTCTTCTCTTTTCTTCGACAGCAAATGCGTTGCTCCTGGTATTTGAGTAGGTTGACAACAAATTACGTGTGAGTTGTGACATTCACGACAATCACGTGATACATAAATTCATAGAAAAACTTCAAAAATAACTTTGAGTAGGCACTCTTTATTTTGACCCCAAGTTGTGATTCCGAAACTATTTTGTATGATAACTATTGATAAAGTAACTTTATCTGTTGGTTAAAATTTTGAGTAACAACGAGACTGTCCGAATCTATTTCACTGTTTGGCAAACCTACTTGAGGTCAAATCTAGAGTTCATTCTAATCATATGTTTATTTTGTAGTGCAGTCTTAGAGCTTCATTTCAATGAGCTATCGATAAAAAGGAAAATTTATCGACTACGTCATTATAAGTCAATATTTTATTAAATTAATTAAAGACCCCGCGCAATATATTATTTGGGCCCTACCCAATGCAACCTTGAGATATGACCACACTAATTATAAATCTAAATGCCTACCTTCATGGTTATTTTAAATTCTATGCTTTCTACTTGTCCATCCAAAGGTTGCCTGTAAGAAATCACTTTTTAGTGATAAGGCCGCCATTTGTACATATTTAAACTTGTATATTTTATTATATAAGTAGTATCGGTGTACAATAAAGTTTTATTCTATGCTATTATATTCTACATATGAAACATAGAAAACATCCAAACTCCGAAACAAACATTTGTGGATCACAAAAATAATTTGATTCGACCCGAAATCGAACCTGGGTCCTCAGGGACGGCAGTCGCATACTCATACTGACTGCGCCACCGAAGCAGTCAAATTAATTCAACCGTTTTCAAAAGGAGCCTATGATGCACTATGATGTATCAATTCAGGATGTTAGAGTGTTGATGTTCACTACCTCCTTATTAAGATTATCAAAATTGATCCAGCCGTTTGCCAACATAGGCAACCTACACACTCACACATTTTCGTCTTAATAATATTAGTAAGATTATGCTTGCTATATGCTGTCAAGTAAATTAAAGTATTGTGGCTTTGATGACTTTATGGTCTAACTGTTAGGCGATAAAGCTATACTTTTCCCCACACTACTGGGTATGGAAATACCTTCTGCGTGTGCACCAGAGACGCCCGGCAGCGGACGTAAGAGGGACCGTGGCCTTGGGCCGCGGAATTTAAAAAAAAAACACTACTGGACCGGCTTATTAACCGGCTTTTTATTCTTAAAAAAACTCCGTACCATAAATGTCTCTCGGTCAAAAAATTACGTTTGTTGTATTTAACCCCCTATTGATTTTATCTGTTTTTTTTTAGTATTTGCTGTTATAGTAGCAACAGAAATACATCATCTGTGAAAATTTTAACTTTCTAAACATTACAGTATCTTATACAGCCCTTTTTTTTAATATATTTGGATCGCCAAATTGACGCCGCCCGCCTGGTGGTAAGTCGTGACGACGTCTAGCGAATGTGGGCCACTCTCACAGCACACAATACTATAGAGAGTGGTCCTCAACTTGACGACCTACTGATGTGCCTCTTCACGCTCCGCTTAAAGAACCACGAGGAAACACGTGCATAGGCAGGGCGTTCCAGGCCACTATCGTTCGGCAGAGAAACGAACGTTTAAAACGTTCGGTTCTCGCGAACATGCTATCCACTGTGTGGGTGGGAGTGGCATCTCTGCCCGGCACGCGTTGTTCGGGATCGGAAGGAAGAGGGTGGGAGAACTGCCTGAGAGAGCCTGGAGACAGACGGACAGTGGAGTCTTAGTAATAGGGATCCCGTTTTACCCTTGGGGTACCGAACCCTAATACAATAATGTAAACGCTTTTATCGTTTCGCTCGCTCAGTCAAAAAAATCATATCGATACGATACCTTACAGGTACCTAGTATTAAATGTAAAAAATCGGATCGTACCTACCTCACTGACCAGACGCTGTATTGTGTTAAAAATCGTAGATACGTATTGTATCTAACTGATCAGACGCAGGGGACTCTATTAGTAGGTACTACCTCAACATCTTATCTCATTCTAGATCGCCTGTTAAATCTACCCACGTGAGACTCCTGCCATCTGTTCAGTACTCAGTTCACAAATCGCCTTTCAACCTCTTGCAACCGATTCTATAAGATACTACATTTTGTACCTCCTCAATTACCAAAGAATGTTAAACCCGACATGTTTACTAACAAAAAAAGGACTAAGAATTAAAGCGGTAAGGTATAAAATACGTTGTAGTAAGCATCGTATCAATTAAATGAATATCTTTGTGGATAAACAGGTTCTGACGATGGATGGGACTAGCTACTGCGGTTGTGGTTCTACTTTTTTTTAAACGTATATTTTTTAAATTTATTTCCAATGCTTTGGTTTTATAATTTAACTTTGAAGGACGGAGGTTTTTTAAAAATTACGTATACTTAATTCGAATTCGGCCCAGCAGTTCCTAAGATAGCGCGTTCAAACTAACGAACTCTTCAGCTTTATAGTATTAAGAATAGATTGACGGTCTCCCTATGGATGGACTCCCAAATTCTTTTTCCGAAAGAAATCTCAGAAATTGGTAACAAATCTAACTTGGTTGTCAAGCATGTCAATAATGTTGAACCGCTTGCGCAGCGCCGCACAATAGCTTCCTTGGCCGCATTCTACCGCATTTACCACGGCGAGTGTTCTGAAAAGCTCTTTAACCTAATCCCACCCTCTTCTTTTAGATCCCGTACAACACGTGCCGGGCAGAGATGCCACCCGTATACTGTAGATAGAATATTCGCCAGAACTGAGCGTTTCAAGAGATCGTTCTTCTGTAGAACGAGAAAGAGATCGAGGCCTGGAACGCCCTGCCCGCGCACGTGTTTCCTCCTACTTACAACCCAGGGTTCTTCAAGCAGAGGCACATCACTAGGTCGCCAAGTTGAGGGTCACTGTTATTAGTACATATTGCGTACTATGAGAGTCGCCCACAATCGCCAGACGTCGCAACGGTTTTCCATCAGGCGGGCGGCGGCGTCAATTTAGCGATCTGATATAAAAAATCACATGTTCCAAATCACATGTTATCATTATTTTTTTTGATCACCATTTATTTGTTATATTACGTACACATCATTGTGATTCTATACAATTATATGACCAATTCAATAGAATACCTACATATGCATCACGGTCAGATTTCATTGTAGTTGATTGTAGAAATGTACTATTTTTGACACTGTACATCGTACTAAGTTAACCATTTAACCACACCTAAACTTGGTCGTGCCAATGAACGAAGTTTCGACAAATACTGAAAAAAATCTTATCCCCGAAGGGGTTTACATTGATAGAGGTGTTAATTACGCCCCTGTTGCTGTTGGTTCCACGTCATACTGAAACCCGCCTATTACTGTTTGAGTATTCTTGCCAGGTTCCCGGAATCGGCAAAAGGCTCGCCTCGTGATACACTGTACCAATGGAGTGAGAGTCGAAATGCGGACCTAATAAATACCTCTGTCTATATGTTTTTAGGGCTAAAGACGGGAATATGTGAGAATTAAGATAGATAAGATTCTTCTCTGTCTCAAACACTACGAGTATCTATGTATATTTTTTGTTCTCGCTCTTAATTAATGCTTAATTATCGAAGTAATATAATCATATTATTAATAAATCATCGCGTTAACGACGTAACTGAACACTAATTGTATCGCCTACGCATATACTCGACTAATTTATTTAGACAAGTACTAATTGAGATGGTCCCCCCCCCCAAGCCCACATTACATGACATTCGTCAGCAGGCAGACCTACTTAGTTAGAGCATGCATCATTTGTAATGATTCTTACTTAAGTCGTGTGTACAATATACAGATCTTGTGTTTATAAGAACTCCAATACTAGACTCCACTACCTATAACAGTTGCATTTTGAATCTCAAGTCTAGTTATCATAGTATTAAGACCAGAAATAATAAGTGTCAGAATCCATAAGTGATGGTCGAAAGCATTCCCAAATATATACTAAAACAAATCAACAACATTTTCCACTTATTTCAAAACTTCCAGGCGACTTTTCAATCCGCTTAAAATGGCATAGCAAAGTTCTTATTACTTCCATGGCTTAAATAAATCACCTTGGTTTCATTCAAAGTAAAATTCTTAATCTAAAGGCATAATGTAAATTCTGCTTGGATGTTTCCAAGTTATTTACAGATTGGATTGCTTTTTAAAATCGACATTTGACTGCTGGTCGAGTATTCCGTATAATAACTAAGTTGTAAGTTTTAAGAGCAAGACTGTGTAGGTGTCATAAAGCCTAAGCCAATATCTGCTTGACCTAGGTTCCCTATTATGTAGAACTTAGGACCAACGAAGTTACTAGCACAAACGGAAAGAAAGCACTTCGAGGAAAGAAGCGTGTCCCACCTTTATTAGTAGACAGGCGTTTCCAAGTAACAAATATCGAGTCTATCGCAGTTTCCTTAACTTTCCAAATTGTATTTTGGCTGTGGAAGTCAATGTTAGTGGCGTTCCATCCCTCTAAACTTGGCAGGGCGCAAGGCAGCTTCACTAGCATGCTATGCTCCTGCTGACAGACGCTCTGGAGGACAGGAGGCTCTAGCATCAATAGTCACAGTGCCCACAAACGGCAATACTTGCCCCTATTACTTGGGACCACTTGTGACTGGCGAAGTATTGGTTTAATGAACGCCTCTGTGTCACTTCGAAGATAATGACGTGATTGTGTGCTGTGAGTGCGTGCGTCTAGTTTTTAATACATATTAATATAATTTAGTGACGACGAAGTGAGGGTAGTTGAACAAACCCGCACTTCACGAAGACGACGATGAGCTGAAGCCAGTCCACCCGTGATCACAGCTCTTGTAACAGGGTCGAAACGGTCCGATAATAAAGAGGTATGTATATATCTCAATAATCGCGTAAAAGACCTGTTTGTCTTAAGTTTATAATGTGTACAAAACGCAAAAGTGTAAAAAAATAATTTAAAATAATATGTTTTTTTGCCTTATTGCTCAATATTATATAAAACAGCTTTACCGATTTATTTTCATGTAATTACTCTCTACTACTTTCCTTCTTTCTTCTTTTAAAATAGTTTGAGACTATAGGCAGATAGATTAAGGTTATGGTTAATCTTGATTGGGTCTTGTGATCATTGCGAGATTTACACAAAGTATAGTAGGATTCGAAATGTTGGTCTCTCAAAAATGTTGGGATCTCAAAAACTTACGGTCGCTGGTGGTCGTCGGCTGCGTAGGCGCCGCACCGCATATTGCGACCGCACAAACAAACAACACACCAACTGTTACTATCAGGAATGCCATATTGCACTACATTCAGTCGTTTTCTCGTTACTGGCTTATATACCACGACCGTGAACGCCCACCATCCTCATATGACACGACCTTGGTCATAGTTTAAATGAACAGTCAAACACAGCGATGGTTTCTGAGAATTTGTATTTTTTTAAATAAATGACACTATTTCAGATTTTTTCAAATTGGCTATCTATTTGGTTAAGTAACTTAAAATCACCACCACCAATGGTTAACAACTTAAAATGAATCCAACTAGGAATTTATGATTCAGCAGAAAAGAATAAATGTTTTAAAGTTATTATTTATAACATGGTAGAAGTTGCTTTAAACGGTAAGGCCGCCCATTGCGCTGCTCTTATTGTGCTTCTTGTTTCGAGTTTCCAATATTTGTAACAAGCGCAACGATCACACACTCATTACACACCCAGTCAGTTTAGTCCCATATAATAGGGGGCCAGCCTATTGCCGTCACCGGGCACTCTAGAAAGTGGATTATGTCCAATATGGCCGAATTAATTTAATAAAATAAGCAGCTATATTATAATTTTAAAACTAAATTCGAAACCCGTTGCTTTGCGATGAAATGATGATGAAAGGCAACAAAACTTACGTTGCCGCTGTGGCTCAGCCAATTAAAGTCCTGGACGTCTCAGACTCAAGTTTAAATATGCTACCTAATAATACAATCTTCAAATCAGGTGCATCCATTGCTTTAAACTTAGCACAAAAATATTATTCCGACTTTCCGACGTTAACTTATGAAATACAATATTCCAGTGCAACATTTTTGCTGTCTGTACCATATTCAGTGTTAATATTAATGGTATTGAAATCCACCGGATCGTGTTGATCGCCGAGCAGCGATGCGTGGAAGCGTTGTTTACGAGATTTGTATAAACCATACAAGAGTTTAGTCTATTTGACTTTGCACGTCTGTTCTCATGGGTTGATAAGTCGATCGACTAAACGTGTTATTCAGACGAGGTCAGAGATGTACACAAAGGTTATACTAATTAGTCAATTGTATTACTGTTTGTTAACTAATGACGACTGAAGATCCTCGTTATTTTGTTTTTTTATATCAGTTCTACTAGGAGCATATTTTCGGGGCAAATTTTAGGAGCTCATTCAAGCCAACATCACCTGCTAGCGGTTAGCGGTACACTTGATGAATAACGAACAAAGTTCTAGCTACCACAAAAGATCCTACTTAGTGCATAATTCCAGTTTTCACGAATTCAAAAAAGATAGACGTTCTCAATTCGACTTTTTTTTATGATTTTTATGAACCGATTTTGATTTTTTTATTGAAAACTTTCTGGATGGTCCCATTTCATTTTCGTCCCATTTCAATTTGGTCTCATTCCGGTAATATGTAATATAAGTACTCTTGCTGTATTACGTGGGAACAACAAAGTGGCCTGCCTCGGTGGAGCAGTGGAGTATGCGACTGCGCTGCTGAGATTCCGGGTCGAATCAAATTATTTGTGCGATCCACAAATGTTTGTTTCGGAGTTTGGGTATGTTCTATGTATAATATGTATCTACTCGTATATATAGAAATGGTAAATGTAATTTTTGTCCCCCCTTAGCTCTCGAGAACTGCTTATGCTCCAATGATGGTTGACCCCTCTATGGATAGCCCTCGATTTGGAGGCAAGCAAAAAAATCGAAAATTTGACCTAGCCCTAAGGGGTCAAAAGTTATAGGCCAAAACCTATGGCGTGGTGCGGCGCGAAGCACCGCGCAAGACACCGTACTAGTTATAATGTAAATAAGCGTGTACATAGATATTCTAATCAGATCTTTGCTTTGTCTAGCCCAAGTCAATCTAATTTGCAACTGGTACATACACTTGCTGACGTAGCGCTGGTAAACTGCAAAAATAATGAAACTGGCGTCAAACAAAGCGAGCTACCTCAATATTATCAATTATTTTCTCTCTGCAAACATTCTAATAAGAAATCCTATTGCGGATTTTAATCATCTAAATTCCAATTTAAACAATACAAACAACAGTTTATTAGGGTTTATTATACCATGTAAAGTTCGCGTCGGGTTCGAATCGATACAAATGTGTTGCCAGTCGTCTTTTGTTAGGGGATGTTACACCCTAAGTGCAAGCCACCCCATGCACGGTGGTTGCCGACGCTTTTTGTGACGCAAAGCGATTATGCTGACGTTTTTATTACTGGTTAACGATAAGTTTTGTTTATATTTTTACTTTTTTTATAGGTCTTTCTTCATTTTAATGTGCTTCATGATATCCCACCAGCTGAATGCCTATCCGACTGCTATACGTCTTGGTAGCCCAGTCTTCTGCATTCTCATCTCATATTGACAAAATCCAATGTTAATCGTGTGCTTGTGCATTGTGCACAATGACTTACAATTAAGTCTTGTTCTTGTAACAAATTTTTTTTTTAAATATTAGAGTTTTTTTTAAATTCCGGGTCCCAAGGCTCGGCCGCTCTCACGTCCGTTACACTTACGTTCTGGTACGCACGCAGAAGGTATTTGCAGTGGCGTGCGGCGGAAGTATTTGGACTAAATTAAACTTCGCCAACAAAAACTTCCAAAAAAAATTGTCTCTCACTTTAACATTAAACGTGTCATCATACTAGTAATACGTAGGTCACATTATAAGTTTTGCGTAACTTAAAAAAACAACATGTTAAAACCAAAATATTATGTTTATTGCTTTTCAAAATACTCTCCTTTACATTTTAAACATTTTTTCACCATTTTTTTAAAACAGGAGGACCACAGATCTGAAGGCATGTTTTCTACGTGCTGATTGAACGCTATCACTGGCTCTTCGGAGCTCGTAAAAGTGAAACCTCTCATCAAATCTTTGATTTTGGGGGAAATACAGAAATCCCAGGGTGCTAGGTCGGGGCTATACGCAGGATGTGTGACGAGTTGTACTTTTTCGGAAGCTAAAAATTACTTTGTTTTGTTGGCCGTGAAGAAGCGTTGTCATGATGTAGGAGAACGCGGCTTTTGGGTCGCCTTTCGCGAACTTTGGAAGGTTGCCTGGAAGAAATCGCTCTACGCGATAAGGCCGCCCTTTGTACATAGTTTTTTTTGTTTAAACTTGTTTGTACTTAATATTAAGATTTGTATTTAAAATGTACAATAAAGAATATTTATTATTATTATTCTCTTTATTAACACTTAACACATATTTATTACATTTTTAAATAGATTTATAAAAAAATACATTTAAAAATATAAAAAACAGTAACCCACCGGCATCGGGTACAGGGACCAAGCTACCGGTGGTTAGGGCTCCAAAGACAGGAACTTCCGCACAATACGGGCCGTATTCAACAGAACCGCCTTCTGCATCAAGCCCTTGATCCAGCTGCCTAACGCGAGCCTCTGTAGGTGGAGGTCGAGGCTCTTGGCTATTAGACCATGCGCAGATACGACTATCGGAACAATAATCGCCGAATCCACATCCCACATGTCGACAATCTCGTGAGCTAGGTCTAAATATTTAATTTGTTTATCTTTTTCTGCTTTCACGAGATTCTCGTCATGTGGCACAGTGATATCGACAATTACTGCAAGGCGCTTTAATCGATCCATTATCACTATATCAGGTCTGTTAGCTATAACAGTCCTATCAGTGATAATAGATCGATCCCAATACAATGTGACATGACCGTTCTCAAGAACTGGGTCGGGCACATACTTGTAATAAGGTACCTCCACGTCGACAAGATTATACTTTAGAGCAAGTTGCTGGTGGATTATCCTGGCTACTTGGTTGTGTCTGTGCAAATACTCACCGTTCGCAAGACGGGAACAACCAGAGATAATATGTCTTAAAGATTCTCCGGGACGATGACATGCCCGACAGATGTCTAGCGTCCCATCTTTGACAATAAATCTCCGATAGTTATTCGTCATCACGACTTCGTCAGTGATTGCACAGATAAAACCCTCAGTTTCTCCGAAGAGATCACCAAATCGTAACCAGGATACCGATGCTATTGAATCAACATCGGGCCCATTTAGAGCCCGATAAAATCGACCATGCAGTTCCTTGCTCTTCCATATTTCCTTCCGATCAGATACACTTAATATTACAGGTTTGCGCCAGTTCTCTTTCGCAAGGGACAGCGGGGTTATTATTATTATTATTATTAACTTTTTCTAACACCCTGGGTAAACAAATGGTAGAATACCACTCGGCATTAAAACTCTTTTGATCTTCAAGTGGAATTGTACAAATGGGACCCGTAGCTGAGAAAAAACACGCGATCATTTTTTTACCAACGTTTCTCGCCTGCCTCACTTTTGTTGGCTTGTTCTCATTTTCAAACACCTATTCACAAGATTGCTGTTTTTTTTCGGGTTCAAAACAATAAATCCACGTTTCGTCTCCTGTGACAATGTCATAAACAGCATTAGAATGTCCGTGCTCGTACTTCAGTAGCATCTGTGAGCACCATTCCACGCGAGCCCGCTTCTGCTCCGCTGTCAGTTCATGAGGGTTCCAACGACAACAAAGTTTCCGAACTTTCAATTCTTTGTGTAAAATTTTCTGGATTTGACTCGTACCAATCCCCAATAGTCCTCGAATTGTCTCATAGGTAATCCGCGGGTTTTCTTCAATTAACCGCTTAACAGTTATTTTCACATTATTTTCGTTGACGGCAGTTGAAGGCCGCCCTTCACGAAATTCGTCAAACTCGACCTCTCTCAAATTCAGCAAACCATCGCCTCACGGTGCTCAAACAAGGTGCTTCTCTCCCAAAAGCATTTTGAAGACGAGCGGCACAGTCTTGCGGAGAGAGAGAACTTTTAAAATCATAAAAAATCATCGCTCTAAAATCTTTTCGAGTTAATTCCATTTCGTTGCGTAGGTACGTAGAACTTTGATGTGTGATAAAAAACAATTGACAAATGATTTCCCGCCAATTGTTTTTTTTTTATTACTAAGAAGGTTGCAACGTTTAAAAAAATATAACATTCGAAATTCAAATAGTTCCGTTTAGCTAGAAGTGCAAAACTTTTAGTGCCCCATGTACAATTCCCTATTCTGTGCTAATACTAACAGTGATACGATAAAAAATTAGTAACATTTTCCTTTACACCTAATCTGAAAGTGATACAAAATGACCTGATAAAATAAATCACTGATGTCATTCCGCATCTCTGGGTACTACTCGTATATAAAATTGGACTCAGCAATGACTTGCGAATTTAAACATGGCTGGCATTAAAGTTCCTTTCCAATTTACTTGGAGTAATATATTTTTGTTTTCTTTCCAGACTACTTTCTGCAGTTACGCGTAAACTTGGCTCATAATTCTGTCGTACGGCGGAAACTCTTTAGAAGTTTTAACTGAATGTTTCTGTCGAGTTTCGGAGGGTTTTTGTACGTTTTACGAGTGAACATCCGAAGGCATGACTTACTGAATGATGTAAAACCCTGTTGAGCTCCGTGAGGGGTCGCGTCCGGGTAAATAAACATATGGAAAGTTAAACCTTTTTGTGCATGGACTCGGTTCTCTCGCAACAACACTTTTTGTTTAAGTTTGTATAGAAGAAAGTAATAAATACACAATTGAATCTATACATATAAAAACATACCTATACTTACATATGAGTACTGACTGGTACGTGTCTGGCTGTCTTGCGTATATATATACTAAATTAAGGCTTGAGTTCGAGCCATGACTACCACATTATTGACATGACATGAACTTACTTCTGACAAAAACTTAACTTAGCAATATCTCCCCTATAAAAATAGAACGTTTTTAACTTTGTATTGAAATTCACAGTTTAAAAATATTACCATTTTTCGACCGATCTTCTTAATTCTGGCTCTCAACTTACACATGTTCTTTCATATTCGATTCATACCGGTATTCATACTAAATATAAATATTGAGGGCTCAAGGTCAAGTGGTAACCGAGTATTGCAAATGTTAAGCAACATCTAGTCATTATAAACTTAAGACTAACGGGTCTTTTACGCGATTATTGAGATATATACATACCTCTTTATTACCGGAATGTTTCGACCCTGTTACAAGAGCCGTGATCACGGGTGGACTGGCTTCAGCTCATCGTAGTCTTCGTGAAGTGCGGGTTTGTTCAACTACCCTCACTTCGTCGTCACTAACTATTGTGTTCGGAGAGCCACTACGGCATATACATATATGTATGGGTACGGGTATGTTTATATCTCAATAATCGCATAAAAGACCCGTTAGTCTTAAGTTTATTAAGTGTACAAAACGCGAAAGTTTAAAAAAGTATCTAACATCTAGTCAGGCTGATTTTAGGATTGGTGAGAATTTCTTAAGACAATGAGCCTGAGATTCATAAACCGCACTAAGCCTTTACTTTATAGCAAAGTCGCACTTTGACTCAAAATAATGTTTCATAGTCAAGCCTAAGGCCAAGTCTTTACTTTGGGAAACCCTACTTTGCTTAGTAAAGTACTAGTGCACGATATCGTAGACTTTACGTTTCAAAGTAAACTTTGAATGATTATACTACTAATTTTAATAGTCTTGTGCCCCGTGCAAAATTTATAATATATTGGTCTATTTAATCTGGCGGGGTTATGAGCTCATAATTGTCAATGTCATTCCTGTGATCTGTTTGTTTGACATGAATAAACAGATTATACAGAAAGGCTCAAAATTACGTTTCTTTACTACATATTGAATATTTCAGTAACGCAGTTTTATGTTAATAATATTATAAATATGTAGTCGCGATGCAGTGACAATCATTTTTATGAGCTAATGTAATCAAAATATTTAATTCTTTTTACGAAAAATCTAGCATTAGTAATTTGGGCGAGTCAGCGCCGGGACCTCGTAGTGGGTCTGGGCGTGACTACCCTCTCGCTGGAGACCATGCTTCAAGCCATGGTCTCCAGCCGGAGTAGGTGGAACGCGGCCGTGTCCTTCTGCTAGCAAGTCATGCTCGCGAAGGAGGCGGCCGGGAGGGAGAGGGAGCGTACCCTCCCCGCCGAGTTCCGTAGTCGGCGGCCAGGGCGCCCCAGACTCCGCGACTACGCCCAAGACTATCGACCTCCATGATCGGGGCCTGAGGACGGCGGGATCGCCATCCGCCGTCCTTACAGAAGCAGGCTAGAAGGGTTGCGTGCTGCGGGGCCTTTGCCCCATAGCACGCAACCAGATTCACTCACTGACGCGGGATAAAACCCTTCCCCATCGACGCGGGATTCTCGTCCCGACCCAACACCCGAAGAGACCACAGAGGTGGTCAAACTCCGCCGGGCACCACTGGACATACCCTCTGCTAGTAACCAGAGACGCCCGGCAACGGACGTTAGAGCGGCCGCGGCCTTGGGCCGCGGAACTAAAAAAGACAAAAAAAAAAGCATTAGTAATTAATTTACGCGTGTTAAGTAATATAAACTTTGCGTAGAACGAATTGCTGTTGTAGTTTACTTTGGTTTTACTAAGCTACAGCCGCTACAGCGTAGAGCAGCACTTTCCTTAGTAAAGTGCGAGTGCCGACTATGAAATTGAAATCCGCCATAGTAAACTTTGAGATTTGAAAGTACACTTTCGGAAGTCTACTTTGATACGAAGTAAAGTTCTGTTTATGAATCTCAGCCTGAGACACCTCCGTGGCTCGGAGATTACGTTAAACGTGTCGGGTATTTGAAGCCTTAAAACAAAATCCGACTGGTCTAACTACTGAACTTCCATTGTGGAGGTCAAATGGCAGTCGAAGTCTAACCGTATCGCAGTTAAACTGGAAGGCGACCTCAACTGTGTTGAGACTTTTAAAATACTATTAAATTCCCAAAAAATAACACTTATACCTAGAAAACCCACATCACTAGTTATAAAACTAGGTTTTCAAACAGCCCTTCCAAGTCCGCATTAATTTGCCCCATTGCTCCCTCCTGAATATCCGCTAATGAGATTAACGTCCCACGAGCACTCGCTCAAATGGACCCCCTACGTCTGACGGCTTGACAAAAGACATCCGTAGCTTTTAGTTGACGTCCCCCGAGTTGGTTTGAACTGGTTGGAACGAACCATTTGGTTTCTACGATCATTGAGCCAGTATGAACCTAAATGCGATTAGGACAGTGACAGATCTTTAATTTACTTGAAATTGTTGAAATATATTGTGAAACTAGCCGTAGCGCGTTTCTGTTCTGCGATATGATATTAATAAATTCATAATTTGCATGATTTATGACAGTTTATGTAATTAATATCTACTAAACTTATACTATAATACTACTCTATCACAAAGCTGACCATAAACCATGCGATTAGTACAATTCACTTATACAAATTTGAATCATCTACCTACGAGTACATAACTTTAAGTATCTCTATTGTTTTAAACTGCATGAAGATCCAATCAGTAAATGTTGAATTTACATCTACAATCAAATGCCGTGTGGGGAGCTTGTTTTATAATTTGTATATGCGCTCATTTTGTGGTCAGGAGCAAATAGGATTGCCTTTTTCTATATGTTCCGGTCAAATTCGTATAACTTGGTAGATGTCAGCTTTGTGGTAAATATCGATGAACTTTGCATATTTGAGTAACTAAAACCTTTCAAGGGGCTTATCGAACTGCGCGACGTTCGGTATCTTGTCTTCAAATTCCAAATTCAGTCAAAACATTTGGCTGAATTTGTGGGTTATGAACTTTATATAACCTCATGTTAATGTTTATTTATGGTAGTCCTTTAAATTCACTTTTCAATTCGTCTAGACTTTATATTGAAGAGACATATCTCTCTTTCGATAGTGTTTGTTAAGTTTAATCATTATTTTATTCATTTCTTTCGATGTTCACACATCCACATTTACCCAGTTTAGTTTTGATCTTTTTAATTTGTAATCCGAACTTAACTTTCTACAGCCAGGGCCGATGTTATACACTATATGTATATCGATAACAATATTACTATTTTGTTTCAGATATCGGCTCCGCCTTGGGATATACTTAAGGAACCCCTTCAATAGTCTTTATTCTTCTGTCTTCAGTTTGTGGTACGTACGCATATCATACTTCCTAAAATTGCTATTATTCTTTAATATTATTCATTGTTTTTTTAAACCTAGAAGAAATGTGTTCCATTTCAAGTCTGTCGTCCATATTGTTTATGACGCAATCGGAGTAGAAACATGGCCGTACGTCGCGTCGGTGGTGCAATGACTCATTTACAATTATCGGGTGGGTCAATGGAAGGGTGATTCCGCCCCCAATCGAAATTTAAATTCCAAGCGTGACGTCAAGATAGATGATCCAAAATTTGAATAGATAACGAATACGTAGAAAATTAAATAAGCTTCTGTCGACGTATAATTTTAAGTTTTTGAGTTTTCGAAACGAAAATCTCTTATACAACAGTAATGTTTATACAACAACTTTCAACTCGAGAACGGTAAAAGCTAGAGACTCGTTTAAACGCCAATCGACTCAGTATGGTCAAAGACCTCTAAAATGAACTTGACCTTTGACCTCTGATCTCAAGAACAAGGTCAAAACGAGGTCAAATCGAGAACGGTAATAGTTAGAGACTCAAGACCAGCTGCAATCAACTCAGCATGGTCAAAGACCTCTTCAGTGATGTTGAACTTTTTTTTTCTTTTAGATTTTATGAAAAAACTTTCGATAACTCTAAAATATATGGCAAATTTTTGCCATATGTTTAACTTGTTTTATCTTGTAGTTGAACAGGATAAAAATTTCTTTTTTGACACTACTGGGAATTAAACAAGAATCTTAAGGTTCAGAAATAAGGAACATACTTACATACATAAGGAAACCGTAATGGAGCTGCTGTTTTTGTCTATTTTTTGACGTTTTTTTTTAAGTAAATAGATATGTACGTTCTAATAAAGTTTATGTATCGGCCAACATCGTACGGATATTCTCATCTACTCGCGGTTTACCTGCTAACAGACTAAGAGGCCTCTGAGACGAAATTACCTGAAAACGACAATAGGCTTGCCACCAATAACGTGGGTCACTTATGTTGATGTTACGTTGACGAGGTTATGTTGGACTATTACACGCCTCTGCCCTCTACCCCTTCGTGAGTTTGTGTGATGTTAATTAAGTACAGTCATTATAGTAACTAATTGGAATTAGTAATAAATGGGATAAGGGCAGGCAGATGATGATTATAGTAACTAATTAGTAATTATTGTTACTGACGCGACTGACGTCTGAAATAAATAGTTCTAGATCATATTTTTTTAAATTATTGGTCATTTTATTAGCAGCTGCAATTTCCATCCAGACATTACAATAGTTTTATTGTTTATTTACAAACACTGCCTGCCTGGCTCTAGATGATGAATCACTGTAAAAATACATGGAACTTATTTGAAACATTGCCAAAATTAAATTTACAACTTCTGGCGAACTGAATGTGGCTGGGGAGACCGGAGTGACTCATAGCAACCCTATTGGAAGTAACTTTTGTATTTGTTAATAAATATTTTAAAGGATAGAGTTGTGATATAATTATACTATCTTAATTTTATTTATTTACTAGTAAAATATTATGTACTTGTATATAGTTACTGAGTGCTTCCTGTCCATTACTTATGTCTTACCTTATTTAAATTTCTTTGAGGGGCTCGTGGTCTAGTGGTAACCGACAATGTTAACACATTGCAACATCGACTCAGGCCGGTATCAGGATGGGTGACCATTTCTTAAGACATTCAGACCCCTCCGTGCCTCGGAGAGCACGTTAAGCCGTCGGTCCCGGTTGTCATATTAACATCTATGGCAGTCGTTAGGGGTAGTTGGAGCCCTAAATCAAAAATCCTCGCGGTCTAACTACAGAACTTCGATATCGCCCATGGGTTGTGAAGGTCAGATGGCAGTCGCTTCACGGAAAATATCGAAGTTCAGCCGAATCGCAGTTAGACTGGAAAGCCGACCCCAACTAAGTTGGGAAAAGGCTCGGTGAATGATGACTTATATTTTTCTTATGATATTAGTATTGTCTCCATAAGATTGTTTTTATGTATCCTCACTAACTCTACTCAAACACCAATGACAACCCACTTTCACATCTTATTACTTACCATTTATGCCTACCCAAAGGTTGCCTGTAAGAGATCGCTTTTAGTGATGAGGCTGCCATTTGTACATTTTCATACGTAATATGTAATGTCCATATGAATGTCCATTATGTACTTAGGTGCCTTCTATTAAGTATATAAGGCTAGTTAAACAAAGTATAGAAAAAAATGAGTGTGTAATTCACCCTTTCGAGGATATAGATAAATGCGTGATTATATATTTTGTTGTATTATTTATTTAAACGCTAAACGTGAATAATAGCATTATTAACGAGACCCTTGAGTAGTGTGGTTCCTTTCTACCCTAACCAAGGGTTAGATTTCACACAATATCTGTTGAAATTTAACACTTAACAAGTTAAGTTGACTTTTGATGCACGATTTTACATAACCACATTCGCAAGGCATTGTAAATATATATTTTAAACGAATACTATTAATGACTTTAATTGATTAATTTCATTAATCTACTAGCAATCAATACGTACCTAATACTACGCAAATCACAATATTTTTTTTCTTTTATTTTTTTTATTCTTTATTGTACAGATTTACAAAACACAATACGAAGAATAACAATATGTACAAAGGCGAGCTTAAGCCAGTGATGGCTTTTCTTCCAGCAGACCTTAGAGGTATAGAGGAGATAAATAATAGTAAAGAGAGAAGAGGGAGGAAGGTGTAAACATACATACAACAATACATATAATACAAGAAGAAAATGAAACTAATAAATGTAATACATATAACAGACATTAAATACATACATATAAGAACTTAATAATATAAGACTAAGGCTAAATACGAGTACCTACATGCTACATACAGATGTAAATATACTTACTAAATAAGAAGGAGATAATATGAAACAAATAAAAGTCAAAAGAAAAATTATGGAAAATCAAATTGGGAGAGGAAATGGACCTTTACACTTTTCTTAAAAAAAAATTTTTATTTATTTTAACTTTCATTTCAGGCAACTTAGACTAGTTACAGATCTTATAAACTAATCTACGGCTCATAGATATATACCTTAAAACTAAGAATACATAATAATATTTATATATATTGCTTAGGCATCAAGGCCCATAATAATAAAAACCTAAACCTAAAATACATAAAACTTACATCAATAAATCATTATAGAGCTATGCAGTAACTCATAATACCCTCGGCAATGGACGGTCGGCAGAATTATTATAAACAAAGCGGGACGAAAGACGTCGTCTTATCGAATTATAAGCATACTATGTAACATTTTGAAAAGTCAAAACAATTAAATCACAATAACTCTAAATGTTAGTAGAACATGGTAGAATTGATAGAACTGCGCACTCGTTGATCGCCTGCTCAATTGAACAGAACTTACTTACCCTAATTTTGTTTAAGGGAAAAGGACAATCAAAGGACAAACAAACAAAGGACTATTTGCAAAAGGACAATCTGTATCAAGCAATGCTTACTTACATTCCTTCATTACCCAACCACGGTAAATGACTACAGACTATTTATGCTATCGATTGATGGCACTTGGTGGATTTTGCAACACATCTATATATAGAAATGGTTAATGTAATTTTTGTCCTCCCTTAGCTCTCGAGAACTGCCTATGCTATAATGATGGTTGACCCCTCTATGGATAGCCCTCGATCTGGAGGCAAGCCAAAAAATCGAAAATTTGACCTATCCCTAAGGGGTCAAAAGTTATAGGCCAAAACCTATGACGTGGTGCGGCGCGAAGCACCGCGCAAGACACAGTACTAGTTGGGCAGAAACACTTATACTTTCCACATTACTTTACTATACTACAACTACATATTATAAAACAAAGTCGCTTTCGTCCGTATGTATCTTTAAACCACGCAACGGATTTTGATGCGGTTTTCACCAATGTATAGAGTGGTTCTCGAGGAAGGTTTTTGTATATTCAATTTGCTCATAATTTGATAAGCGGGCGAAGCCTACTGTCCCAACGAACTTCGTACCGCCTTTTAATTAAACCTTTCCTGAACTTTTACGAATACTTCAAGACCAAAATTAGCCAAATCGGTCCAGCCATTTCAGAGCTTTAGTGAGACCAACAATTGATAGATAGAGGATAAGTAGGAAGTACAAGTGTTTTTGTATAAAATAAATGACCACAGTTTGATTTTATTACATTCTTAAACCTAGATCATTGGAACTATACCAATCTATTAATTATTAAAATATTAAGAAAGAAATTATAAATAGATTACAAAAACTGATGTCATCGGCGGGACTCGAACCTACGGCCTTTCCCTAACAGGGGGAGTGGTTTGACCAGCTAAGCTACAATGACCATTACCGACAACATCGAATTTTTGCTTCATATCATATTCATAATTTCTACATCGTGCTATTAAGGTTAGCGTTGGATCCACCTACCGCAGTAATATTTTAAGAATAGTTTAAGCAAACTCATTGCTTTGAAATACAAAACTATTAATTATTATCGACTGACTCACTTTATGGACAATGGTCACTTTATGAAAGAGGAGGGTTCAGACGACTAATTGCAAAGATTCATAACTACCTCCCGCAGAGACGACATACCATAATTGATTATTATTGTCTATAAGCGATAACAAATTCGATTTAACCCCAAAACTATAGCTAGAATAGAATATATTATCCCTCAAATTATTATAATTTGGTCCCGTTTAACCCATGAGGCATAAATCACAACGATTTGATCTATTATTTTGGGTCGAATGGTTTCCAATTGTATAATTTTAAGGGTTCCGTAACCAAAATATAAAAACGGAAACCTGAATCCACTGTCCGTCTGTCTATCAACAGACAGAGTGTATCTCATGATCCGTGATATCTAAACTTTGAAATTTTCACAAATGATGTATTTATGTTGCCGCACTAACAAAGAATATCTATTAGGTTGGTTAAAATATGTCTAATGTTGTACCTATAGATTATAATGGTATGGAACCCTTGATCACGCGACTCTGATTCGCACTCGCCCGGTTTCTGAAGGGTATATAATTACATGCTTGATGCTACTCTCGGTTTTTTGAACAAGCTGTACATTATTAAGCTCTTGGTTTTGCGGTAATGTTGATCAAGAAAAGGAATCGGGAGTAGCAGCTTTGATTCCCACCAAAGAGAATATTTGTAGTTATTTGCATACATAGTCGACTCACCAAGATCTTAGACGCCCGAAGTCAACCTCAACTGCAAGAGATGCTCCTGCCGATCATAAACCAGCATCTTGCAAAGGCAAATGTGTTCGGTTAGCGGCAGTAGGTACCTAGGTTGTGAAATAAAGTATATATAATAAGGATAAAAATAACATGATCAAAAATAAGCCGTCACTCTAGGCCGGCCTGTATGTGTGATTCTCTACCTACCTTTTCGAGAAACAGGCGTGATTATTATGTTCTTATATTTATGTATTTCAAAGCAATGAGTTTGCTTACACTATTCTTAAAATATTAAGAAAGAAATTATAAGTAGATCACAAAAACTGATGTCATCGGCGGGACTCGAACCCACGGCCTTTCCCTAACAGGGGGAGTGCTCTGACCAACTGAGCTACGATGACCACTACCGACGACATCGAATTTTTGCTTCATATCATATTCATAATTTCTACATCGCGCTATTAAGGTTAGCGTTGGATCCACCTACCGCAGTTCTACCGAACTGACGGTATCAGTGTCGATGTCGTCGGTAGTGGTCATCGTAGCTCAGTTGGTCAGAGCACTCCCCCTGTTAGGGAAAGGCCGTGGGTTCGAGTCCCGCCGATGACATCAGTTTTTGTGATCTATTTATAATTTCTTTCTTAATATTTTAAGAATAGTGTAAGCAAACTCATTGCTTTGAAATACATAAATATATGGATTTGGTAAGGATTCATCAAAAAAATTCAGTGTTTAAATATCGTTGTAACACGATACACTGATACCGTCAGTTCGGTAGAACTGCGGTAGGTGGATCCAACGCTAACCTTAATAGCGCGATGTAGAAATTATGAATATGATATGAAGCAAAAATTCGATGTCGTCGGTAGTGGTCATCGTAGCTCAGTGGTCAGAGCACTCCCCCTGTTAGGGAAAGGCCGTGGGTTCGAGTCCCGCCGATGACATCAGTTTTAGTGATCTATTTATAATTTCTTTCTTAATATTTTAAGAATAGTGTAAGCAAACTCATTGCTTTGAAATACATAAATATATGGATTTGGTAAGGATTCTTCATATCTTTATCATCTCTCATGCTCTGAAAGTGGGTCATTGCTTACCTGATATGCGGGTTGAAAGTGATACATTTCGGCCCTAGGGCGCAAAAGTAAAAAAAAATATCAGCACATCTTGAGGCAATGGCAAAAACGTATACAGCCAAAGTTCGATTAAGTCAATACAACATTCTGGTTTTTGAATGGTCATAAACAAAAAAGAGTTGAGTTACAATAAAAAAAAACGTAATTAGCACAAACAATAATTATTTGGACAGTTATACCTTAAAATACTGAGTATTTTAAGGTATAACTGTCCTGTATTTTAAGGTTGAGACTCCTACTAAATCGTCATATCATAGAAAGAACTCTATAGCGCTTCAAAAAAATATGTGCGTAAAAAATTTACTGAAGTAATAAAAAAAACTGAAGACCATTTTGAATTGAAAAATATAACTAATGACAAGGAGGTATGACCAAAAGACTTGCCTGCCTTGAAAAAAGTGCGAATGAAAAACCAAAATTAAGAAAAGGCGGGAAGTACAATACTTGATACGTGGTCAATCTGACAATCTCTATTGTTTTATTTCACTTTTATTTGCTTTCCTCGTATTCGAAATGAAAATTAGAGTGTTTAACTCGGGTGAAAACACCCCTTTCTGCCTCGAACTATTGCCGCTCTCACTACGTTCGAGTGCCAAAATATCTCGTCAGGAATGGGATGCTTTCATCCCTTGGTTAACAATCTACTATATTACTTATGTATGTATGTATATGTATGTAGTAAGTAATTAATATCGTCAAGTATACACACTTTCTCCCCCTCTCTAAAGTCTTTGCAAATATTGAAACTTAATTATCTCAGTGACTAAGCAACATTAAGTGTAATAATGTTTTAGCATTCAGACTGTCGGCGCCTTGCTGACTTACTTTTGATTAAATACACTTGCATATTTCATCATCACTATTCCAATTCGGTAGACTACATTGTGCTATTTTTTTAAGTAATGTAAACCCGTTGTATAATCACCAATCCAAATAGAGTGACATAAAAGTTCATTGACATAACAACCAATACATAATGAGTGTAACTCCGCCGCCCGCCAGAAAGTACTGACAGTTGTCAATGACCTTTTGTATCAATCTATCTGAGATTAGGAGTTACTAGAATCTCCGTTAACCTCTTCAGATAAGCTATTGTTGGTCTTTGTAGTCGTGTACGGGAGCGTGAAAACTATTATACAAACTTGCCTGTACGATAGGACTAGATAAGGAAAGTGCGGTTATTAAATAATATTAGGACAATTAGTATTGTACACAACACTATAGTCTCAAACTAAAACTAAGCAGAGCTATAGCTATCGCCGTAGCTTAACAGATGCTGCCTATCCGGTGGGTCGGCTAAAGCGACGAAACACCATGGAGGTTTTGTGGGTAGATCGACCCGTTTATCATCTCAAGGGCCGGGAGTCCCACACGAAACCGTCCCGCTGACCCCGCAGCGGCGAGCCGAAGTGCCTATATGCATTCCCAACTACGTTACTAAATCAAAAAGCAGAGCTATAGTTGATGAACATGTATGAAGTAATCAACTTCTCTAAAATCTAAAAATCATCCTCTATTTCTAAAACCTAACACGCATCATAGTTAAATCGTCAAATGGGTTTCTTTTTTAAATCATTTAGTTTTGTGATGAGTATGACTAACTTGTTGAGTGAGTGAGTGTTCGTTAACGCATCCCGCATGCCGCATACTCCGTGCTTCGTGCTTTGCATGCTAAACATCCATTGTCGGGAATCTGTTGGCCTTGGTCGAACTCGAAATGCTTTATCGAAATCGCTTTATGAGTTGTGATGCAAGTGTAATATTGATTTAATAATGCGGTTTTTTCGAAGATATTTTCATAATGCTTTCTTTCATTATGAAGAATTACAAACCGCCTTGAAATTAAACTACAGAAAGAGAGTGGAAATTAAGCAGAAAGAATTCATCTCACAACTTCAAATCATCAACAGCGGCTTTTTTCTTGAAAGTTCGTTGAAATTAGATCCCTATTGTTCTATTTAAAACACTTAAAAGTAAGGTTTGGCTTCAGATAATTGATTGCGCTCAACTGGATAGTACTATATTATCGCCGGGGGCCACTGGAAAATCCTGGAGTGTTCACCAGAGGGCCTCGGCAACGGACGGGGGGAAAACGTATTAAGTATATTATTGTGGTCGTTATTGGTATAGGTAAAAAGGCGTAAGCGGAGCTTTACATTTGTGTGAGTGCAGTGTACGTGAACGTATATGTGACCTCTTTTACACACACATGTGTTGTACACACAGCTACAAAAAGAGTTTTTTCCTCTACTTTCCTGGTCACTCACACAAATGCAAAGTTCCGCTTACTCCTCCGCTCAAAAAAGCATATTAAATATAGTTTGATTAATTTTATATCAAAAAAAATCTACTTACTTCTACAGGATTATACCTATAACAAACGTCAGGCTAAAAAAATTTAATATTACGCGTTTAAGTCCAAAATCAGAAATAGATAAGTGAGTGAATAGTATAGTTGGGTGCCAAGAGGTCACGACATACGACGAAATCTTTAGATCCCAAGCCATCTTCACCTACCAGTGATGCACCTGTCGACCAACGGATGAGATTCTAGCTCATAGTTGTTTGTTTACTGTCAATAGGCTCTCTCACATTGATACCAATAAAATACCTCTGCCTAACCCATCGCAGAAACAGGCTTGATAATGTTTGTGTGTTAAATAGTACTAGATTTACCTTATGTGAGCAATTAACTCAGAATTAATCTTGAAAGATGAAATCTCAACTCATGGAAGGTGTAAAAGGTCAAACTTGGGGAGTTCTAATAGGAAAGCAAATCCTCCCTAATCCGGTATTAACTCTTAGAAGAAAATACTCTCCAACGAAGTGCCAGACTGCGAGCTTGTTCGGATCTTATCGCAAGCGTCTTAAGGTGCGTTCACATTGGTTAGAAGGAAACTAATTAATTTATACTGCAAGGACGGAATGAATGAAAGAGATTTGACAATTAGATCACTCGCAAATTAATCCCAATTGTATTCAAACCCAATTCCATAGACTTAGATAATGACTAAGTCTTAATACAACTTATAGGTACCGTACTTAAATCTCCGTTTATCCTAAACCTACGCACAAAAATAAAAGCGTAAAAAAACATTCTGCGTCTACGCTGTTTTCCTAGTGTGTCACGCAAAAGGTTAATCACTTATCGGCAATACTCATAGTCTTCTTCTTCTTTTAAAAATGTAGCTCCATCGATATTGATCGATGATTCGCCAATGTCAAGGTAATGCTTGATTAGTTGATAGTCCCGCACAGAAGAACTAGTTATTCCTAACTAGCTCCAGGTGCAGGACAAAAAGCATTGTTCGGTATGTGAGTATCTGGGAACCCGATTTTTGCGGAACGCCAGAGGTAACCTAAAAAGCCACCAGCCATGCGCTCAGCAAAAATCGAACTCCATACTCATAGTCATATGCCAGCAATAGTATCTGACTTTTAAATGATCTGACTATTTCAAATGACTTGTCTTTGTTTACTGTCTGATAACATTTGACAGATACCAAATATTTTAGAAACGTACACCTGCTTTTGAGTACCTGTAAGTTTTTTTGACCAAATATTTTATCGACTTCACTTTAAACAGGACTTAATTATGATAACATCAAAGGTACGAGTACCTTAGATACTATCACTATAAGTCCTGTTTTCATTATATTACTAGTGGTCCCGGCGAACTTCGTACCGCCTGAAATTTTGCTTATAAACCTTCCCTGAACCTCCACGAATATTTTAAGACCCAAATTATCCAAATCGGTCCAGCCATTCACGCGTGATGTCGTGACCAAGGGAAATAGGGATTCATTTTTATACAGGATGTCCCAGAAGTATTGAGATTCTGTATTTAATGTTTTATTAATGCATAAAACCTTATGTACTCATAATATTAGTATGATATACTGGCACCAGCTATTTGAATGATATTCTAATTTATATCATGTCATTAAGAAAATTTGCATGCTATGTCAGTTGCTCAAAAGAACTCACTTTAGACAGTACGATTGTAAACCAATATTATTAACAATAAAGTTCCTTAAAAGTGTCTCATTGTATTTCTACACGCGGAACCCTGCTAGGATCCTCCCACACAAGAAGTCGACGTCAAGCTGGAATCGGATAACAGGCTAGGTCATAACAGTTGTCAGAAAAATATTTAAAAAAATCTAGGTCTTGTATTTTAAAAATTATAGACGTTCAAAAAAGTTTTGGTTGGGCAAATGGTGACATTTTACCTCCGAGCTAGAGAAATTGAATTTAAATTTCAGTTTAGACTTGTACATGACATCTGTTGTAATTTTAATAAATCAAAGTTTTTCAATTATTGTTGCTTTATTTAATAACGTCAGTAACAACTATCACATTTTAATTAGGTATCTCTATCTCAATCAAATAATAGTAGCTATCTGTCTCGCTCACACTGATTAAATCAGTCTATTGGTACTCCTCTAGCTATAATATTAAGAGTTACGGCCTTGTGGAAAGCCACAGGTACATCAGAATAACTTCTAAGTAAAGTAATAAAACACTTAAAAAACTGTTATTTTTTTCGAAAATTAAAAAAATGGCCGCAATGCGAGAAATAAACTAGTGAGTGTTTTACAGTTTTAGAATCCTTATTAAACGCGCTAACTTTTAAAGTTACTTGCCTAACTCACCTAGTACATTTTTTTTTCAGTGTGGCCAGTTAAAACTGAGCTAAGTATTTATTTTGAATTTATGGTTGGGGAAACGGTGACATTTTACTTCCGAGCTAGAGAAATTGAGTTTAAATTTCAGTTTAGACTTTAAAGAAAAAGTATTCAGGGTTACATTAGAGAAAAAACAAAACAAAAAAGTACATATCTGTAGCATCAGGAATGAAAAAACATTCACAAGGCGTAGATTTTCTCTACTTTTTTTGAACGTCTATAATTTTTAAAATACAAGACCTAGATTTTTTTTATATATTTCTGACAACTGTTATGACCAGGCCTGTTACCCGATTCCGGCTTGACGTCGACTTCTGGGACACCCTGTATATAGAGATTATCTATGATGAGTAGCTGATAGCTCCGCCGCTGTGGAGTAGTTTACCTATACGACGATAACCCCAGACTCCGGAGGCGAAAGCCGATGCACTACCGACCACGCCACTGAAGCAGTAATACTCCAAAGTCCGCCGAGCATCTCTGGTTAGCACTAGGAAGAATTACCAGTGGCGCCCGGTGGACTCTGGCCACCTGTGAGACCTTTGTCTGGGGTTGGGTCTAGTATTATCCCGAGTCGTTGGGGTCGGGTTTTATCCCGCGTCAGTGAGTAAATTCTTTTAGCCAGCTTCTGTAAGGGTGGCTAGCCGGCGGGCTAGCCCCCGGCCTCAGGCCCCGATCATTGAGGTCGATGGTCTTGAGCGCAGATGAGTCTGTGGCGCCCTGACCGCCGACTTCGGAACTCAGCGGGGAGGGTACGCCCCTTTTCCCTCTCGGCCGCCACCTTCGCGAGCATAACCTGCTCGCAGCAGGACACGGCCACGTTCCACCTACTGCCGCTGGAGATCATGGCTTGAAGCATGGTCTCCAGTGAGAGGGAAGTACACGCCATAGAACATAAATAGCGCTATCAAAATTCGTATTTTTTTTTTAATAAAACTTCTTCCGTCAGCAATATAACTAAATCACATAACTAAATATAACTTAAGCAACCCTTATGGTTTTCACTTAGCTGTGGACTCAGTGTAGAGCGTGTAAATGCTCTTATCTTTAATTAGAAGACGCCAGTGTTGCATGTAAGTTGGTCTGAGCCGACTTAATTTTGAACATTTCTCCGGTAAATTAACAATGACATGTGAATGTTCCTAATTTCTAACGGGTATATTCGTTCATAATAGTCGAAACTGTTTCCACTAAAAAATCTAATGTCTCACCAAAATGTTTCCAGTTTATTAACCAACTCTTATACAGCCTCCGTTAGCTTGGCGGCTAAGGTGATGAACTTATTAAAAATACACGTCAAATATTGACACTAAAACCGACTTCAAATTACCGAAATTGAACCAAATGTCGGAACAAACTGTCGGAATGGGACCGGTGGGGTGTCGGTCAGTAAAAAAAGTAAAGTAAAATAATTACAAAATCTGGTCCAAAGATACATAAAAAAACAAACATAAAAAATACACAGTCGATTAACTAATTCTAACAAAGCTATTTACAGAGGAGGAAGATAAATAGGGACCTTGGAACAGATTCTAGGCTACTTTTAATACTGAGAAATAGGTTTCTGTGGGAAAGGTGTGTGAACAAACAATTCAACACAGGTGCCTCGGTCATCAGCGAGAGTAAACATAGTATCTACATTTTTTTTTTTTTTTTTTTTTTTATATTTGGTTCGCCAAATTGACGCCGCCCGCCTGGTGGTAAGTCGTGACGACGTCTAGCGATTGTGGGCCACTCTCACAGCACACATTACTATTGAGAGTGGCCCTCAACTTGACGACCTACTGATGTGCCTCTTCACGCTCCGCTTAAAGAACCCAGGATTATATGTGGGAGGAAACACGTGCACAGGCAGGGCGTTCCAGGCCACTATCGTTCGGCAGAGAAACGAACGTTTAAAACGTTCGGTTCTCGCGAACATGCTATCCACTGTGTGGGGGTGGCATCTCTGCCCGGCACGAGTCGTTCGGGATCGGAAGGAAGAGGGTGGGATCAGATTGAAGAGCTCTTCAGAACACTCGCCGTGGTAAATACGGTAGAATGCGGCCAAGGAAGCTATTGTTCGGCGCTGAGCTAGCGGCTCAAGGCTTCCCGTTACCTCCGGACAACCAATAATACGGATAGCCCGTCGCTGCATAGCGTCGAGAGCGTCCAGCAGATACTTCGCGGAGCCGTCCCAGAGGTGAGAGCAGTATTCGACGCAGGGTCTAATCTGCGTCTTGTACAGCAGACACCTCTGGTCCGGTGTAAAGAATCTCTTTACCTTATTCAGTATTCCTAGTTTCCGCGAAGCTAGCCCTATACATCTTTCGATGTAGTTTTTATTATTGAGCTCTCGACGAACGTCTATGCCAAGGATATCAAGGTTGTCCTTCATTGGTAATAATGCATTCTGAAGAGAGGGTAGGGGAAGGAAAGGGGATTTCTTCGCAGTAAATGCACACGCCTGTGTTTTGCGGGCATTGAACTCGACCAGGTTCTCGGTACCCCATTGAGAGATACTGTCGAGGTTACGGTCGAGATCAGCCACGAGTCGTCGTCTCTCCTCCTCAATCTCAGATCGCCCCGCCGTCGGACGAACCGAGTAACTCCCGTGCAGTGTGCTGTCATCTGCATAGCAATGAATGTTCCCGAGGGATAGCATATCATTGATATGCAGAAGAAAGAGAGTTGGTGATAGTACGGACCCCTGCGGTACCCCGGCATTCACTTGCAAGAAGCGAGAAGCCTGGCCATCGCAGAGGACCCGCACTCGGGGCTCGTTTAAAAAGCTGGCAATCCAGCTGCACAGTTGAGGAGGTAGACCATATGCCGGAAGCTTGGAAAGGAGCGAAGCATGCCAGACCCTATCGAAGGCTTTGGCGATGTCCAGGCTAATAGCCAAGGACTCGCCGTGCCTTTCCATAGCCCCACCCCAGACATGCGTTACGAATGCCAGAAGATCACCCGTTGATCGCTTTGGCCTGAAGCCGTATTGTCGATCATTGATTAGCGAGTGATCCTCTAGGAATTGCATGAGCTGCTTATTTATAAGGAGCTCAAGCACCTTGCAAATGACTGAGGTGACAGCTATGGGTCGATAGTTGCCTGGATCGGACAGATCCCCTTTCTTGGGGATCGGTTGTACGTTCGCCTCCTTCCAGACCTCCGGCACGAGCCCTGAAGAGTATGACAGGCGGTACAGACGCGTTAATACTGGAGACAACTCAGCTGCACATTTTCGTAGCACCACCGCCGGAATGCCGTCAGGGCCACTGGCTTTCCGCGTGTCGAGTGACCGCAGCACTGCCCGTACATCACATTGCCTGATAACAATATCAGGCATTGTGTGGCCACAGTTGGCGATGGCGGGGGGCTGCAGGCCACGGTCGTCGACCCGGGAATTAGCCGCAAAGAGGTCTGCGAGCATATCCGCTTTCTCTTGGGCTTTGTGAGCCAGTGTTCCATCTGGGTAACGCAGCGGTGGCAACGAGGGCTGACAAAAGTTAGATTGCACGGCTTTGGCCAGTTGCCAAAATCCACGGCTGCCCGTGGGATGGGAAGTGAGCTCCTGACCAAGCCGCGCGACGCGCTGGGCATCCGCTCTCTTAAAGGCCCTCTTACTCGACTTTGTGGCCCGGTTGTACGCTGCTTTGAGGTGGCCCACGTTTGGGTCGCGCACAGCCCGGGCCCTGATCCAGGCGCGATATGCCGACTGTTTTTGTCGAACAGCTTTGGCACAATCTCGCCCGAACCAGGGACGGGCTCTGCGGATACTGGCGACATCAGTGAAAGGGATGTAATAATCCATCCCTAAACTGATCTCGCCAGCAATAGCAGAAGCACTATCCGAAGGAGCCTTTCCTACAAAGCAGCGCTGGCTCCAGGGGACGGACGCAAAATAATCGCGTAGACCGTCCCAATCCGCTGACGAGTAGTGCCATAGTCGTCGTGACGTTTGCACAGGACGTGCAGGAGGTGACACCTTCATGCCAGCGTGAACAACACAGTGGTCGGAACTACCCAGTGGGGCTCCTACCGAAACACTGTACTGGGCTGGGCGACTCGTCAGCAGTAGATCCAGCAGAGCGGGCGCGTGATCTGACCTGTCTGGTATCCGGGTGATCCCGCATACCATCTGGGTCAGACCGTGGGAGAGAGCGAACGCATGGGCGGCTCTACCCGCATGATCAGTCTTGAGGGACCCCAGCCATTCAATGTGATGGCCATTGAAGTCCCCCAGAAACACTAGGTCAGCGTTCGGGAACCGCACCTGCGCTTCATCAGCCGTCTCGCTGAGGTACTGGAAGAGCTTTGTTGTCTCAGAATCCCCTGTGTGGGATCGGTAGACGCACACGTAGATCTGGCTCATAGAGCCATGGTCTACGTGCAGCCAAAGGACGGAATTGGAGGGGTTCTCTAGGCAGCGCAACCGGCGGCAGAAAACATCCGCCCTAACGAACACGCACACCCCGGCTTTGTCTCGAAATTGTTCCTCGATGACATAGCCGGGGTAACACAGGTAAGACGTGTCGTCAGGGCGGCGTATTTGTGTCTCCGTGAGGAACATCACAGCGGGCCGTGCCGTCTCAAGGTGGTGGTGGACGGTATCGAGGTTCGCATGGAGTCCACGGACGTTAGTGAACTCCACCTCGAAATGTGAAGTTGTGGGGTTTCCTAGGGCCGCTGTGTAACGTTTATTTCTTTTTTGTTGCACTGCCATTGTAGATTTTGAAGAAGAAGCGTGAAGACAGGGCGACATTTGGTGCAGCAGTAAGTGACAAAGCGTAGGGGCTAGCTTTGTCTAGAACCGTGTGGTTAGGTCGGAGCCGACCCGCCGGACGGAAGGGCTCCCAAACCCCCCTGATGCAAGGCCGCCGCTACCCCACACCGGTTACCACCCGGAGCGGCGATCCCACATCAGGATTATGCGCAACATGTGGGGCAGCCTCCTGGGGTGGTTGGCCCCAGGCGGGCCCCATGACTGTGTTGCGGGCGGCCGCGGCAACGCCGTTGCTAAGGGTCTCCCTGGCCGGCGAATCGACCCACACCACCCACACTAGACTCCGTTTCGCCCCCACTGGTCCCATGCCTGCTGCACCATACATCGCCCCGGGCCCGGCGGTGCAGCTGCTGAACCCCTAACGCAACCCAGCCTGGGCTGGGTTACTTGGGGGGCTTTAGCACAGCTGCACGGTGGTACCCCCCCGGACCAACACTGTTGTACCACCTGGTACCCACGTAGGGGCCGAAGCCACTCCATAGGTACCGTAAATTAACGAGCCTCGTCCGTTTATCAGCAGGTGCGCCACTAGCAGGTGAGGTCGCTGGGGCCCTATAGATGTTGGTAGAGCCCCTTTGCACCCAAAAATACACATATCATAAACATATATCAATATCCATTAACACAAACATGCACCCCAACCAAACATAAATGTTTCACCAAAAGCAAACTAATAAAAAACTATACACATCCACGTGACTGCGCTTGCAACCAACCACAACACACGAATCAAACTTTGAGTGAAGTGAAGCGCACGTTTTCGGGCAAAACTGGAAGTTTGCACCCGAATACCGAAATAGAGTTTTAATTAGTGGCCAGTTAACGAATATTCGTTTCGCACTGCACATTTTATTTACGGCCAGTTGCTCAGTTTAATTTGATGTGAGTGTTTGAGTTTGTGATGTTTGCGGCGTTTTAGCGCTCATAGTAATATTTATTTCGACAGTAGTTTTGAAATTAATTCTACTTTTATAGAGCTAACAATTTTTACTTTATAATTTTCACGTTACCATACCACGGACATAGTGAGAAGACTGAGAAGGACCTTACGAGTTAGTGTAGTGTAATGTGAGTGCTATACTTTAAGACATCAAGAACAAAGTGTCATTATTCATTAATATAGAGACAATAAGAAAAATGCCAAAGGACACATTCTTACATCTTAATTATTTATCAATTTAAGTTCGATACAAATTACTTATTAGTCTTAAGGCTAGATTGTAATTATAGTTATGAAGTAACATATTATTACTATGTTACTACATAAACAAGACAAAAAATACTTGACCAAACCCCACGGAAACCTTATATCTGAATAAAAAAAAAGCCTAATAAATATTTAGCCAAATTCTAAATGTAATATTACTTACCAATTTGCACGATCGTTTCAGTCGGTTTACCTGATATCCGATCACACAAACAAACCAAAACTACATAATCTGAGAGATAAATAAATAGTGCTAATAATTATCTTAATTTTATTTTTTGCATCCTTAAGGACGTACCTACTACCTAGTATTAAAATAATAATAAATCACAAATAAAATAAAACCTATGACAATTAATAATAAAGTCTATTAAATATACTAGCTGTCCCGGCGAATTTCGACTACCTTTTCCTGAATCTCCACGAATATTTCAAGACCAAAATTAACCAAACGGTCTAGCAGTTCCCGAGTTTTACCGAGACAAACGAACGGCGATTCATTTTTATTTATATAGATAGATAGAAGACAGATAAAGATATAAGTAGGTCATCTCTATTAATGTTATTTTATTCGTAAAATATTTTTCATAAGAATATAAATTGTCTTGACTAGAATGTTTAACAAGACCTTTGTACGTGATATAAATGTAGATTATAATTACGTGTGTCAGAGTTCCCGCGAGTTGCGAGGGGTCGTGAGTTTCTCATGCGACAGACCGAGACGGGGCCACCACCATTGTATGTGGTGTACATAGAAAACCGCTGGGATATCGCCTGTTGCCGTATAAAAAAAAAGAAAAATAAAAGAGTGTAACGAACTCGATGTTTAAATTTGAAATCTTTCAATTACCGTCAAATTTTATTCCTTGCTGACACTTGATACTCCAGCGTAGGATACTCCAGCGTAGAAGGTTAATCCCAATTAATTCCAAAGAAATAAATAGAACAGGAATTATTTTTAAAATAAATAAGATTAGGTAACGTTATTAAACTATCTTAAAACTTACTATATTAATTGGTGGTTAAATTTAAATGGATAGCAAAAATCTTATCGCCCCTTAATTAATAAGCATCAGATAAATATTTTTAAAGCATATATTTTTTTTCTGCGAATAAACCAATTGTTTAACAATAGTAGTACTAGAAATAATAATTAAAAATATACACCAATAGTGTATTGCCTTTTTTCTTTAAATGCGTCAAATAAAGAAATTTAACGTACAAAAAATGTGATTTGCATATCAAAATACGAGTATACTGATTGCACAGCAAAACCTACTAAAGTCTTGGGGCAATCCGAGTTGGATAGATTAGGTTAGATAACTAAAGGAGGGAGCACAACTCCAGCCTCCAGTCTTTGTGGATTTTTTTTACGTAGAAATGGTCCTACGTAGATCAATCCGACTTAGATATGTTAGGTTAGATTAGTATTTTTATATAAATAAATATGCGTCACGAAATTAAATTGCTGCTAAAATAAATATATTTTGAGGTAATTATTTGCTGCGCAATCAGTATTTTTGCTTAGAAAAGGTTTTTTTTAGTACGACACGAAGGTTTTTTTTATTAGCAGTTTAATAATACCCTAAGTTCTTACTAGCTTTTTGCGGTTTGAATATTTGTACTGCAAAGTACTATTTGTTTTGGAGTTTCGGTGTTATACATTACTTAATACCTACCTGCAAATAGTTAGTTATCCAGTTCTGCACAAAGTTGGCTTAGATTAAGTACTAGACGGTGTTGTGAATAATATTATAGTATTTGATTCGACCCGGAGATAAACCGGGATCTTTGTAGTAGCCATTGCTCATAGGTCGTACATTCAACCGGCTTAGCCACAAAGACCGTTAACGTGTGCAGTAGTATACTTCTACCACTTAGAATTAAAAAGAAATACTTTATTTTTGCATTAAAGTATGAAGCTACCTACAATCAATCACGCATTTTGGCACAAAAGGAGTATGCAAAGGGTTTAAACGGCCCTTTTTTGCCAGTAAGTTTTTTTATCCCACGTAATAGGTGGCAAGCTTATTGCCCCAGTACTTATGTTTGCCAGACATCGATGTAATATAAGACATATTTAGTCGATGTTGCCAGAACATTGTCCGTTGCTTTTGGAAGTATGATTAAAAGTGAGTTATTTAAGTTTCACCATCTGGACACACGTAATAATATTGGTGTATCTAGATGACGACATAATACGATGTTCTATAGTTAATTTTCAGCAACTCAACCACGTGTCTGTCAGTCTCTCATCTCCAGATAGTGGCTAACCCATATATTCTGGTGTACCTTTTTACACTATCAATTTTTTTTTAGTAATATTATAAATTGATTCTTATAGGATAGCTTAGAGGCGGTGCAATAAAAACCTTCGAATGGAAATGGTCGGATTAACGCCGAAGATTAACTAATATCAATATAATTCAATTAATTTAGTTCATTTGAAACTCAAATGGCGAGTAACGAGAAAATTTAAAGATATTTTCAAGTCAAAACTTCAAACTTTTCTATCAATTTACTGAATAATTGGCGTCGGCTGTCACCATTGAATATTATAGAAATCGAAAGTTCGAGAGAGTTGAAATACTTCACACAAGAATTTCTTCTTTTTATTTCTGAACTGAGTATTGAACTGTTAATGAAACAACTGATTCTTAACTTACATACACACTCAAGTCATGCCTTTCTGTCTGGAGGGGTAATATAGAACTGTATTGTAAATCTACTTTTCGCCAGTCATTTTGACAGTTCAAATTATTTAGTTATGTATGTTATTCTATAATAAATAAGTAGAAATAGTTTGTCAGTACATTTATTAAAATTAACGAAACATAAGTGGCGATATCATAGTCATAACAAAGTATAAAACAAAGTCGCGAGTTCCCTATGTATGCTTAGATCTTTAAAACTACGCAACCGATTTTAATGCGGTTTTCACAAAAGGATAGAGTGGTTCTTCAGTAAGGTTTTTGTGTATTTAATTTGTCAAGCGGGCGAAGCCTAGTAAAACTATAATGAAACAAAAATAGTGAACGGATTTTCTTCCAGTTTTCACAAATCAGATTTCGGATGACAGGAAATAAAGTTATGGTCATAATAAGCTGTGCCGGGCTGAAACTGCTATCAGATAGTTGTTTCTTCAATTAAATTTCTCAGTTTTAATAAGGTGTAGTCTGTGTAACTAATTTATATCACTCCTTTGTGCCTTTCAAATTCAATACGAACGGTAAATGGTACGCCATTTATTTTTGGTTTGTGCGATTAACCGCTACGCTTGAGCGGATATAGATAGGCAAAAACTATTCTCAGATAACTGCTAAAGTGATACCTGAATCATGCTTTTGTGTAGTTTGTAGACTTTACTGTCTATTTGAACTTTTTGCAATGGAAATTAGTTGTTAAAACTTTTTTCAGGTGGTTTACTTTTAGCCGCATCTCGACCATCAGTTTTGCAAAATTTTTGGTGGTTTTTGAGTTTGTTCGTTACAACAATACACCTGAAATACAAATCTTTACTCTTAATAATATTACTAGCAGAAGCTTGCGACTTTTCGCGCTTGCACCGTTACTATCCACTGGTGAAAACCGCATGAAAATCCGTTGCGTAGTTTTAGATAGAGAAGATGTAAGCATACATAGGGAACGGGCGATTTTGTTTTATACTACGAGTATGTTATGATTATGATAATAAATAGAAATGTGGAAAAATATAAATGTTTTGTTCAATATGTAAGCAAATGCATTAAAAAGTCATTCCCCATGCAAGAATGCATCGCAAGTCTGATGAAGTTCGTTATACAAAGTTAAATTCAGAATTGTCAACACGATAGGGCGTTATGTCGTCTGGTCGCCGACACTCTTTGCATACAGATGTGGCTATTCTGTATAATGTCGGCGTAATGGTTGCTAGTGCTGGCACTACCTCGGTTGTTCCACCTTTATACCTTCCTCCATTTATGTATAACTTGAGTTTTTTCTGAGTTCGATTGTTTAGAAGACTTGGTACCTATTGTTTTACTCGTTTATAGGTACATACTTTTGTTGTGGTATATAAAGTACCTACTGGACGCCCGATTCGCCCACATGACAAATTATATACTAAAACCTTCCTCGAGAACCATTCTATCCATTGGTGAAGACTGCATCAAAGTCCGTTCCGTAGTTTTAATAAAGGTTATTAGGACATTAGGGACGGACAGACAGCGGAAGCGACTTTGTTTAATACTATTTGTGATTATGATGCCGTATGATATGCCGTTATGATTATGATATGTGATACGTATTATCTGAATATGTGTTTTGAAGTATATTTTAAGAAAGTTATCGGTAGCTTAAGGGCCCAGACCGCGCACGGATAAAGTCGATTTTGAGCGACAGCAGCGCTATTGTTGCCCGAATCATCCGACGGGCGGGTGAATGACCCAGAGAGCGCGATTTTGAAAATGTTTTGCGACAAACGTTCCACGTTGAGTTATTGTTATTGAAGTTGAATATTTACAGCATAACAAAAATGTTGAATTATTGGAAATAAACGACTGCCTATTTGTAAAATATTCCAAGAGTAGTTTTCGTTATAAAATGATCCTAATTACTAGATAAATAAATAAGAGTAGTTTGAGACACAATTTTTATGATTTTCTATTTATAATAAACAATCAAGAGCAGGTCCGGACTGACCTTTTTGTATTCTACTTACCTAAAATTCCAACTACGAGTACCTATGTATTTATTTGTAATTTTACTACCAAAGTTTATTCTTATTTCGTAAAATTTTCATTGAATAAAATAATTGCAAATTCAGTAGGAAGTACGGTCGAAATAACATCACGCCTTTCCTCGCTAGTGTTTATATCTACGCAAGGAAATGTGCCTATTGCGTAAACTCAAATACTTTTTGATTACGATCACCTCGCAATCTAAAAAATCTTCTAGGGTTGTACAAAAAATTGTCAATAAATGAAACACAAGTATAAAAATGGTTCATATAATTAAAAGTAAACAAAATATGAGTCGCCACCTAAAAAGCGTGCTAGGGTTGTACAAAAATTAGTTATAAACAAACATGAAATTTATAAATTATTCATATACTTAATTAAACGAAAGTAAACAATAACAAAATATGAGTTTAAGAGTTTCTAATGTTTTTTTCATTTTAATGATTACTGATCAAATTCTGATTTCTACTAATTTGATGATAAAATCAATTGCTATTGCAAAACCTATCAGAATGAAAATGTTACCAGCTGCCCGATTCACGTAATAAAAACCGTAGCGTAGTGACTTAAAAATGTCACTTCGCACACTTTTTAACCGACTTAAAAAAAGAAGAAGATTCTCAATTCGCTGTATTTTTTGAACCGATTTTGATGATTTTTTTTTTTATTTGAAAGCTGGTGATCCCGTGTGGTCACATTTTAATTTCATTAGGATCGGACCTTGGGTTTACACCAGGTAACTCTTCAAAATCGTATAGGAATTGTATAGAAAATGAGCTATTGGAAGATTTATGACAATCCAAGACTAGATAAGTAAGTGCGTTAAAAACAGAAAACCAAAAGGCGATTTCTAAGTTTCTAAGTTAAAACGACTTTTGAACTGGCGTGTTTACGTGAATCGACCGGCTGGGTAGTTAAGTTACCTCAGTCTCTTTCAAAATCATTAGACGTTCTTCTCTTTCAAAACACGTAAAGCTCTTTCTTTCCTCTCTTTCATAGCCTCTATGACATTGGGCGGGTCACGAATAGGCATGCTTCGTGACTGCCGAGGATCAACTAATTCTGGAAGGAGGCAATCGTAATAAAATCTAACTAATTTTATCTCCATTTTCTCCTTCCAAAATTTATCGTCCTTTTCTATAATATAAACTTTCATAGGTACAGTAGCACCAAACCAGATGCCAAGCATGCAAACGTTTCTTTTAGTTATATGTAGCTGTCCCTGAATTTGGAAATACCAGTAATGATTTTTATTTATGACATAACCCTTGGAAGCCTTGTCCTTAACCCAAAAGGTATGTTTGGCCATTGCTTCATCAAGAGTCATGCCAGCTAAAGAATGTGGGCACTTAATTTCAATTAAACCGTTTGCATAAATGCCATCTGGTGTAGTACCAAGAAATTCATATTGATCGTCGACGAACAAACCGCAACCTTGTATACTAATATTCTCTTGAATTTCTAACTGTCTAATTGCAGTTTCTTCGTTTTCGATACCGTACTGTACAGCAGGCAAACTGGAGATATTACTACCATAAACGATTTTACAAACAAGAGCAGCACAACTTGTGCTCTCTCGTTTTTTACAAACTTCCCCGAACGATGATGAGGTTAGTAATTTTCTCCTTGTACTCATCCACTCAGCACTACTTCTTTGCAAATGGGTCGACCTTTCAAGCTCCTCTCTTTCAGCACAAGACAACTTTAAATCAACTAAAAAAGATGACTTGGCTTTCTCATATAATTCTGGACTCAGATCAGGTTTTTCGCAGTTTGGTCCATAGTGAGCGTCTTTCGATACAGTGCTGTGGCTTTTTTTCAATCTTATTTAGCAATTAAACGGTTTCTACGATTACTATTTTCCACTTTCGCGATCAAAGGATTAGGACTAGATTTAAATATGACTTCATGAGTTTTACTATGAATCGATTCCGTATTAAAAGACACAACAGCAGCTGCGCATCGGCCCGCATAAGAACCACGGGAAGAATAATTTACACGCTTACCCCCAACTAATTTGGCAATTACTCCGTTAAAACTTTCAACTATATTACTTGTGCAATTATGAATACACAAACTTCTAGAATGATATGACAGTCTTTTACTTAAAATTTCTACCGCGTCCATTAATCCGCATCCAACAATTGCTGGAAGTAACCCAACAGGTTCTATTCGACGAGTGTCAGGTCTACAAAAATACTCCTTGCAATGTTGGTGATTACCAAATACGTGTTGTGGACCATTTAGAATATCTTCACTAAGATTTTTTATTTTTTCTTCGAGTGACTGATTTTGATCCCCCCAATATTTAATCGCGCATTTTACACCCGTTCTTAAACGCAAATACCTTTCTTTTAGGAATTTCCGCAACTCGCAAGGATACTTAGTGTCTTTCGACAATTTCTCCAAGCTATTGCAGTAGTTTCGTAAAAGATGATTTTTGCATTCAATTTTCTCTACTATTAAATTATCGTACGGACGCGAATCTAATATTTTTTTATAAGTACTGGAATCGCCGTCTGCTACAAATTTATTATAAATTACACCGTGATCAACAAAGGAACGTTTAAACCCCTCAACTATTATGGTCGATTCCATCCCGGTAGATGATCTTGAATAATTCTTGAAACAATGGTGTTCCGGGGGCTGACTGTTGTTCTTTGCGGCTCGTGCACAGACTACGCAGTATTTATTTTTAACTCCAAAAAACAATACTTTATTAGTTTTAATGCCAATTATCGCAGCTGCGCCGGATAAGGCGGAAAAATTCTTACCATAAGATCTCTTGCTCCAACAACCGTCAACAGCAACAGATATTAATGGTGTACCATTTTTATCAACACTACCTATAGACACTGCGTACTCCGCTTCTTCCTTGACAGCTTCTGCCATGGAATGTGCTGCTGTCTTTTCCCACCAATCGCAAACCGTATTATTAATTTCATTGTACAATGAAGGTGACATGATTGGTAGGGCTACTGCGGCACTTAATGTTTTTAACTGAGAGTAGCTCCCACCAGATGATATGATACCAGACACAATTTGATGATTCACTTCCATGCTATCTTCTTTCTTTTCAACCAAACACACAGTAAATTTCATATTACACATACTACATTTTATGATGAGTTTTGAGTCCAGACCAACTTTTACTTCACCTATTATACTGAGGTAACTTAACTTACAATCCATTGGACCGTGGTCCCCTATGGCCTGAAGAGCTTTAAAAAAAAAAGAAATATCCACTACTCTACGCCCAACTTCCACTTCATCCACCTTTCCCTCTTGACGGTTGTCAATAACTAGTTCCTGTAAAGAAAGATAATGGCTTGATTTTTATTATAAAAAATAATTCAAAAGGTATGGGCCAAATTTCTTCAAACATAGCTAAGAACTCCCTTAGAATACATCTTTGAAACACAGAACACTAGATCAAAATCTTAAACGTTTTTATCAGTCTTCGTCAATTATGAAAGTGAATAAATAAACATAATAAAAAACTGGTTGCTTGTAAAGTCGGTTTAGGACGATAATTTTATCGGATAACGTCATAATATTATTCTCCATCGCTTGTACTGCGCTCTCGCTTGACCCTAGCGTGACATAATGTGACACTTTTTTGTGCGTGTTGCCGGTGTTCATCGATTTATAAGACGTTATCACGTCATAAATTTAATAAATCCGACTATATGCATAAAAACTCAAAAGGTAAAAAGAAAACAAGTCTACGGTCTTGAATTATGTTACATAAAAATAAATAAGAACACTATTGTAATAAATCGAATTCAACAGTTGAGACCCATTGAAATCCTCACAGGCTCGAAGATATTCCTGACTAGCTAAATATTTCTTTAGAAATAGGCCCCGACTGCTAAATACGCTATATTACAATGGTGTTGTTATTTATTTTTATTACACATTTTCATTTTTTAATCTGTCGGGTTTTAACATTTTTATTGTTTATTTATTTATATTCATAACTGACGAAGACAAATATAAAAGTGCAAAAGAATTCATACAATATTATGTTCGTGATGAACAGAAATTATAAATTTCCTTTACGCTATACGTATTGGTTTTTTATGGCGTCACTTATTCTATGTCACTCGGGCTTAGAAGACAATTCTAATGATACTAAAAACATTAAAATCGGTTCAATAATTTTGAACTTATTGTGCCACAAAGATATATTACTTAGTATACATACATACATACGTACACCAGTCGCGTAAAAGATAATATTTTACAAAAAAAATTCTTGATTTTGGTAAAATACGAGATTTGAACGTGAATTTTCTTTTGAGAAAGTAATTGAGAAGTATGTGTTTGTCTCACAATGAAAATAATAAATATTGCAAAAAAAAACTGTAGGTACTGAGATTTTGTCTTCGCCCATCACTAGCTAGTTTGTTTATTTATGTAACAAGTCTACAAGAATTACGTATAACAAATTACCTCTATACAGCGCGTAGCAGTGTTGCTCGGAGTCTCGGCCTGAAGGTTTTCTTCATTTTCAGTACTGGAAATATTATTCATCAATATCCACTTTTTATTTATTTTGTAATTTTTGTACAACCCTACGCCAGGCACGGCGCGCGCGCCTCCGTGCAATTTCTGATAGGAAACATACCTACTTCCACTTCCACATATTTAGACATGATGAACATGAAAACTAATAATACTGTAACTAATAATAGTGTAAGCAAACTCATTGCTTTGAAATACATAAATATATGAAAACTAATACTATATTATGTAATAAAATTTATTATTATGAAAATTGTTCCTATAGAAATTGACTTTATTACTTATATAGATATTGAAATTACGTAATTATTACCTACTGGACATTGTAATTTTTCTTCTTAGACTGACATACCTAATTGTGTACCTATCTAATTACATGTCAAATCGATATTTACATGCTGTTGTAGGTATATGTCTGAATCAGGCGATCTAAATCATTGTACCTATTTGCTTTGTAATGTACCTACCCTGTTCAAAATGCAAATAGATTATATTATTATTACTACTAAGACATGATAAGCATACACACAAATAAAAGTAATAAAACTAGGATTTTTACTTGACACTAACACAAATCTAGTAAATTTTTTCTAGGTATTTAGGACAAGACGTAGTCAAGTAGGCAGGTAAATAAATAAGTAGGGAGGAACTTACATTTTATTCCGAGATCTTTTGGCTTTCACGTTTTTATAATGCGTACTAAATTTTCTTTTCGCTGGCATGGCACTCAGCAAATTATCCTGCGAAAAGAGACCCTCGATTACCAATTACGTTTATGATACCTATTGCCTTTATCATGTTGAAAAATCTATGTATGTCGTGCAGAGAACTATATACCCCGCCAGTTCATATCTCGAGAAAATAAGGTGGGCAGGGCTTTGATTGTTTCAAGCCTGAATTGATACCTACTTTACAAGGTTCATAAAATGACCTACGCAACAAAGTAAATAATTTTGTATTTCTTACGATTTATATCTAGTTCCATCATGGTTTTCTTTTAGACTTTCATTATATCGGTACTTTCTATTTACTGAAAGTAAATTAGTTATAAAAATATTGTACTTACAGTTTTTCACAAAAAACACAAATTCACAACACGTAATTTTGCTGTAGCATCCGACACGCGTGGAGTCACTTTGAAATTCTATGGCGCACTGGCGATTAGTTGCGACGATCGTTCTATCGGGACGCGTTTGAATTTGCATACATTTTTCTATGGAGAATTTACGTAAAACATATCTAGATTTTAGGGCTTTAAAAGGGGAAGTCTTTGTTTGTAAAGGTACAAAAAAAAGTACATGGTTATATTTATTGGCTTTTTCAGTGTTCAAAAAGTGTTTCTTTTTATCAATTTGTGTTGATTTATTGGGTTAAATCTGAAAAATACGAAGGCGGGTTTTCGAATTTTTTCTCAATTTTGTGCGTTTGTTGACGTTTATTATATAACAACTACAGGGTTTTAAGAGTTAAAATTAGCACTAACATCATTTTTGGTCTTTCATTTTAATATATACAAATTATCGTTGTTATTAATCATATGTAAATAGGTTAAATATGAAAAATCGTAACACTCTTTTCGGTGATTTTCACGATCTGGGCCCTTAAGGGATAGACATAATGTATTTTGGACTGTGTCTCTCTTTATACGGGAGTGCTAAGCGCCATAGCGGTTACTTTTATCTTTAGATTATAATTAACCGAACCTTTCCCCAACTTAGTTGGAGTCGGCTTTCCAGTCTAAATGCGATTCGGCTGAACTTCGATATTTTCCATGAAGCGACTGCCATCTGACCTCCACAACCCATGAGCGATATCGAAGTTCTGTAGTTAGACCGGTCGGATTTTTGATATAGGGCTCCAATTACCCCTAACGACTGTCATAGATGTTCGTATGACACCGGGACCGACGGCTTAACGTGCTCTCAGAGGCACGGAGGGGTCTCAGTGTCTTAAGAAATGGTCAATCCTAAGACCGGCCTGACTAGATGTTGCTTAACCTTTGCATTGTGTTCACATTGTCGGTTACCACTAGACCACGAGCCCCTCCTTATGTCTTTAGATATAAGCATTATTTAAATGTTACTGTGGTCAGGTGTAACTTGGATGAAACGTCAGGTAATATATCAAACAAATGATGTGAAAATTTTCGAGAGACTAAAATAGTTGAGGTTTAAAAGTATAGACACCATACCTACATTGAATTTACATGCAAAGCAAAACAAACTGACTCAAAGCAACTTGTAAACCACAATCAAACAAGTTTTACGAAATGCTTCAACTGCAGTTCGCCAAATGCACAATATAATAAACAGTTTAGACGATAAAACCAGTGCAGGCAAGACTGACTCAACTGGGACAAACTATGAGTGAAGTTGGTAAGTGCGGTCCATTGCAGTATGCATAAGTTACTCACTGCTCTTCACTTCGATTTGTTTCATAACTTCATACTTGAGGCTCTTGGTTGTAAACTTAGTGGAATGATTCGTGTTTAACATACAGCCAAAACAAGAATAAATAATGAAAGAATAGGTATCTGACTGTCTGATTGATATCTTTAATGAACTTGGTGCAGACCTGATGGCCGATGGGGCCCTTACCTACAATTAGCGACGAGGTGTTATCCCCAGGGAAGCCACACATTGAAATGACGAGGAACATAGTGGGGACAAGTTACTCGCCTCGCCGCAGTTTGTCGGATTTTTAGCGTTAGTCAAAGGAATGCGCCACAACGCGATGAACATAGCGAGTAGAGGAGCGTGTGGCTACTAGGGCAACTCGAGTGGATATCGTGTGGCCGCACCAAAAGATCTTATAAGTCCTACTCTATTCACTAAGATTTAACAGAATATTGAACACTGACATCGAATTTACGGTGTACCCCTCAGGCTCTGTGTACACAGAGCCTTACAGTATATTATCTAATAACGCTATAATTAATAATCGAAAGCTGAAAACGACGCTGTTAAGTAGAGTAACAAAAATTACTTAAGCAAACGCGAATAAAATACATTAACGTTTTTGGCAACCCTATTCTCGCTACACAATGTTGACGAACTGAACTTGTTTGAACTACAAAACACAATTCAAGTACAATAGTACAATAGTTTGTCTTTAGTTGTCGATGACAGCTACGATTGAGGAGGTACAAATAAAACTACTGTTTAAGTTTAGATCCTTTCAATACATAGTTACGAGGATTGTCTGTTTTTTTTTTTTTTTTTTATCTTTCACGCGTCAGGGAGATTTTGACAGGAGCTAGTGCTGTTTTTGTCGCTGATTATGCCGAGTAATATGAAATTAACATAACGATGAGGTTTTTAAACAGACACATGTTATACTATTTGTTAGTATTAATAATATACATAGTTATTAGACCATGTATTAGATACAGGACCCGTAGTAACTTCTAAAGTTACTAATTCTACGCATAACTACTAGAAATGCCTAGACTGTACGGATTGTAGGAATTTACAAACATTATATATCTATATCGGATATATCCCCTAGGCATAGGCAGAGGTGTATTGCACACCAACATTTTTGCGGGTAATTTAGTTAGTCGTTTAACGTAATAGGGGGCAAGGCTATTGCATTACCGCTACCGGGTATATACCTATACATAATAACCATTTTTTTGAACTCCGTACTTAAATTTCAACAGCCAGGATTCAGCGCCGATCTAACACTACAAGTTCAGCATTCCGAGCAAAGACTATGATGTTCCATGGCTGTACTGTATAAATAGTAGGGTGCCCTAAATTTAATAGTGAATAAAGTCTTGAGTTAACTGGATTTCTTACGTCGTAACTCGTAACTACCATTATAACGTACCGTTAACGTAGTCTTAGTAGCTTGAGTGATTGAGCTATTTAACGCGTTATTTGAAACATTTCAAAACTTGTAATCAAGGATACTAGAAAATCTATTATTATTCATCATTCATAACATTTACCAATCGCTCTGGACAGCTAATTACGAGTATAATAGAGCTATCACTCTATGACGTTTATCATAAAGTCCATTGTAACAACACTAACGTGTGAAGAGGCAAGGTCAAGTTTACGGCCATTGAGTTCGTGAGGTCATTGACCAAGTATTATGACGTAATTATACACGTTTTAAACTGAATTAATCTAATCTGATTATAATACTATTTGAAGAATGCCGATTACGTTTATTGGGGTTGTAGGTTTAGGAACTGAAACAGCCATTACTGGAGAAGAGAACTAATGAAGGTTAGACTTTATTTTAATATTACAGTGTTACTTATTTGTCATTTTAACTTTGACAATACCTATAAAGTATATATGTAATTATAGACCTACCCTATGACTTTTTAAAACTATTTAATACTAGCTGATGCCTGCAGCTCCGCCTGCGTGTTATAGTTTTCTTGCTCACCAGTTTGCCCGCTGCTCCGCCTGCGTGTTACTTTAGATCACCATAACGTTTTTATTTATGAACCGATTGAAATAAAACAAACCTTAAATGTTAAGTTGAATAAACCACAACGCATTACTGAAAACCGCATTCGAATCGGTTTAGCCGTTTCTGAGATTAGCGTGTTCAAACATTCAGACAAACAGACAAAAATTCTAAAAACCATTGTTTTGTGTTCTATTGCGTTCATAAAGCCCCCCTACAACAGTTTCTCTATTAGGTATATCTTCGATGTACAGACATCGACCACTTACAATTGTATTATATGTATTGATGTAATATCCATTGAGTTTTTATATTAAACTAGCTGACCCGGCAAACGTTGTTTTGCTTTAGGGGTGGACTACCCTTAACATTTAGGGGGATGAAAAATAGATGTTGTCCGATTCTCAGACCTACCCAATATGCTCACAAAATTTCATGAGAATCGGTCAAGCCGTTTCGGAGGAGTATGGCAACGAAAACTGTGACACGAGAATTTTATATATTAGATAGAGGTAGAGTGTCACCCGTTTTCGTCGTGGCGAATACTAAGCGGCTCTGATATAGGTTGCCCAGTATAGGTTTGCGTTCCACTAGGGGCGCCACCATTACATTAAAACACGTCATAAACAAAATCTCAGAATAATAACTACAAACAACTCAGACTAAAAGAATACCATAGACGGAACCAATATAACTAGCGAGTGAAGCCGCCAAAAGGGATACTATATTTGCAATGGGATACCATTTCGCTCGCCACCCCTTTGTGAGCAGCGAGTGTGTGCGCACGTGTAATCACGGTTGAACAAAATATTTTAAATATGCCGTATTGTGTGGTGAAAAGGTGTAAAAACACTTCAACTATTCATAGGAAGAATGCTGGATTATCGTTTCATAAGTAAGTAACTATTTCTTATTAGATTTCATATGTAACATTTTTCTAAATATTTTAGTTGCACAACTAGGAACACAAAACCTCCGCCATATTATACAGAGTTGCCATAAGTTTTTCATCATTTCCTTAAAATATTTTGCAGTATTTATGGGAATTTATAAAGTACTGAGTAAAAAAAATCAGTGTCATCAATGTTGACAAGCTCGATGTTTCTAATCATCATCATCATCAATCGTGGGTTAGTCCCGAACTCCCGATCCCATCTGTGTCCGGGATCTACTTAATATGTGGCTTGGACCTCCCAGCCTGTGTTCTGATCCAATATATTTATGTTACTGTGTCAGTAGTTTAATTTCAGTCTAACACTACAAAGGCCTTAACCCACTGATCGTTTAGTGAAAAGTGAGCGCACCTGGCCACGAGAACTTCAGCTATTGTTGTGTGTTGTGATACATGAATTGTTTTAACCGACTTTAAAAAAGGAGGAGGATTCGGATGTTCACTTTTTTATGTTTGTACGCGCTTAGGTCCGTCATGCGTAGACGGATTTGATTAGACTAGCAAAGCTTTTGAAGGAAAATCGATGGCATGTTATGACTGGTTCCATAGTCATGACAACTCGTGAATCTCACACACTTTACTTTTACTTTTTGTTTCTTTTTTTTTAATTTTTTATTTTAATTTTAACAGACCCATACACGACAAACTTATAATATCCTAAGGTTTTCTAAAATGTTTACTGTTTGTTCTAAGCTTAGCTGTTGACATTATTTTCCAGGTTTCCAATGGAACCTAATTTGCGACAGCAATGGACGAAAACATTAAGGAAGAATAGAGAGGATGACTCCTGGACTCCGACTGCTTTTTCTTTAGTCTGCTCCGCAAACTTTCAAGAACAGGATTTATATATAACTAAAAACGGGCTCCGTCGGTTACGCAAAAATGCTGTACCAACACGGGATTTAATATTTTGTGCACCTACGGTTATTGATTCTCCAAATTCATGCTGTCCCACTGAATCCATAGATAATCCTACACACTCTAGACCAAGTTCTACCGTTGAGTTATCTGGCACATCCGCTAATCAAAATTCTCCAAGTCTGGCAGTAGCGAGCTCAGACCTTGATTCTATCTTCGATACACCTAGAAAAAATAAACTTAGAACTCAGTTAAGAAAACATCAAATATTGACAACAACAGCTAAAAAGAAATTTAAATCTTTACAACAACAAGTTCGACGTTTAAAAAAAAGAATCTATCACTAATGTCAATCCTGAACGAATTAAAACGTAAAAATTTCATTAACCTTGATATACATAAGAATTTAACAGATAATGTGGTATCAACTGAAATATTCCACAGAACGTACCTGCGTTCTAAAGGCAAGAAAAAGCTAAAATTTAGCCCGGCTATTAAAAATTTTTGTCTAACGTTAGATTTTTACTCCCCTAAAGCCTATGAATATGTGAGAAAAACTTTCAATACCTGCTTACCTCATAGAAAAACACTAGCCAAGTGGTATACCCATATAAATGGTGCGCCGGGATTCAGTGAGAAATCTTTTACAGCTTTAAAAGAAACTGTCTCCCACAATACCCATTAGTCATTATGTGCCTTAATGTTTGACGAATGGCCATCAGGCAGCAGAAGCTATGGGATGGAAAGAAGTATATAGGGGTCGTTGATATGGGTGACGAAATTATTAATTCGTCCCATTTGGCCTCACAGGCATTTGTATTTAGGCTTGTGGGCATAAATAAAAATTTTAAAATTCTTTGGGTTATTTTTTAACAACAACTCTCACAGGGGAACAAAAGGCAAATTTAATAAAGACATGCCTAGTCAAATGTCATAAGGTGGGCGTAAAAGTTGTATCGCTAACATTCGATGGTCATGCAACTAATATTAGCGCCATGGAGATCTTAGGTTGCAAAATCAGTGACGTTAAAAAATTAAAAACAACTTTTAAGCACCCCTCAGAGGACAGGCAAGTTGCCTGTTTCTTGGACCCCAGCCACGTTATCAAAATGATTCGGAATCAATTAAAAGTAAAAAAAAATTTTATACACGAAGAAGGTTCTGTGCGATGGGAGTATTTCGTAAAACTTAACAAGTTACAAGAAAGTGAAGGCTTACACTTAGTGAATAAAATATCAAAAAGCATATACTTTTTAGAACACAAATAATGAAAGTAATACGAGGGTGGATTGAAACGTAATCGGCCTAACCAAGAAAATAAATACATAATAAATGAAATATATTTTTATTTTTAACGTAGTATGTGCATCTTTATTTTGTAATTTAATTGTAATTTATACTTACTTCATGTACAACTTCAACAATTCAACAAAAATTCAACGACAAAACTAGCATAACCAATTCTTATCTGTTGATCACTATAGCTAAACCCATCACAAAATCATAAACAAAACACGAAATATATTAACTTTGTCCTTGGGGATTCTAAAATTACTTGTGGCACCTGCATTGGGATGTACAAAATATTAATAAATATTTTTGTGCTAATCAACTTTTGTTTTTGACTATACCTTGTACTTACACTGGAATGAAGCTTTGTTCAGTCATCTTAAAAAGGATTCTTTTAATTATGAGAAAATGTTTTGAAAGCCAGTAATTAAAGTGTGTTTACTCAGTGTTTATCACGTTTTCATTTATTTTAACACTTTCCCATTTTAGGCACTTATTATAATAATCATTTGTGTAAATGATATAAAATAATTGCAGATAACATTTACTATAACAAATATTAATTTTCCATATGTCCACTATATAGATTTATAGATTTTTGGGAGATTTTTTCATTTGCTGGCAACATTACGCACACGCCGTTAGTGGTATCGGTACACGGAAATCGGAAATCGGAGTCACACGCACACATTGAAAGTGTCATTTGGCTTCACGTGTTTATTCTACATGTTCCGTCTATATTCTTCTTCTAGTCTGAGTACAAACAATAAATACTTCCATTTTTTGCCACGCAATAATTTAAACTGGGAAGCTGTTGTGACGTTACGTCATCCTCGCCTGTTCGGACGTGCAGAGTGGTTGTTAGTGGTTATCAGCGCTCTATAAATTCGTAGTATAGAGATAGTTGCCCTGAGATAATATCATTATGTAGGTATACCTAAATTTGTTACATTCCGATGGCAGATATTGTAGGTAACATAGGTATTGGTTGCTTTGTGCTTTGTCCTCTATTACGAGGGACCATTAAAACTGCAAATGTTGTGATGTTGTGTTTTTGCTAGGTAGAAATATCCAACAATATTCAATGTTTTACAGTCAGTTTCAAAGGTTTTCGCGAAACCATATTAATACTAGTCCCGTTACTGATTCTTGATCTGCTATTTTATACATTTAGCTTCTTCTTTTTTTTAAAACGTGGCTCCATCGATGTTCATCGATGATTTCGCCAATGTCAAGGCAATGCTTGATTAGTTGATAGTCCCGCACAGAAGAACTAGTTATTCCTAACTAGCTTCAGGTGCATGACAAGAAACGTTGATACATTTAGCTTCTAGAATCGATTTATGATAATCATTTTGTCACTGACTGTACAATAAGGGTTCGATGACTTTGTCTAAATTGTCTGGGCGTAGAAAGTCGACCCACGTCAGCCCTGTCAAAATATAATAGGGTATTTTTGCCATTTAGTTATCTCAACGCTAAATTTATATCGGTATAGTTTCTTCATATGTGAGGTAAAAATCATATTTATTTTCTTTTATACTGTAACTAGGACGTGCTAAGGGGCCCTAAGAACATCTAGGGCCATAATTATTCTCACCTTCACGATGTAGGTACACCTGATGACAAAAGGAATAAGCTCTACCTAAATTCCCAAAAGCTCGGCAGCGGCAATAGGCTCGCTCTTTGGTACGTGGTACCAACCGGTACTGGCGAAATGTGGCGTGATGAACGTCTAGGTATTCCCCTTCTTGGATATAGGCGTGACTTCGTGTAAACTATTAAAAGGTGTAACTTTACAATTGCCTGCAGGAGTCGTAATTCCTGGAAAAAAATACATTTGCTCTTAAGAATCTATCGAAGAAAATCTCTTTCTATATCTCTTTCAAGTTACAACTCGGTTCAGCAACAAAACCAAACAATCTTTCCTCTTTAAAGATGATATTACCTCAGGGCAACTAGGAGTATCTCTATACTACATATAGAGCGCTGATAACCGGTAACTTCCGCTTTCCTAACCTGGGAAGCTAAGTAAATTTAGGTATATATATATATATATATTATATACCTAAATTTGTTACATTCGCATGGCAGATATTGTAGGTAACATAGGTTTTGGTTGCTTGGTCAAGCTGCGTCCTCTATTACGCACCAGCAACAAACTCAAACAATCTTTCCTCTTTACATTGTAGTAGCCGATCAACGCGACTCCGTCCTCTCGATATATTTTTCTCGTTCCCGGTCCTCGTGGGAACACAATACTCGGATGTTACTCGGGGAAGATGTAGCTTCAATCCAGTGAAAGAATTTTCAAAATCAGTTTAGCAGTTACGTAAAGAAGGATAGATATAGACTTGCGGACGCTCCCAAATTCGTCCACACGGTAACATGGTTATTGCATCATTTTTCATTGCTATTCTACTCCTACTGATCGTAGCAAGATGTTGTATAGCCTATGCTATTTACTAAAGGGATAAATACACGATTGCAAACGCGGTTTTAAACGTGGCATTAAAAGGAGCGCTTTGCTAGCTACACGGTTTAAAACCAACAGTGTTGAACAGAACATTTAAACAGCCGTTTTAAGCCGTGTTTTATACTTATAAACCCTTTATAATGCAGCTTTATTTAGGTGAAAGAGATTTTCACATCTTCGGCCTATTCAATACTATAAAGTTTAAACAACCAATCAAATCATTCCTCTAATATTAGCATAGATGACGTAGGTACATAGTAAGTAACAAAGATAGGTAGCTACAGTTTATCAAAGTATATTTGGCAGAAACACATTCATAATGAACAACGGTTGCTCTCAAACAATAAGGCGCTTACCTGCAGCTATGAAATTTGCACCATCTTGAAAATTTAATGAACAAACTTTGCAACAGAATAATAATCTTCTACAAGATGATATCATTTATTAATTACTCGCAGTCGTCCACGGCTTCCCCCGCTTGACAAATTATATAATACACAAAAACACTCTATCCATGGTGAAAACAGCAAGAAAATCGGTGCAGTATTTCTTGAGTTTATCGCGAACATACACCACGGAGGGTTTTGTTTTATAATATATAGTGATTAGTACTAAATATGTACCTACTTATGTTAGGTCTTCAATATTAAATTACAAAAGTTTTTCTGTGTAAGGCCTCTCTCTGGGGCCCAAGTCTTCACGTCGAAAGGCTAGATCTCTACGATATAAAATCTGGACTTACAAATTTCATGTATTATTGTTATTATTTAAAATTTTAAAAAGATGTATTTCACTGAAGTTACTGTTACGATCAGTTTCATAAAATACGATAAAAGCACATACAGTGTTTAGCTTAATACCCAAGTCTGGGGACTAATACCACAGTAGTAGCAAAGCTGCCTCAAACCGGTCCGGTAACTGTATTTCACGATAAATATGTAGGTAACAATTGGAGTCAAAACATTTTATCGATATAGTTATCAAATCTTTATTTACAATAAGAATTACAATATACATAATTATATACTAAAAATATTAACAATACAAAATATCGTTTAAAAAATCCTCCGCGTCATTGCCGACTGGGAAGGTTCCCAGAATGTTGGCTGTGTTGCCACGTTGGATGGCGATACTTATTCTTTGGGCCAGAAAATAGCCAGCCTTCTGGTCCGGAGAAGCATCAATTAAGCGTTTAGCAATGTATCTATAAAGGCGGCGAGCGCTCGGACCCCATTGTCTCAACTCCAAACGGCTCAAAAATGTAATCACCTGCTAGGTTGGCATATTTACGCCGTTTGAGGCCTTCAGCCGATGCAGCAGCAGCACCGGCGCTTGGAAGGTGTAAAGGTGCTAAGGTCAACGCACGTAGCGTCCCACACCAAAGGGCTTCCCGTCTTCCACGATAGCAACGAGTCTATTTATTGATATTGAGTTAATTTTCATTTTATCGCCGATGACAGAGGACTTTATTTTGCCCCTATTTCCGGCTCAGTCGTTTTGGTAGCCCCACGTAATAGTCGACGAGTCTATTGCCGTTGAAGGTAAGTCGGAGGCATATTTTCCAAAGCCTCGTCTGTCTGTCGACAGGTGAGGCACATGCAGGTGATGACGATTTGGGTCTGTATGTGTTGATAGGTTACTTAACACTCATTAATAGTTACGATTATGGATTGCAATTTCAAAGTTATTCGGTCGTATTCATAGCTAAGTTTATCAGAGCAGAAAAAGAACTGACGCTGGTTCAAATCCAGTTTTGATGTTTTTTTTGTGATTTATATGTAACATATTTAATAAGCTTAGGAAGTTACTAGTAGTTGGCTTTTTTTTGCGTTTAAAAATTACTCCTAATTAGAGTATTAAATTGGATTTCCTTAATTTATTTACAGATAATTAATAAAGTACATTAGAGATTTTATCGTGTGTTAATTACGGATAGGTACCTGTAATAAATAAATATGTTAAAAGGCGATATAATATCAAACCACATGAAGTTGTGTGTAAATAGCAACACTTTTTTTAGGACTCCGTAGTTACAAGTCTCGGAACCCTTATAGTTTCGTCATGTCCATCCGTCGTCGGCGTTCCTCCCAAACGGCTAGTGCTAGAAATATGAAATTTTACACAGAATGTGTATTTACTATCTATCCCGACAAAATGCTAAAATAAAATAATGAAAAGTATTTTTTGGGGTACTTCCCCTACAAGTAAAGTGGGGATGATATTTTTCTCGCGTTTATCCCATGGTTTGAGAGCGTCTCTCCCCCCCTCAAACCGAATCAGATCAAAATCGTAGCAACTTAGTATTAAACACTTCCTTACCTAAGTACTTCTTCGTTGCTATACGGTTGGAGACAGTTAGTAAAGTCTACCTTTACTAGGTTTAGGTCGCTTGACTGACTCAGTCTTCAGACCTAATCCGATTGTACTTACTTCACTAGAATAACTTTGTTCGAGCAGTATTTCCACTTGAATGGAACTCCGTGGTATTATCATATCACTCTGACTATATATTATAAAACTAAGTTTGCAATGCATGCTACTAATTGCAAATGTTGAGCGGAGCAAATTTTCTTAATTTTTTTATGGTCTCTTTCACGATTTCAGAGATATGCACTCCCGGGTATGATGTCGACCAGCATGCCAAATTTGGTCAAAATCGGTCGAGCCGTTTCGGAGGAGTTGGCACACAAACGATTTACACTTGTCGTCTAAGATTGAGCTTCGCTTCGCTCCGCTCAACAAAGTCGCTCCTGTCCGTATGTATGCTAGATCTTTAAAACTACGCAACGGATTTTGATGCGGTTTTCACCAATGGCTAGAGTGGTTCTCGAGGAAAGTTTTTGTGTAGGTATATAATTTGTCAAGCGGGCGAAGCCGCAGGCGTCCGCTAGTCTAAGCAAGTGGTGCACCTGCCGATCAACGTATGAGGGTGAGAATGCTCTCCATTCAAAGAAAAAGCATTATTGGTATTAGATTTTAAACTGGATGATTTACGTATTAGCTTTTCACACAACCCAAAAAGGTAATTAAAAAGGGTAAAGCAATTATTATTAATGGCAGATCCTTTCTATATTTGTTTCAAAACACCCTTTTATATGATCGGTAATTTTACCTTTTCAGTTTAAAGGATGATGTGTCAAGTTGGCCGGTAGATATATCCATTGAAAACCACATGCATATGAAAATAACCCTTACATCATAAGCTTCAATTATTATTATGGGCAGAACCATCGGAGAAAAAAGATATCACACTTGACATCATAGGTGAGTCCTGTGAATATGAACCACTCCGGGGCGTACGCTGTTCTCAACGCAGCGCAGTTTACAGAGAGGGATGCAATGTTTTAAAAACTTCGGGACTCTTTTTCGGCGTAATTAATGTATTGACTGATGAGGAGCTACATTTTAGGGTTCTTTTTTAATTCCGCAGCCCAAGGCCGCGGCCGCACCTACGTCCATTGTCTAGCACTCTGGTTATACATTGTAGGGTTGGTTTCAGGTAGGTACTACTGATCAATTCAATGAGATGTGTCAGTGTGTACAACACGTGTGTGTGTAAAATAGGTCACATATACTTTCATGTACACTGCACTCACACAAATGCAAAGCTCCGCTTATCCCTCGAGAACTGTACAGTCGCATACAACAGACATAGATCAAAAACTAAAAGGACAATATTACAACAATTTATCTTGTTAAAACCTCGAATTGTTTTTTAAATACCTACCACGCATGATATTTCGTTGGCATTATTTCCACTTCTATCGACGATCCTAAAGAACTGCTTGGCTAGATAAAAAATATCGGAGTATTGTGTAGCAGTTGCTTGTATAATATATTTTATTCACTTTGCTACACAGGCTATACTTAGCTAAGTAAATCTCTAACTGGAATACGAACAGGTAATTTATAACGCGTTCGGTAACATCGAATCGATTGGATAAAGGAACGTTCGGAAGTGTTTTACAACCGTTTGGTAAGGTCTGAAGCACATTTGTCAGCATTGATTCATCTTTATTTTATCAATTAACAGCGAACGCTCGCGACGTCACGCGGGCTAATATTGCACGACTTGGACCTTAAAGATTTCACGCTTTTTGTGCCATTTTTCATTGCTGATCCGCTCCTATTGATCTTAGTGGGATGTTCTATAACTTTCCCTGATAACGAACTTATTCAACACAAAATATTTTTTCCAATTCGAATAAAATAAATAAATAAATATTTTTGGACATTCTCACACAACGTCATCTAGCCCAAATGAAGCTAATATAAGCTTGTGTTATGGGATCTAGACGACTGATAAACATACTTATATATTTTTAAATACATACATATTATACATAGAAAACACCCAAACTCCGAAACAAACATTTGTGGATCACACAAATAATTCGAATCGACCCGGAATCGAACCTGGGACCTCATTCGAACCATTACCTATAGGAATTTAAATAATATAAGATGTCGAAAAGTAAACATTATTATCGACTTCTGAAAAAGGGAATCAATTCGGCTGTACTTTTTTCAGAATCGATTAAATCTGTTTTTTTTTATCCCGCTCTAACGTCCGTTGCCGGGCGTCTCTGGTTACAAGCAGGTATTTAAAGTGGCGCCCGGCAATCTGTGTTGCCTGGGCAGCGGCCGCTCTAACGTCCGTTGGCGGGCGTCTCTGGTTACAAGCAGGTATTTCCAGTGGCGCCCGGCAATCTGTGTAGCCTGGGCAGCGGCCGCTCTAACGTCCGTTGCCGGGCGTCTCTGGTTACGAGCAGGTATTTCCAGTGGCGCCCGGCAATCTGTGTTGCCTTGTTTCGGACCTAATATGTCAAAGTGAGCTTATAACTTTAAAATACGAAACGCTCTGCTTTAATACAAATTGATATAGTCATAAATGTGATTCAGGCCTAAGGTTCCTTTCCAATCCATCAATCACTTGGGGTTGTAATGTGTATTTATTTGTTTCGACTACTGGCTGTATTTCGTGAATTTGTAAATGGAATGGAGCTACGAGTATTACCTACGAAAAAATAAATATGGCAGCTTTGCTTTTGAAATTGGAACAGGCGATGTCTAATACCGTCATAATAGATTGTTCGATTCGGACTAAAATTTGAAACAATCAAAAAATGTCTTGGTAGTTATTATTAACAAAGTAACGAATTTCAGACCTGCGCTGCAGTACCGGATTTAAACAGCTCCTAAATATTTGAGTGGCGTTTCAGTATTCAGTCGTATAAGTCGTAAACAAGATAGTATCTACATACTTAGCGCGTATTATATATATATATTTATACATAATTAACGCGAACATGACTTAAAGCCTACTTACGCATTACGCCATGTTCGCGGTAAATTTCCGTTAACAGTTAAATATTTAGAATGTGTTTCAAATAACATAAATTTAAATCAAATAAATTATTCATGACTAATTCATATTAAGTTACAGGGGAATAGTAGATTATTTTTTTTGGAGTTTACTCCTTAAGAATCGATTTTCATATATAAGGCGCCCGGTATGAGAAAAATCCGAGGGGTAAAACCTACTAACAAGTAACGAAAATCGTGTCACGTTTTTGGTGCGCACCTCTAGTGCGCAACTTTCTAATTTGTTATGGTTAGATACTCGTACTTAAGGAGTAAACTCCAGTCGTGCGTCGGAGCTGACACACACACTTTTTTTTTGGAGTTTACTCCTTAAGAATCCGAGAAAAATCCGAGGGGTAAAACCTACTAACAAGTAACGAAAATCGTGTCACGTTTTTGGTGCGCACCTCTAGTGCGCAACTTTCTAATTTGTTATGGTTAGATACTCGTACTTAAGGAGTAAACTCCAGTCGTGCGTCGGAGCTGACACACACACTTTTTTTTGGAGTTTACTCCTTAAGAATCGATTTTCATATATAAGGCGCCCGGTATGAGAAAATCCGAGGGGTAAAACCTACTAACAAGTAACGAAAATCGTGTCACGTTTTTGGTGCGCACCTCTAGTGCGCAACTTTCTAATTTGTTATGGTTAGATACTCGTACTTAAGGAGTAAACTCCAGTCGTGCGTCGGAGCTGACACACACACTTTTTTTTTTTATTATCAGAGGGAAACAATCACTTACAAGAACCTACAATGATAGGTATTTAATTAGGGGTGGTACAGACCCGCAGTGGAATCCTCTATTGATTCATTTAAAGAAGTAACGTTTGTTTGTAGACAGTGATCTTTAAAATTACAGGCCCGATAAAAATACCAGCTTAGTGCGAGTTGGAGTCGCGCACTAAGTGTTCCATACCATTATCTCTAAACACAAAAAAATCACGTTTGTTGTATGGAAGCTCCCTTAAATGTTTATTTTATTATGTTTTTAGAGTATCTATATATATAATACGCCAGTGAAGCCGCTTCTCCTCCTAAACTAAGAGTCGCACAGTCAAGTGTGGCACACCGTTGGAAAGGTCGTGGTCTCAAGTGGTGCGATAAGATTAGAAATTTGACAAAAAGTAAAAAAAAAAATTATTACTTGCGCAGTTTGCGCTAAGGGTTGCTAGTTTGTTGTTATAGCGGTAACAGAAATACATCATCTGTGAAAATTTATACTATCTAACCATCACGGTTCATGAGATACAGCCTGGTGACAGGCAGGACAACGGAGTCTTAGTAATAAGGTCCCGTTCCCTAAAAATACGGATCCCTAAAAATCACTAATAATTCCGAGCGTACTTTTTACCCCTGTTACCGTAACATTTGGGAACGGATATCCTATTCAGGTCGCAAAGAGAAAGTTGATATCTATATATTTAATAAGACAATTTGTCTGTCTGTTCGTCCGTCCGTCGCGTTTTTCAATTATAATTAATAATACATACATTTGCATGAAATATTAAAATATTCGTAGAAGTTCAGGGAAAGTTTTGTTTTTTTTAATATTTGAGGTGATACAAAGTTCGCCGGAATAACTAGTTATTCTTAACTGTAGCCGAAAGCCATATAAACTTGCATTTTTTACTTGAAGAACCTTCGGAGCTCATAAAATTTTACCATGGGTGGACCTTCATTTCCAATTGTTTGTTGAATTGAATTGAATTGAATTGAATAAACTTTAATGTACACCAATTTAAAAAAACATAGGATACAAAAAATACAGGATGTACAAAGGGCGGCCTTATCGCTAAAAGCAATATCTTACAGGCAACCTTAGGATGGACAGGTATTTAAAGAGACAAACATTAAGGTGGGTAAAATATTGGTGCCAAATACTTATTACAAATTAATTTTAATAAATAAACTATTAAAACTATACAATAATTATAATAAATCTAGATACGTATTACAAATATATAATGCAGGTACGATATAAGTTACATAAGAATAGTTCAGTAATTATAAAATATATACATACAAAATATAAACAAGCTACTTCAAGAATCCAGATAGTGTTGCTTGACCAGTCCCTTAAAAACAGCTAGGGATTGTGCCCTTCTAATTTCGACAGGCAAAGCATTCCACAACCTAACAGCCTGGACCGTAAAGGACTTGTCGTAGAACTTTGTGGAATGAGTAGGAACTGTTAATTCCAGGGATACCGACGACCTCAAAGATCTGGAATGTGTGTCATTCAGGAACATAAAACGTTCTTTTAAATAACAGGGGGTGGTGGGGTTAAAAATAATGCTATAAAGCATGGAAAGAATACGAGCATTTCGTCGAAGTCGAATAGGGAGCCACTTGAGCTGGTTGCGAAACTCTGAGACATGATCATATTTACGTAAACCAAATATGAACCTAATACAGAAATTTTGAAGGCGCTCAAGTTTGTCAGGTTGTTCTTCAGTGACATCGAGATAGCTGACATCGGCGTAGTCTAGGAGGGGAAGAAGGAGAGATTGAGCAAGTGCAATTTTGGTAGCCGTTGGAAGAAAGTTACGAAGCCTTCGCATGGATCCTGCAGCCGCAAACAATTTGCGGCTCACCTCGCGCAATTGTGACCCCCAAGACAACGTGTCATCGATATATAATCCCAGATCCTTTACAACGGTGCTCACAGCTATAGTGACCCCATCAAAGACAATTTTTGGGAGCACCGTCCACTCAATACGTTGTACCATCCAAGGGCTACCAACAACAATGACCTGCGTCTTTGATGGATTCACTTCCAACCCATGCAGCCTGCTCCACTCAGCCACACGCATCAGATCATCATTGATAGTGGAGAATGCTTCGGACAAATCAGTTAGCGGTGCTTGAGTGTAGATTTGGAGATCGTCTGCATAAAGGTGGTAGGACGACACTAACGATTTAGAGATAGAATTAATAAAAATTGCGAAGAGTAAAGGAGAAAGCACGCCACCCTGAGGTACACCAGCAGACGTAGAATGCCATGAGGAGAAGGTATCACATACACGCTGCCAACGGCCTAACAGGTAACTATGAAACCAATCAATTACTCTTGGAGATATGTTAATGGAACGTAGCGTGCTAAGCAGGACATGGAAATCCACACTGCTAAATGCGTTACTAAAATCCAGCAAACAGCAATGTAAGTTCACCATTTTCCATGCCCAGCCTAATGTCGTCGGTGACCTTAATCAATGCGCTGACTGTGCTATGGCCAGGACGAAAGCCTGACTGAAGAGGATTAAATAACAAATTTTTAGTCAGGTATGAACTAAGCTGAGTGTGAACAAGACGTTCCAGGATTTTGGAAAGGAAAGGCAATATAGAAATGGGGCGGTAATCGGAAGCGGACAAAGGATTGGATTTTTTGGGTAAAGGGATGATTTGAGCGTCTTTCCAAATATTTGAGAGGACTCCATAAGAAAGGGAGTGGTTTAGAACATGGCATATTATGGGTAGTATTTGGTCAAGGATTGGCAAGATTATGTTTCTACTGACACAGTCACTGCCAACAGCATTGGAAGTCACCGACAACACACACTTCCTAACATCACAAGTAGACAATTGATCGAAATAGAAAGGAGGATATTCAGGAGTTGGAAGCGATGAAAGATACTGCAGAGTAATGTCTTTATTGGTCCGATCAAACTTGGACGAAGAAGAGAAGTGCTGATTAAGTGAATTGATGTTGATATTTTTGGAGACTGAATCATGACGTGACTTTCCAACTCCCAAGGTTCTAAGAAACTTCCAAATTTTCGACGAGTCCCTGTTCTCGACCGAATTGTGGATATGTTGGCGCTGCGCTTTTCTACACACCTTGCTGCAGAGATTCCGTATTGTGATGTATCTGTCATGGTTAGCAATGGTAGGACGACTTTTATACCGACACTTGGCTGCAGCCTTCTTCGCTAATAACGCCCTGATCTCTGAAGTTAACCAAGGCGCAGGCAAGTGCTTCACCCTTACAGCACGGACCGGGGCATGTTTGTCATACAGACCTATTATCTGGCTATTCAGTGAAGCCACCTTATCGTCGATAGACTGCATGTCTTCAAGCGGATTCCAGTCGATACTACTAGCATCTTCACGCAATTTGTTAAGGTCCATGGCACCAAAATTGCGTTGCAGGAGGATTTTAGCTTTAGGTTTAGGAGTGTGAACTTTATAGGACAGATAAAGGAGGTCATGGTGTGAGTAGGCATCAGCAGAAAACTGACCATGCCTTGCTACTAAATTACGAGAAGATACAAGAATAAGGTCAAGGAGCGAGGGAGTACAACCAGGGACGTGATGAGTAGTATTAGAAGGTAGGACAGATAAATTACAGGATTGAATAGTGTTAAGGAAAGTGGAAGAGCGAGAATCACCTTTCACTAAGCAAGTGTTAAAATCCCCCATGACAATAGTGTGACTGCACGTGGGTGAAAATCGTTCTAGAAGTTTTTCAAAAGAGGAGAAGGAGTTAATGCTGCAATGAGGACTGTAATAAATACCTAAGAGTAATTTGAAGTGACCAAGTTCCACTTCAAGTAAAAGGTGCTCGCCGGCGTTCGATGGTGGAGGCTGCATAGATTGGTCTATGATACGGAAAGGAATGTAATTACGTAGATAAATAGCCACACCACCGCAGCGACGATCCACTCGATCATTCCGGATAAGGTTAAAACCAGGGAGAGACTAGGATATGGAGGGGAGACAAGGTTTTAGAAAGGATTCAGAAATGAGGATAGCATGTAAATTAGTGCAGTCAAATGTGGTCAGCATATCTGAAAAGTGGTGCGGAACGCTCTGGGCATTAATATGGACTACATTGAAATTTTTCGGAACGTCGGTAAACTGGGTCTGAATATTTTCAGCTAACGTAGGCATACTCTTAAAGCTATCGTCACTACTGGCTGATATAAAACTTTCATCATCACTATCCGATAATCCCAACATTAAAATAAATATGTACCTAATAATAATAATAAAATATATATATATATATATATATATATATATATTAAAGTTATGTATAGGCAATACTAATTACAATGTATAAGTAAATAGATTAATATGTATATTGATATATAATGTATATTATATGTATACAGTCTCAAACCGTAATAAACTCAAATAACAATAGACACCTGCAAGATGACATCAACAACGTTCAGAAAGAGTTCAAAACACTAAATGTCCACCCGCCAGCTGTGTGTTGTTTAACAAAAAAAGAAAAGAATATAATACATCTTAAAAAGATAGATAATTTCACTATACACTATAAACAATGCAGAGCTACAAGATACTATAATTCACAAATATGTCACTAAAACAATATAAGTAGGTACCTAAATACCTGTACCAATATACAACAACAACAAAAAATAACAAACTGTTTAAAAGTATGTAATAATAATAATAAGTTCATGCCACCCCGTAATATATACCTACTCGTATTATGTACGCTATGCCATACTCAGTTACTCAGCCACACGCAACCAACAACCTCTGAAGTACGGTTCAAAACAAAATCATCTTATCTATGGATGCGATTGCGCTATAGTTAAAAACGATAACCAAAGCCCATAAAGAAGAAGAAAAAAAAAAAAAAAAAGCCTTCTCGGTCATTCAATCAACGCTCTCACTCAATCTCAGTCAAATTGTTCAACAAGTTGTTTACATTATGTCTTGGAATATTTGTTTTGCATAGAAGCTAATAACAAATTTATAAAATTGACTAGTATTTGACGTGCAATGAGCTACGGTATGAGGGCATACGGATAGATAAAGGTACGTAGCATCTTTGTAATCAAGGGTAGCACAAAACAAACAACATACATAACTATAACTAATAATAAAATAAAAAATCTAAATATAAACATAGTACCTTGCAGTATAAAGTATTGCAGCCGCACGAATCAACAAATGAATGCTAGGACGATGATATACAGATGACTTATTTCTTGTTCACAGCATGTCTAGGTCTTGTTGACGAAATAGAACATGTATTCTTCGAGAGGTTGGTTGCTGGAGCCGGCGATGCAACCGTCTGAGTCTCCGAACGGGGAGTGTTCAGCTGATTCAACTCGGCCTGGGTGGCAAAACGTTGTCTTGTACCATCAGGATTGATGACAAAAACATGCCCGTCCTTCGTGAAGCAATTAGTGACCCCGAACAGGTCCCGTGCCGCCATAAACACATCATGCCTAGTTTTCGTCAGGAATTCAGAGAGGGTTATTCCAGTGCCTTTAAGTTTTGATTTGGCAAACCATACTCTGTCCCGTACAGCTATATCATGAAGCTTGAGCAGAATGGGTCTGGGTCCACGGGCACCCGAGGATCGGCCTAAGCGGTGGCAATGTTTGATGTCCTCAACAGCGAACTCCACCCTCAGATGAGCCCCGACGGCACTCACCACCCCCTGCCGAGTCTCCTCATCCTTCTGCTCAGGCACACCGTGGAACAGAAGCATTTTGCGTCTACTGCGCTGCTCCATACTGTCTATTTGGTTGGTCAACAGCTCCATCTGCTGTCGGAAAGCTGTCAAGGTGGAAGTGACAAATGTCTTGAAAGCACTGAAGTCTGCCGTCAAACCTGCCAGGGTAGGTGGCACACCATCAGAATCCTTAGTATTTCGCTGTAGCTCAGCCTCAAAGTGCAGCATCCGCTCCTCAAGCCCTGCCATTATTGTGGCAAACGACGTCTTCATGGAATCCATGTTACAAAAGTGTATGACAATTTTATAATATTATTAACTTCTCCCGATGGATTATGTGATTGGAGATAACACACTAGCTGTTAGGTGTGTTAAGCCAGCATTAAAAAAATATGTGAATCACAGGTCTAAAAGTAAGTTTTATATTTTATTTTAGTTTTTTAAGCAGGAGCAAAAAATTATAATGTTTACTGTTGGACTACCCACAACTTTTTTTGTTGTGGGCCGTTAGTATAAAAATACTAGGACTTTTGCACACAACGCCTTCTAATCTCAAACATAGCAGATTTTATGCTATGTCAACTATCTGCTTATATGACTTTACATTAAAGGTGCATTCTGTCACCTCCCTCCATTTGTATTACAATCGAGATCTGAGAAATATAAAGACATTTAAAGCATGTGTAACGGAGCTCGGGAACCTACGGAACTACTCCTATAGCTTTTAATCCTAGCTCCGTATGTCCATTGCTGCGGGCGTCTCTGGTACGCACACATCAGAAGGTATTTCCATTGGCGCCCGGCGGACTTTGGCCACCTGTGTGGCCTCTCCTCTCTTCTTCTTCTTTCTTTCTTTCTATTAAATTCTTGAGGTTACAGTTCCTCCGTGATCATGGCACTTGTAACTGTTGCTAATGAAATGTTAATCTTAAATATTAGCGACCGTGACAGTTTCAATTATTATTATTGTGCTCCTAACTTTCCAACTAGGAACCCTTTAAAATGCATGCCCTTTTAATATTTTGTATCGAGTTACTTTTTTGCTCTTTTACTTCACTAAAAAAGCTAATACAAGTAACTACCCTCCTCTAAGTAATTTGAATTAAGCTCATTGCACCCGATTGTACTAAGGTTTCTTTTTTCGTCAAGGGCTTCACTTTAATTAGCGATACTCAACACTTTTCAACAGATCTGTACTTCCAAAAGAAACAGTATGCGGTTCTTTTTTCTTTTTATTTTAAACTCTAATTTAATATGCTAGAGTATAAAATACCCCGGGGATGAATTAGGACCGGCTCGAGTCAATTTGCATGCGAGTAAACCAGTTCAGCTTGTTTCCACTACATCACGGCACGATGTAATTTAATCAATAATCGGAGAAGTAGACGAACAAAAGCAAAATGTACTATTATTAAATAAATAAATATTTAGGTTATACTTAGACAGCGCCATCTAACCCTAGGTAAGCTAATTTAAGCTTGTGTTATGGGTTCTAGATAACTCTTAACATAGATATAAATACATACATTGCCTTTCATAGAAAAAATCACATACACTGAAAAAAAACAATCGTACCTACTCACTCACCACTCAAAATTTTTTGATTCCGTTTACAGGATTTTTGGAATGAAGCTCAACACGGCTTACGGGTAGTGCGATTTAGTAGAAATCGTCACGTTACGCTTATCAGTGGTTCCCAACCGGTGGTCCGTAAAATCCAAAATATGATCCGCTCTCTTTTTTTATTTTTATTTTAAATTTAGCGTCGGCATCGTTAGTAAAACAAACAAGGCTGGAGTGCGGTTACGCTAAGCGCGCAATCGCGAAATGCTCCAAGGGTACTATCAGCATGTCAGTGTCAGATTGAAAAGTGACACGTACGGACGGACAGACGGAGAACGACGGGCGTATAAGGGTACTTTTTTCAGCTTTTGCTGATAGTACCCTAAAAGTAACCCAAACTCAGGTTAGGTTGCGCTGCAGTTGCGTAAAGAACGTTTTTTTAAATTGTTCTCTATATTTACACGATATCGGAATGAAAAGTAACATGTGTCCTATGTTGAGCTCTAGTCTATGTCTGTACAAAATTTAATTAAAATCGTCAGCCGCCGATAATCTGGGACACCATGGCCTTTCTTGTAGCAAAAGCGCAGGTCGTATACCTCGGCACGCTATTCTAATCAACATAATGCGTAGGGCACTTTCCACCGTAGGTCTTCTGGCCGTACGTGAACCAAATCGTTTAGCACGAAGCGATGGAAAGAGACCGGACGGTATGTCGTTGCTACCGTGGAAGATGGGAAGGCCTTTGGTGTGGGACGCTACATGTGTTATGACACCTTAGCATCTTCACACCTTCCAAGCACATCCGGATGTGCCGGCGCTGCTGCTGCATCGGCTGAAGGCCTCAAACGGCGTAAATATGCTAACCTAGCAGGTGATTACATATTTGAGCCGTTTGGGGTTGAGACACTGGGGTCATGGGGTCCAAGTGCTCGCCGCCTTTATAGAACCTTTGCTAAACGCTTAATCGATGCTTCTCAGGACCAGAAGGCTGGCTATTTTCTGGTCCAAAGAATAAGTATCGCCATCCAACGTGGCAACACAGCCAGCATTCTGGGAACCTTCCCAGTCGGCAATGACCCGGAGGATTTTTTAAACGATATTTTGTAATGTAAATATTTTTAGTATATAATTATGTATATTGTAATTCTTACTGTAAATAAAGTTAATTTTATTATTAAAATCTGTTCAATTGTTTGACGTAGAAGCGTGTCAAACAGTGTACTTTTGCAGTTATAATTTCAGTATTCTTATAATCTTTGTCCGTTTTTAATACTAGATAAGAAATCACTAATTTGGAATTTAAAATTGCATAATATCGTGATATAATGGACACGTGCGGGCAGTGGTCGGCGTTTTTACGTTCCCTTTTGCTTTTATACGGCTACTCCCCTTTTGTTGTCAGGTCTTGTACTCTTTACTGGACATTCCAGTCGCTAGTGTTCGTTTCTGGCTCCAATTCTAACATGAACCTGTTGTGAATTTCATTCTGCTACTATGTTACTATGAATAGCTGTACTTCATTGTCTTATTTGCAAAGTATGTTTAAACTAGTACAATTATAGAGTTGATCTCCGGGACCCGTATATGGCGTAAGTATATGTTTTAGCTAACACTATGCATTGCAGAATTTGATACTTAACAGCGACACTATCGTATGGTGTAATAATGAAGGGTGTGATTTTTTTTCAAAATCAACGGTTTCGATTCCCAGCTACGATTATTGGTTTTCCAAAAATCTAATGATGAGGTTTTATTTTTCATCAAAATCGGGCTCGTGACTCCTTTGAGCATTTTTCGCTATTCCTTATAGTTTCGGATTTGGCCATCCGAACCCTTTTCAAAAATTCAACCTGTATATGAATTAAAATTATGTATTTTTGGGTATCTCCAGGGCCCAGGAATACCTCACCAGCATGCGGTATCTATTCACAGATAGACAAGGAGCAAAGAGCAAGTATACTCAAAGTGCATCTACACCTCTTTTTATACGGAACGAACAAAACGTACCTAATTGATTTTATAATATAAATCGTAAAACGATTGAACTACGGGCTGTTCCACAATAGGGAACTATCGAAATTTTGCATTCGACATTAATATACCAAAAAAAAATCACTGCTAATTTATGACTTTTATTGTTAATGATTACTGCTAATAGATCAAATTTTATAATATGAATCCATAAACGATAGCATTCCAGGGGAACGCTCAACTTATAGACCAAGACCAATTGACTGCCTCGGTGGCGTCGTCGGTAGTGCATCCGCTTTCGACGCCGGAGTCTCGGGTTCGATTCCGGGTCGGGACAAACTTTGTGTGAAGACAGATACGTTTGTACCGAAGTCTGGATGTTTCCTATGTATAATATGTATGTATTTACAAAAAAATGTATATAAGTAGATATTTATTGCTTCGGTGTCGTGGTCGGAGTGCATCCGCTTTCGACGCTAGAGGCTCGAGTTCGATTCCCGGTCGGGACAAACGTTGTGTGATGACATAATTATACGTTTGTCTGGATGTTACCTATGTATAATATGTATGTATTTACAAAAAATGTATATAAGTATTTATATCAGTTTATCTAGTACTCATATCACAAGCTCTGCTTAGTTTGAGACTAGATGGCGTTGCGTGAATTGTCCTAACATATTTATTTATTTACAAGGCACCACAATAAAATAGATATTATTAGTATCTCGACTTAAGGTGTCGTTTTTGATGGAGGCGCCATCTATCACAGTATTATAACTATCACAGTATTATAACTAAATGTCCATCTATAAATAAAAATGAATCGCCGTTCGTTTGTCTCACTAAAACTCGGGAAAGCCTGGACCTGGCTTTGGTCTTAATATATTCGTGGAGATTCAGTGAGGTTTAAAAGGCGGTACGGCTAATAAACCATAAACACGAAACTAAATGGCCGTTTAATAAACGCATCTGTCTACCCCAGGAATAAAGTATTCTGTGTGTCAAATATGAAAATTGGTAGCAAATTACGAGTACTAACTTGAATGTTCAATACAGACTACGTATGTACGTTCAAAAGCTGCCATCACCGGCGTATAATTTGTAGCCGCAAATAGACGCCTCTTATTACCGTACCCTTAGTAGTAAGGCGGTACAACCGGTAAATTAGTCCGCTACCTTTTATTTTATGTATTAAAACTGGAATTACGTTTATAAAGGCCGACTGTACAATGTCGGGTCGACTGTAAATAATCTAATATTTAGACTTTCATTACTTTCGTAGTAGATTGTGAGAAGTAAATATATGTTTTTAATTTAAGAACCGACTACTAAAACGTTATGTAGTTTATACTTTCGGTCGTTGGCACTTGGTGGAACCTATTACTATACATGATACATCAAATGGCTTGAAGATGTGTTAGAATGAAGTAATACACCTTTGATAATACTGAAAAGTGAAACCGGTCGGTGAAAATAAATCAAATAAAGTTGTGGAATAGCGTGTTTGTTCATCATGTATTACTAAAACGTTTTACGTTATCGTTTCTAAGTGTTTAAAATTCTAGTTAACGAGCTTTACACCCGCGGTAATTCGCCAATTTCTTTACGCGAACGCTATTTTTTCTAATAAGGATTTCACGCGGTCCGCGCATCAGCTTGCTTTAAATTAATTAGAAAAAATATTGTTTACAGCCCGTTTCATTTCTAGTAATATTCTTTTCATCCTAAGGTTGCCTGGAAATGGTTGCTCTTTAGCAACATGTACATACAACACATGTACAGTGCATAGTACATTATTTTATCATATATCACATATTTGTCAAGTGTAAAAATATATCTGGTTCTTTTTTGTGTACAATAAAGAGTATTTGTATTGTATTAATTTGCCTGGACCGGAGAATTGTGATCTAAAATAGGCATTATAATGTATATGTAGTTTTATACAATTATTTGAAAATATTTTAGAAGAGGGAGACCACACCAACACCGCAAAGAGCTATGAGCTAACCTCAACTAATTACAAACTTGTTATAATATATAGTTGTATGATATAATCCAACAAAAGTTTTATGGCTCAGGAATTTGTCGGAAACAATGAGTAAATGCTATCTAGTTTTCAACTGTACACATAGGCAGTAGGCAGTATAATCTTGAATCTAACAACAAGACATTTTTTTCACAATTTTTATGGAAATGTTATAGCGTCTTTAATTTAATTTAGGTAACTTAATATCCTTTTTTTTTCAATAGACATTAAGAGCATTTAAAAAGAATCCGAAACCTATTTCATCAATAGTATGGATAAATAAATAAATAATAAATATGTTAGGACAATTCACACAACGCTATCTAGTCTCAAACTAAGCAGAGCTTGTCATATGAGTACTAGATAAACTGATATAAATACTTATATACATTTTTTGTAAATACATACATATTATACATAGGTAACATCCAGACAAACGTATAATTATGTCATCACACAACGTTTGTCCCGACCGGGAATCGAACTCGAGCCTCTAGCGTCGAAAGCGGATGCACTCCGACCACGACACCGAAGCAGTCCTCCAGTCTCCAGTCTCCAGTCCATTTAATTTCTGATCCAAAGAATAACAATATCTATCGGGAACGATGTCCATTGCTTTCATTATCGACTTTCCAATCACTTGCGGGTGTCCATCGGACTGTGGAACAAATACACTTTCCTTTCTGTTTACATCATCATAATAACAGATCATATTACTGGTATATTGTTCCGATGCATTCAAACATTCATGCTTTCATTATTTTTCTTAAATTTTAGTTCTTAGATTCCAACCAACAAGAATAAGAAAAGATTCCGAAAATCAAAGTGTTCCTTTTGAATAGAACTGTCCAAATTTTCGAATTTCGGATTTATGAATAGGGTTGTGAATAAATCTAAGCCCTTGGTGCACTTATTGACAGACGGAAGAGTCTCCATTCCTTGCTCCTGTCCATCGGACTGTGGAACAAATACACTTTCCTTTCTGTTTACATCATCATAATAACAGATCATATTACTGGTATATTGTTCCGATTCATTCAAACATTCATGCTTTCATTATTTTTCTTAAATTTTAGTTCTTAGATTCCAACCAACAAGAATAAGAAAAGATTCCGAAAATCAAAGTGTTCCTTTCGAATAGAACTGTCCAAATTTTCGAATTTCGGATTTATGAATAGGGTTGTGAATAAGTCTAAGCCCTTGGTGCACTTATTGACAGACGGAAGAGTCTCCATTCCTTGCTCCTGTCCATCGGACTGTGGAATAAATACACTTTCCTTTCTGTTTACATCATCATAATAACAGATCATATTACTGGTATATTGTTCCGATGCATTCAAACATTCATGCTTTCATTATTTTTCTTAAATTTTAGTTCTTAGATTCCAACCAACAAGAATAAGAAAAGATTCCGAAAATCAAAGTGTTCCTTTTGAATAGAACTGTCCAAATTTTCGAATTTCGGATTTATGAATAGGGTTGTGAATAAATCTAAGCCCTTGGTGCACTTATTGACAGACGGAAGAGTCTCCATTCCTTGCTCCTGTCCATCGGACTGTGGAACAAATACACTTTCCTTTCTGTTTACATCATCATAATAACAGATCATATTACTGGTATATTGTTCCGATTCATTCAAACATTCATGCTTTCATTATTTTTCTTAAATTTTAGTTCTTAGATTCCAACCAACAAGAATAAGAAAAGATTCCGAAAATCAAAGTGTTCCTTTCGAATAGAACTGTCCAAATTTTCGAATTTCGGATTTATGAATAGGGTTGTGAATAAGTCTAAGCCCTTGGTGCACTTATTGACAGACGGAAGAGTCTCCATTCCTTGCTCCTGTCCATCGGACTGTGGAACAAATACACTTTCCTTTCTGTTTACATCATCATAATAACAGATCATATTACTGGTATATTGTTCCGATTCATTCAAACATTCATGCTTTCATTATTTTTCTTAAATTTTAGTTCTTAGATTCCAACCAACAAGAATAAGAAAAGATTCCGAAAATCAAAGTGTTCCTTTCGAATAGAACTGTCCAAATTTTCGAATTTCGGATTTATGAATAGGGTTGTGAATAAGTCTAAGCCCTTGGTGCACTTATTGACAGACGGAAGTGTCTCCATTCCTTGCTCCTGTCCATCGGACTGTGGAACAAATACACTTTCCTTTCTGTTTACATCATCATAATAACAGATCATATTACTGGTATATTGTTCCGATTCATTCAAACATTCATGCGTTCATTATTTTTCTTAAATTTTAGTTCTTAGATTCCAACCAACAAGAATAAGAAAAGATTCCGAAAATCAAAGTGTTCCTTTCGAATAGAACTGTCCAAATTTTCGAATTTCGGATTTATGAATAGGGTTGTGAATAAGTCTTAAGCCCTTGGTGCACTTATTGACAGACGGAAGAGTCTCCATTCCTTGCTCCTGTCCATCGGACTGTGGAACAAATACACTTTCCTTTCTGTTTACATCATCATAATAACAGATCATATTACTGGTATATTGTTCCGATTCATTCAAACATTCATGCGTTCATTATTTTTCTTAAATTTTAGTTCTTAGATTCCAACCAACAAGAATAAGAAAAGATTCCGAAAATCAAAGTGTTCCTTTCGAATAGAACTGTCCAAATTTTCGAATTTCGGATTTATGAATAGGGTTGTGAATAAGTCTAAGCCCTTGGTGCACTTATTGACAGACGGAAGAGTCTCCATTCCTTGCTCCTGTCCATCGGACTGTGGAACAAATACACTTTCCTTTCTGTTTACATCATCATAATAACAGATCATATTACTGGTATATTGTTCCGATTCATTCAAACATTCATGCTTTCATTATTTTTCTTAAATTTTAGTTCTTAGATTCCAACCAACAAGAATAAGAAAAGATTCCGAAAATCAAAGTGTTCCTTTCGAATAGAACTGTCCAAATTTTCGAATTTCGGATTTATGAATAGGGTTGTGAATAAGTCTAAGCCCTTGGTGCACTTATTGACAGACGGAAGTGTCTCCATTCCTTGCTCCTGTCCATCGGACTGTGGAACAAATACACTTTCCTTTCTGTTTACATCATCATAATAACAGATCATATTACTGGTATATTGTTCCGATTCATTCAAACATTCATGCGTTCATTATTTTTCTTAAATTTTAGTTCTTAGATTCCAACCAACAAGAATAAGAAAAGATTCCGAAAATCAAAGTGTTCCTTTCGAATAGAACTGTCCAAATTTTCGAATTTCGGATTTATGAATAGGGTTGTGAATAAGTCTAAGCCCTTGGTGCACTTATTGACAGACGGAAGAGTCTCCATTCCTTGCTCCTGTCCATCGGACTGTGGAACAAATACACATTCCTTTCTGTTTACATCATCATAATAACAGATCATATTACTGGTATATTGTTCCGATTCATTCAAACATTCATGCTTTCATTATTTTTCTTAAATTTTAGTTCTTAGATTCCAACCAACAAGAATAAGAAAATATTCCGAAAATCAAAGTGTTCCTTTCGAATAGAACTGTCCAAATTTTCGAATTTCGGATTTATGAATAGGGTTGTGAATAAGTCTAAGCCCTTGGTGCACTTATTGACAGACGGAAGAGTCTCCATTCCTTGCTCCTGTCCATCGGACTGTAGAACAATATACACATTCCTTTCTGTTTACATCATCATAATAACAGATCATATTACTGGTATATTGTTCCGATTCATTCAAACATTCATGCTTTCATTATTTTTCTTAAATTTTAGTTCTTAGATTCCAACCAACAAGAATAAGAAAATATTCCGAAAATCAAAGTGTTCCTTTCGAATAGAACTGTCCAAATTTTCGAATTTCGGATTTATGAATAGGGTTGTGAATAAGTCTAAGCCCTTGGTGCACTTATTGACAGACGGAAGAGTCTCCATTCCTTGCTCCTGTCCATCGGACTGTAGAACAATATACACTTTTCTTTATGTTATAGTACATTTAGGTATAACAGAGTCAATTAGGCTAAAGCCACACGGTAGGTACGTAAGTACGCGCGGTCAGGGGCGAAGCTTCATAAGCTGAGGACTGCATGCCCGATATATGAGGTAACAAACATAAAAAAAAGCAGTCGAAATGAGAACCTCCGCCATTTTTGAGGTCGGTTAAAAATCAAAGTTAAATTACAACTGATTTTTCTATTTTATTTCATGCGCTATTATCACTACAGGCATAATTGTTCGCGGTGGCTAACATAGTTTTTTATTATATCGGCTACAGAGTGAATAATATCGTTTTGAATTGTAGATGATAAATAACTCGGCCCGGGTTTTGTCGCTTTGTTGATGTTGCATATTATTATGATTTTCCAAAACGCTATCATATTTCGATAATAATGAAACTAATTCTAAAAAGTTACCTCTATTTAATGAATCTTTGGACTCGTCATGTCCTCTAAAAGGTAATTCCTGTTGCGCTAAATGACAAAATACGTCTACAAGTCTTTGAAAAATACTACGGTTTTGGTCAACTTGCTGATTGTGTTTAGAAATTTCTTCAGCAAATTGGCGTGACAAGTGAGTTTTACTTACTTTAGAAATACATAAATCTGGCGTTGGTTTAGGAGAAACAACTAACGACTTTCTCTGATCAAAACTTAATGATTTTACCCTTTGGTCTTTTAATAAAACGTTACAGCACCTCAAATCATCACAAGGCACAATTTCATCCATTTTTGACACTAAAATAAACTAATTCACAACTTTTAAACAATAAAAAACAACGCTGAAACTGAAATAAACAAACGCGAACATAGCTGGCCATGCGACCGAGATGATGTGCGAGTGCGACTGCGACGATGTTCGGAGTGAATGCCTGGATTATAAACGAGAAGATATTTGCTATACCAACCTAAAGTATATTGTATGCATAGCGAAAATATCCATAGGTGTGAAAGAGAAAATGCAAGCCCGATTATACGGGCATGCAGTGCGTCTACTTCCAACTTGTGCGAGCGAGATGGCATCCGCGCGCTCAACACCGTACAGGGTACCATAACACATGGAACGGTTGGTCGATATAGGCGATTGACCCTAAGCGCGCGAAATTTTGAAATAATCGTTCGAAATTTTTTAGGGTCAATATTACAATACACAATATTATTTTAGGGTCAATGGTACAATATTATTTTTATATTATTTTGAAATGTTTTAGGGAATTCCAGGCTTATGGGAATGTATGGAACATACGCCACTGCGCGCGGTACCGCACCGTTTTAATTTCCGATGACATACAAAATGACAGCTTGTCATTTTCCTACACCACAACCGGTGGAAATACGTTCTGCTTGTAACCAGAGACGAGCCCGGCAACGGACGGTAGAGCGGCCGCGGCCAGGAGCCGCGGAATTAAAAAAAAAAAAACACCACAACCGGACCGAAAACGCGTCTTGTGGCTGATCTGTAAATGGAGAAATGACTGGCGAAATTTAAGAATAACAAACGCCTCTGTCTACCTCTTTTGGTCTACAGACGTGATTATTGAGCGAAGCGAGCGTAGCGAGCGGAGCTCCTTATCAGGTGACTCAAATGCAACTCGATGTGAAATTGTTTCTCGACAACTACCCAACCGATTTTCATGATTTTTTCACTCAAAAATCAAGCATTCTCAGGAGCAGGTTTTGTTCGAGACCGAATTTTGATTTAAGACCCTCAAAGAAAGGTATTGCGCAAAAAAAGCTGTTGACCAAAAATATGACAATAGTCGTTTCGCTCAATTGCATGCTGCAGCGCAGTACCACGGCAAAGACCGCAGCTCCTAGTTATCTATGTAGTAATTAATTCTGGTTCGACGTTACAAATGGCCTTCGCAGTCTGCCAGACGACACGTCATGGTGTGGTGTTGAGAGTGAGTTGTTTCGGTCCACTGGCCAACCATACACCACAGTGCCTACGTTTAACATACTGCCCGACTTGTAATTATTATAGAGAGCAGCTGTTAGTTCAGATTCATCCAACTGTGAACGAACAAACAAACAAAAACAAACAGGCATAAAATAAAAACATGATTTGGTCTCGGATTCAAAGCTCTAATTCAATTAAGTTGTTAGTAACTTAACTAATATTATGAAGAGATAAAATTGTAATTGTGTATGTTACCTACATAATAACCGTAATCTTTGGAGCTAATGAACGAATTTTACACAAGAACAAAGTGTCTTTACATTATACTCGTAATAAAGACTATAACAAAATTGCCCATAGACACATTCTTTACATTGTAAGTTTACGTATGTTCCTGGCTAACTAATTAGTCTCAAGGCTAGATTGTAATTGTTATGAGGCAACCATTCAGTTACATCATCATTCACGGGGCCTTTTTCCAACTCAGTTGGGGTCGGCTTTCCAGTTTAACTGCGATTCGGCTGAACTTCGATATTTTCCGTGAAGCGACTGCCATCTGACCTCCACAACCCATGGGCGAAATCAAAGTTCTGTAGTTAGACCGGTCGGATTTTTGATTAAGGGCTCCAACTACCACTAACGACTGCCATAGATGTTCGTATAATAACCGGGACCGACGGCTTAACGTGCTCTCAGAGGCACGGAGGGGTCTCGGTGTCTTAAGAAATGGTCACCCATCCTAAGACCGGCCTGACTAGATGTTGCTTAACCTTTGCAATGTGTTAACATTGTCGTTTACCACTAGACCACGAGCCCCTCATTAGACCACGAGTCGATTCAGTTACATCATAAAGGCAAAAAAAAACAGATTCTAAAAATTTTTCTTCTTTCGCTGCATTATCCTTGAGAGCTTTCTTTTTATTCCGGTAAAACTCTCCCGAGAAAACTTGCACGTGAAGCCGAAAGTTTTCTATAGTACATTAATAAATAGAAAGAAGTGCCTTTGCGTTTGACCTCCGGCAGTTGCCAAATTGAATCCATCAGAGATTCACAAAAATGATTAAACTTTGTCCAAAGTTGAAATATAAACGAGGACTGACAGACAGCCGCAGTTAAAATATACCAATAAATGTAATTACATAACGATAGCAAAAAAAAAATCTTGCTACTTTCAACTCCAGTTTATATTTGACGTTTATGTTATAAGAAGAGAGGAAAGTAACTTGGTAAGAAAGGTGCAAAGTATCAATGTAGATGCTTGGGAACTCGAGGTAGGCCCAAGAAAAGATGGATGGAATGCGTGAAAGAGGATATGACCAGGAAAGGAGTGACTGAGGAGATGACGTGTGACAAGGATGTATGGAAGATGAAGGCGGCGACCCCAAATAATTGGGAAAAGGGCAGGCAGATGATGTTTATATTATAAGTAGGCTTAGAAGAATTTGACAACAGTCATTTTTGTAACGTCGTTTTTTTTATAATGTATGTAATTTTACAAATTTTGCCAACCTCACTTGCAGTTTAATGGACGTGGCGCTCTGGCACATATAAAACTTGCAGGTTAGCGACACAAGGTTCGTTATATCTAAGTTTTACCACTTAAGTTACTGGCGAAAAATAACGGATACTTAATATGACTCAGCCATCTCCCCTTCTTTCTGCCCTTCTAGTAAAAAAGAGGTGTCATTAATAAAATGTAGCACATTGAATATAAATGAATCATAAGTAACATTTATTTCTTATAATATACAAGTTGTGTTTATTATACAACTTTAAATTATTTTAAGGTATATAACTTATATTACTTGAAATTGATAAGAGTACATAAAAAAAAGGTTATATCAGAAATATTATTTTGCAGACTCAATAAAAAAAACTTTGTTTGCTAACGGTACTTACCATCAAGCCTAGATAAACAACTTTAACTTGACTCTTTCAAAGTAAAGAATTTAAGAAGTGGGGTTCAGACTGTCAGCCCACAGTGTCGAATAACTCATGCTTTGTCGTTTGCTTGCCTTTTCTATAAAACAAAACCCTCAATAGTTCTTATATCCTTCTAATACTAATGGTTCTGTGAACCGTAGACTTCGGGAGCGGCTTAGTTTAGAAATTTTCTTCTTCAATTTTCTTTATTACTCTTTCATTTGTCATCCAATCATTGAACCAAATGGACAATAGTACTAGTGGTTCTGTGACTTCGGGAACGGCTTTATTTAGAAAATTTCTTCTTAAGTTTTCTTTATTACTCTTTCATTTGTCATCCAATGCAAAAAATATCATTCAAATGTTATTCATTGTAAGCATGGAGTGTGTGTGTAAAGTTTCATGCAATGGGAATCGGGAACGGGAAACGCAGGTGGAGCAGCAGGCACTGTGTTATCATATAATCATAACATATTATGTAGTATAAAACAAAGTCGCCCGTTCCCTATGTAGGTATGGTTAGATCTTTAAAACTACGCAACGGATTTTGATGCGGTTTTCACTTATGTGTAGAGTGGGTCTCGAGGAAGGTTAATAGTTCGTAATAATATGTAATTTGTCAAGCAGGCGAAGTCGCGGGCTTCCACTAGTGTAGTATAGATGAAACTAGAAGTAATATATAAAAATTCAATTGGAAGCGTTCCTTGAAAACGAATAAGTATGATTTGATTTTAATCTTTTCCAGTGGTTTGTTTGCGAATCTTAATTGAAAATTGTATTATTTTATCAAGAAATCAAATATAAAAGCCAAAGAATTGAAAAGTATCCATAATTTATTTTTTATGGCCCGCCTGTTTGTACGATATTATTGCGAATCTATTTTGCAATAGTCTATTTGTTACCTTACTGATTTTATAATATTTAGTCAGCTTCTAAGTGAAATTGTTTGCCATACTAATAGGGTTCCGTAGTTCAAGTCTCGGAACCGTCAATCTCGGCGACAAAGTGATAAAATAAAAATATATATAGATTTTTTTTTGAGGTACCTAGTAGTTTTTTTCTCGTGTCTACTCCATCGCGTAAGGTATCATTAGATAGGCATTAAAAAAATAGAGGTTTCTCAGACATTTTTTGATTTAAGAATCCGTTTGCAAGACATTCATCTTACAAATGCATTTATTTGTTAAAACAGGGCGGATTTCAGATGTGTGTATTTTAAACTTTTTATAACAACTCCTTCTCTATTTCAGATTAAATCAATACACGGACGGAGTACAAAGGTGAGCGTGTGTACTATTGACAGTGTATTGCATGCCCACGACATCGACATCATCACAATCACTACATATTTTAAAACAAAGTCGCCCGTTCCGTATGTATGCTTAGATTTTAAAACTACACAACATATTTTGATGCGGTTTTCACAAATGGATAGAGGATACAGTGGTTCTCGAGAACGTCATCGTCAGCTAGTAATATATATCTTAGACAAAGCTTCAATACTCATATCGCCTTTCGATTTCAATATCGTCTCAAACTGGACACAGTAAATAATATAATTTTATTGGGATAGGGACTTTTATACACACTCTAATATTTTATTCTATTCTTTATTGTAAATGCTATTCAGTAACTTTTACTCAAAGTCAAAGTCAAATCTTTATATACTCGTATATAATTCTACTGTACGTGTGTATGTCACTAACCTCCTGCTAAACGGCTGGACCGATGTTGATGAAATTTTTGTGTGTGTTCAAGGGGATTCGAGAATGGTTTAGATTCACAATTTGGTTCTTTTTTTTTTGCAGGATAACGTCTGTCGGGTCCGCTAGTTTATTTATATATTAAACAAATATATTAATAAATATATTTGACTTTGAGTAAAATGCAAATAGATCAAGATAAGTTAATAGAATTTATAGGTATAACGCTTATTAACTATTTATTTATTATAGTACATAAAGGTAAATGGTTGGCTTACTTTCTAGCACAACGAAACATTTTTGTTTTTAATTTGTGCTTTAATTTACATTAACGAGATCTTTGTCATTAACTCCACATAATACTTTCTTTATTTGAGATTATTAACCAAATTAATAAATAATAGATTCCATCTAATAATTAAATTTCACTGTTAATCCCTTTCTGTTCGTAATTATACGATGTAATAACAAAGAAAATTGGGACATTATCCGATAACATTAGGGCAATTCAACCCCTGTTAAATGATATGTGACTAATCAACCGGGCAAAGCTGCTATCCGGGTATACGCCCGGATATACGCATATCCTCGATTATCCCTTATTCTCCGCCTTAAGTCCTACTTAAGGTGATTTAAGTATTAGTTTGAATAATATCAGGTTTCCTATTCACTTTCTTCAAGGTGTTCGATTTCTTTCAGACGCTAATAGGATTTCCTTGTTAAAGTCCGTCATGCTTGTAACCTTTAAGAATGTGGTTGTGTTTATTTAAAAAAAAACTCGGGGAGTTAATAACTAGTTAACCCTTGCAGAAAAACTAATTAAACTACGTTTATGACTGATATTTAAACGGGACTCAATCATTATAACATTCGCTTTCTCTCTAATTTAAGAGTTTTGCTTTTGCTCTTATTGGTACCACCACTGTTCTCTTCTCTCTGCCTAACCTTTCACCTCCTGATACGACCCTCCTTGATAACAATAAAGGTATGATACCTTATTGCTCGCCGTACGTCTTGGTTAGACAGCACCAACCTGATTAGGAGGTATTACCTTATTTAATTTAAGAGCCTTGCTCTTGTCGGTGGAGTAACCGACACAGCTCTCTTCTCTCCGCCTACCATGTCACGCCCTGATAAGACCCAACTTGTATTTTTCCATTTACTTGGTTTATTACGTTTTCCTTTGCTTAGCCCTTCCTCGCTTTCCTTCAACTTTCCCTTCTATGATGTTTTTTAGGAATATGTCGTGTCGTATCAGGTGGCCGATCATCCTACCTCTCCGGTTCTCTATAACTTTTTGTTCTTATTTCTTCTATCCGTTCCAGCACTCTTGAAGATCGTTTGTACCTAATCATCTCTTTCCAGCTTATACTATCCATTCTTCGCAAGCACCACAACTCAATCTCATCTCATCATCAAACGTCTCCAGCCTAATCTCTGTCTCTTTGTACTATTGTCCATTGGGGTACCTAAATGGGTGTAATTATTTATAGCCAACTTACCGTTCCCGATGGTTGACACTCATATACTTAATATCATGACAACATATAAAAATGAAGTAGGTATTGGCCCTTCAAATTTCAGTAAACGGCTTAAGGAAGACTCTCATTGGCAATCCAGCGCGAGAATACTGCCTGTGTTATGGGCACTGTGACTTAGGACCATGTTTTACATATTTTTAGTTTTAGATACTTTAGTTTATGTTTAAGCTTTTCGTTGTTGTCTTTTTCCGTTCCTTTTATCATGAAATAAAATATTTTCAAAATAATGTTAGTCATTTATGAAACTCAGTGCTATTTATTGCCAACACGTGAAGGTAGATAAGCAGAGCAATTTATAAATTCAATCCTACTTCTCAGAAGAGAAACTTTTCCTACATGCAAAATACCTATTTTCGAAGTTGATATTAAGGTGTCGTTTCAAGATAGGCGAGATTGGTCTGCAACCGGTGTTCTACCGCTATAAGACCGGTTTCTGCCGAATTTTTAATAAAGTCTTCGCATTTTACGATATTAATCGTAAAACTTGTAACTGTATACAGTAAAAATGTTTGGGTTTTTATTATTCAACTCGTTCGTGCCGCTTTAGTTTTATTTTACCGTCCGAGTAGCTTGTGATGAAGTTTTTATAGGTCTGTACATATTAGCTTGTTAACAGGTTACTTTATTCTTAACTCTTTAAATTATTATAATTAACTTTGCTCGTTGCCAGAATAATACTTTGAAATGTCTTAATGATAATAAATGTGAATATTTTTATTGGTTGCTTCATCATTCTCTAACCACTGAATGGTTTTCGATGAAATTTAGTATATTTTAAATATTTTGGACGTTCTCAACGTCATCTAGCCCAAACTAAGCTATAAGCTTGTGCTATGGGATCTAGACAACTGATAAACATACTTATATATTTCTAAATACATACATAATATACATAGAAAACACACAAACTCCGAAATAAACTTTTGTGCATCACACAAATATTTGATTCGACCCGGGAATCGAACCCGAGACTCCGAAATCGAAAGCCGATGCACTACCGACCACGCCACCGAAGCAGTAAATGTATGCTACTTAACTAGTAGACGAGACGACGCCAACTTCGTTCTCGTACCCTTTTTTGCTACCTTTTTCATTGCTGCTTCGCTCCTATCTATCGTAGCATGATGTTAGATATCCTTTGCCCTTTCTGGGTAAGTCGACTATTTAACACTTAAAATAATTTTTCAATTCGAACCAGTAATTCTTGATATTAGCACGTACAAACTCTTCAGTTTTATAATAATAATATACCGCTTACCAATGCGAACTTCGTACCGCATTAAAAAAATCTTTTTCTGAACTTCTTCGAATATTTAAAAACTAAAATTAGCCAAATCGCTCCAACCGTTCTCAAGTTTTAGCACATAGATAGGTAACATGCATGAAAGACAGAAAAGACGTACGTACCTACGCAATTTGCAGGAGTATTCTCAGGCGTTTGTTTACATTGTATAACCCTAACCGAAAATTTGAATACTTCCAAACCGATTTGTTCAACCGAACTAATATAAAGGAACGTCAATTTTTCTTCAGTAGCGTTTTCAGATCCCGAGAGAGGGTTAAGTTGAGTTTTATACACATCGGTTGAATGGTATTCGGGCCCAACATAATTCAAATTAAGCCTCATGACAGGAGGGTCGTGGCCCGAAGTACCAGGAGGGGAGAAAGTATTTAGAGCTATACCGGTGTATTTATATATTTTTATGTTTTTGGCATACTGCGTCAACATTTTAAGTGCTGGATGTTGTGTTGCAAAGAGTTCAGAGATTGTGGGTAGGTAATATTCGTCCTGTTGGATTTTAGGTTCGGATACTGGGAGTCCTTTGCGAACATAAAGGCACGGGCAAACTCATCCTTCACATGCGACGTATACCACGCATTAGGACATCTGAACCGGATTTAGCCTATACCATTTGTATGGTAACAAACACACTGGTCATTCACCACGCTGTTTTACGCGTCACCGCGCCAGACACACGTTTAAAGTGTAATATCGTTTAGATAACGTAAACGTCAGACGTCGTAAGACGTAGGATCAGTGTGTCGCTGTCGCCCACGTCGCGTGGCATACGTCGTATGTGAAGGACCAGTGTGTTGTTTATTAACCTAAGAACCGTATATTATCGTAACTACTAAATAATTACACAGACGTTGTATCGAAATACCACTTAATCTACCTTACATCTATTAGGAATTTCAGGTAAGACTAATAAGCCGATTGGCATACTGATATACAACTTTGTCTGCACCCTTCGGGACATAGGCGAGATATTATATGTAATATTTGTGTTATATAGGGTTGCGGTAATGATGTTGGTTTAGCTGAATAGGTTATACATATAATATGTATTTTATGCGTGATACATGTAGTATCACACTGTTGTGATGAGGTTTTAACCGTGCCTCCGCATAAATACCGCGGCTGTGATATGTCACTGACTTTATCAAAGCGATTTAGTTTGTTTGCTCAATTAGAAGAAAATATATTGTAAAAATAAGTAGTGAAGTTAGTTTATATTCACTTTAACATAATAAATACCAAACATCAATGATTTATATTATTTAATAGTGGACGCCCGTGGCTTCGCCCGCTTGAAATAGTTGTATGGTTCTCAATTCCCGCGGGAACACATTCCCGGGATAAAAAGTAGCCTATATTACACCTTATTACATCATCTTTCTGTCAGTGAAAGTCCGGTTAAAATCGGTTCAGCAGACAGACAGACAGACAGACAGACAAACAAATTTTAAAAATTGCATTTTGTATGTCAGTATCGTGTATACTAAGGCATCTCGGGACTCCAGGATCAATCCCTGAAGCTCTGCATAACATGCGGGGCCTGCTGGCGTTCCTGGAAGAGATCGGTTGGCTCGAGTGAGAGAGTCCCACCCATACGCAAAACTTGCGCACTAGACGTGGACTTGCGGAGATCAGCCCGTGACTACAAGTACAAGTACTTGTACAACTTGTACATCGTGTATACTATCGTATGCATTGAGTAAAAAGCTGGTAATTTGAAATTACACTCAGACACTACAATTTTAATATGCAAAAGGTGGCACCTCTATTTTTTTAAATTAGCGGTATACTAGTATATTTCTATTAACCCTTCTAACTGTACTAGTGTTAGGAGTTAGCTAGATGGACCTCGCGATGCTGAAACTCTAGAGCAAAGTCTTTGACGATTCTTAGAAATGCAAGTGAATGTGAACCTTACCTTTTGCCGGTTAAAAATAGAGGACAGTAAAAACCAATCTCATATACGTCCATCGCTTTGTGATCCGCTTTCACCCCTATAAAACTCAGAACCCGTTCGATAGGGTACACAATTTTCACCCTATCCGTCTAGTTCCCCTGAGAACTCTTCGGCTAGATAACTTGCGTGACCGCACAGTATATTTGCATTACGTAATTGTGTTTCTTTCTTTATCAAATTGTACATAATAATACTAGTGGTTCTGTGAACCGTAGACTTCGGGAGATTTGTTTAGAAAATTTATTTTTCAATTTTCTTTATTACTCTTTCATTTTTATTCTAATCCAAAAATATCATTCATATGTTATTCATTGTAAGCAAGGAGTGTGTGTGTAAAGTTTCATGAAAATCGGTTGATAAATACGGCTGCAAACATGATCTGACAGAACCCGTAGATGGGTACAGACGATAGAAATTCTCCCCAGTCTGCAAGTTGAAACGAAGACTTCGGTCGCTTCGCTCCCTCAGTCAATAAACCATGTCTGAAAATTAGAGAGAAAACAAAAGATAAAGCTGATGTCTGCAGCTCTGCCCGCGTATGGCGATAATTTTTTTCTGTGGCATGTGTAGCCTCGGGTTGAGACTACTCTATGTTTGTGCTACGGTAGTATTCAATAAAGGTTCATTCACACATATCAGTGAAGCCCCCGACATAGTTCAGTATCACTGCAAAATATTCTTTCATAAATTTTCCATGAACGCGTCTTCAAATGTCAGTGTCAAATACAACTCAGTCATACCAATCAATGATACTGACATGTTCATAGAAAATGTATGAAAGAATATTTTGCACTGATACTGAATTGCGCCGGTAGGTACTGTGACGGAAGCGAGGCTTCATTGATATGTGTGAATCGACCTTTAGTACTATCCCATCCAATGTAGCCACCATTGCATAACCAGAATTAAGTCTGTAATTATGTAAACCTTAAAATGAACATCGAACAGCATTTCAGTTGAAAATAAACGTACTACATACACACCAAGTTTAATACTTTAGTGTAGCAGTCTTGCAGTCAGATATTATTGCCGACTATCTTTAGACGCTTTTATCTAATGACAGACGTACAGAACCTCTTACCTCCAGTGTTATATCTCATATCTAAGTAATGATATTAATGCCCGAGAGCACTTTGCTCGCCGATGCTCGTTCATTTGATTATTCCATGTCGGGTTCGCGATATACTGGTATCTACTATCTGTGGCGATCGGAAATGCAACTCTCGTCCCGTAAATGGAATATATTATCACGGCTAATGTTAGCACAAAGCAGTCTTTTGACATAGGTATTAATATGTGTGGCTAGTTTCTCGGAGAAAACTACATTTGATTTGCAAATGTTTATATTTAATGGTTACAATTTGGCACAAAGAATAAGCATTGCCATACAACGTGGCAATACTGCCAGCCTTCTCGGAACATTGCCAGTCGGCGACGAGACAGAGGAATTTTTTGACGCATTTTAGATGTAATCTTAGTATTTATTTAAAGGTACGCTTACAGACTAATGACATCACATGATAAAAAACATTTGAGGCAGATATACAAGTCCAGACAGTGATCCAAATTTACCATAGACATCATGACAAATGTAAACATAAAGTATAATAAATTCTCTTATAGCTCTAAATTAAAATTAAAGAAAAACAAGTCGGTATAATAGAATAGGTAATGGACATATTTAGTTAGTTTCTATTTATATATATATATATATATAGGGTTATTTTAAAAGTACGTAAGACCAGGTACCGTGTCTGTAGGTCATACGTAGTAAGATTTGTTTTACGAGTTTTCAAAATGTAGAATTTTTTTTTCAATTAATAAACGACATTGGCCCGTGTATACACAAGACTACTAGGCCCGGAAAATTATAGGCCTGCACAACGGAAGCGAAAATGAATGCTCACTGCGGGCGACCGATATCGGAGTTAGAGTAACCTTTTATTTAGACAAACAAAAAATTCAGTATAATTATTTTAAGTAAGTAGGTACCTAACCTACTTAAAATATTTACGAAAGTTCGTGTCGAAAATCCTCCTCGTCATTGCTGTTTGGGAAGATTCCCAGAATGCTGACTACGTTGCCACGTTGAATGGCGGAGTTAAAGTATTTATGTACAAAAATAGATTTACATTATAAGTATGGATATATTTATTTCTTATTCAGATATAACCTCATAGAACGTACTCTGTCTAATTTGCCAATATATGGTTTTGTGTAGCAATACCCTAACAGTAAATTATTATTTATTTAGGTTGAAATTCGAGATATAATTCCGTTCAGACTATAAATTTCAAAGCTTAGGCGGTAGTTTTTTTTTTCCTGATAGCTTGAAATATATTATTTTATTTATGTACGACTACTTACGATTTGTAGCCTGAAGATAACATAATTTTCAATTATTATTGAAACAAGATATTATCTTCTCTAACTATGTAACGTAGACAGGTTGAATAGAATAGAAATATGCTTTATTGTACACCAATATACAAATTAAATAAATAAGTACAAACTAAATTTACATTCAGTAGTACAAATGACGGCCTTAGCACCAAGAGTGATCTCTTACAGGCGACCTTTGGATGGACATAACAGATCGAAGTGAAATGAAAGGTGGATAGCTATTGGCGAAAGAAAAGAATATAAAAAAGTATAAGAAAAATATACAAAAGAGCAAGAAATATATACAAAAGTAAGTACAGAAATAATATAGAAATTATGAGAGATATACCTACACAAGATAAAACTTGTAATAACTATGTATTGACAAGTATTGTATCTTGTATCAGTCATCTAGTACTCATACGAGTAGAACAAGCTCTACTATTTTGAGAATTAACGGGCGTTAAGAATTCCTAACATATTTATTTGTACCTATTATACTAGTGGTTCTGTGAACAGTAGACCTCGCATTATTTTCGCATTTTCCCCCCATTTCTCCCCCATTTTCCCCCCAATCGAAAAATCCTTTGGACACACCAAAGAACACTTGTTTTGGCACAAGTGTTCTTTGTTGCAAGGCGCAACTTTCATGAAAATCGGCTGAAAAATGCATTTTCCCCCCATTTTCCCCCCAATCGAAAAATCCCTTCCAAAAATTTCCCCCTTGCAACAAAGAACACTTGTGTCAAATTTCATGAAAATCGGCAGAAAAATGCGGTCTGTAAACCGGAACTGACACACATACCAACAACGCCAAATCGGCCAGTCCTCGAGTTAAAACTGAGACGCTTCGCTCGCTCGGTCAATAAAAGCTTACTATAATCTTATTCATACGCTTAATCTCTTTTCACAGATCGCTTAATCCAATCATGTTACATTCTAGCCACCAATTAAAACGTTTGAACAAATCATGAATAGTCCCTCGTAAGCAAGAGAACAAAATAATGACAACACTTCTGAATTATTCATGAAAGCAACACTCCAGATTGTTGAAGCCGCTTACAGGATAATCTGGCGCTCACTGTAGATACTTTCCTAGTTTACTGATCTTTCGAGTTGCGGTTTTCGATTTGACTGTTAAACTCGTAGTAAGGTACGAATGTACATTCTCACACAACGTCATAGCCCAAATTAAGCTAATATAAGCTTGTGCTATGGGATCTAGACTGATAAACATACTTATATATTTCTAGAAGATACCCAAACTCCGAAACAAATATTTGTGGATCACACAAATATTTGATTCGACCCGGAATCGAACTGTCCCAGGGACCTCAGGGACGACAGTTGCATACTTGATGAAGTGACAAGGCAGTGGATGGAGGCTCCACTTATTGTAGTTACTCGAGCGCCGCGGAGATCTATTAGAATGGGTAGATTAGATGACAGGAAGCATAAATGGTTTCCTACGTTTCTACTGTTATAGGTGGAGAAAGATAAAAATATATCAGGGTCTTAAAAACCGGTTTTATGATCTTCGGCTTTTGATATGCGTCAGTTTTTTTTTGTTATTCTGGTAAACCTCTAAAATAAAAAAAACTGACCGCGCTGGAGTAAATCCACATATCAATTTTTTTTGCAAATTTGCTACCCTCCCACGCCTTTAGGTTACGCTCAAATCGTCAGATTTAAGAAAATTTACACTTGTCAGATCGTAATTAACCGGCTATCTGACGCGCTCGAGTACATCGAATGATCGATTTTTTTTACAAATCTGAAAGATCCCCTCCGTTCATACTTGGTGGAGGTACTTGTCAATATCTAAGGTATCCTACCATATATAAATCTGACGCGATCAACTACAAATTTTCATAGAGCCTCCATTCGTCCCTCCACTCGTCTATCAGGTGGTAATTGTTTACCGTTAAAAATAGATGCTTTTAACACAATAACATTTTGAAGCAGAGAATCAAGTATAATAAGGTTTCTTTTTATTCCAGGTTTCATCGGAATTGGAAGCGAGATATTTATTTAATTTATCAGAGAACATTATTCATATCATTTATAGTCAAATATTTGACTTATTTACTCGCAAATGTAATGTAACATTTTATACAACTTTATTTGGAACTCGTTACGTGACGAGTCGGAGTGTGACAGAGGAGTGGTTCGTTGACGGTTGATTTTAATTAACAAAATTGTGAAGTTGCGTCTGATTTCAAGCATTTTGTATTTATTCACAACTAGCGGACGCCCGCAGATTCACCCGTTTGACAAATTATACACACAAAAACCTCCCTCGAGAACCTCGAGAATCTATCCATTGGTGAAAACCGTATCAAAATCCGTTGCTTAGTTTTAAAGCATACATAGGGAACGGAAGCGACTTTGTTTTATTATACGAGTATGTTATGATTTAGATTATTGTATTCGCTTTGATGTACCCTGTCAAAAACCTGGAAGTTTCCTCTGCCGACGCCCTTGGGTTATACTTCCAGGGCAATGGACGTTAGAGAAGACACTTAAAAAAGAAAACCACTAATGGAAGGGAAAAGAGGCCGAAAGAGAACCGAGAAGGGAAAAAACTAATTTACAGAAGAAGAAAGACTATTTTAGCTGAATACTATCATTATAGGTAGTGAAAATCTATAAAATATTTAAAGAAGAATAACAATGGATGCTAGAGTTGAACATCTTCGAGGCCCAAGTCTCATACGCGATGACATGAACTCGCTGACCGATGACCGAGGTGCTGGCAAATATACCTAAAGTACTGTAAATGTAATAATGTAATAAAGTAAATTAACGAAATGGCGAAATATGGGTGTCATAATCGCCTCTGATTTACCTTTGGGGATAAACGGCTCTGGAGACCTTCACCAAAGAAGACTTCTGGCCGAAGGGTGTGGTGTCCCGGCGGTTCCGGGGCAGGCTGCGAGACAATGCCGATCAACAGACACACAGGAATGTGTCAACTTAGATCTAAGTTTTATGATTAATATATTTTATGTTTAGGTAGGTATTCCTTTATTTAACTTAATTACATATTTAATACATTTTTAAATAAATCTATAAAAAATACAAATATATTTAAAAATATAAAAAATAGTGACCCACCGGCATCGGGTACAAGGACCAAGCTACCGGTGGTTAGGGCTCCAGAGAGAGGAATTTCCTCACGATGCGTGCCGTATCGAGCAACACTGCCTTCTGCATCAGGCCCTTAATCCAACCGTCTAACGAGAGCCTCTGTAGGTGTTGGTCGAGGCTCTTGGCGATCAGTCCATGCACGGAAACGACTATCGGTACAGTAACAGCTGAGCTTACATGCCACATGTCGACAATCTCGTGGGCCAAATCCAAGTACTTTACTTGTTTGTCTTTTTCGGCTTTCACGAGATTGCCGTCATGCGGAATAGTAATATCAACTATTATTGCACGGCGCTTTAACCGATCTACTATCACTATGTCAGGCCTATTTGCAACAATAGTCCTGTCAGTGATAATAGATCGGTCCCAGTACAATGTGATATGATCATTTTCGAGAACTGGGTCGGACACATACTTGTAATACGGTACTTCTGAATCCACGAGTTTGTATTTCAGAGCAAGTTGTTGATGGACAATCCTAGCTACTTGGTTATGCCTATGCAAATACTCGCCGTTAGCCAAACTAGAACAACCTGAGATAATATGCCTAAGGGACTCTCCAGGACGGTGGCACGCCCGACATATGTCAACCGTACCATCCTTCAGAATATACCTCCGGTAATTTTTAGTCATGACAACTTCGTCCATAATTGCAAAGACAAACCCTTCGGTTTCTCCAAATAGATTACCGAATCGTAGCCAGGATACTGATGATTTTAAATCAATATCAGGTCCATGTAGGGCCTGATAGAAACGTCCATGTAACTCTTTACCCTTCCATACATCCATGCGGTCATTGGTACTTAGTATTATAGGTTTGCGCCAGTTCTCTTTAGCCAAACCGAGCGGGGTAAATCCGTTGTCTACTGCAGCAACATCACGATGCAAATCCTCGTCCACCCGCAGGAAGTATTCCCTAAGATTGCACACCTCACGGTTGTGAAGGGTCTTAGCATTAAGAAAGCCTCGGCCCCCACACTTCCGTGGTATGTACAACCTCATTACAGATGAACGCGGATGATGCATTCGGTATGTAGTGAGTAGCGTACGGACTTTTCTATCCAAGGCGTCAAGTTCTGTCTGAGTGCATCTGAGTATGCCAAACGAGTACACTAAAACTGGCATGACCCAACTATTGTAGGCTCGCACCTTGTTACCGCCCGATAAAAGACTCTTAAGAACTTTTTTCAGGCGGCCAAAGAAGCGTTCCCTCAATAATTGTTTCATGTCAGTCTCTAATATGCCTAACGCTTGTGACATACCCAGATATTTATAAGTATCGGTTGCCGAAAGGGATCGAAGTTGAGTGGAATCCGAAAGTTGTATTCTTTCGGAATCCACTATCCCACCCTTCTTCACATGCATGCTTGCACATTTGTCTACGCCAAATTCCATTCTGATAGAATTACTAAAGGTTTCCGTTACCTTTAGTAATTCCGTCAGTTGGTGACTGTTTGGGGCAAATAATTTTAAATCATCCATGTAAAGAAGGTGAGACAAAACCTGGCCATCTTTCCGCAACCGGTACCCTAGACCTGAATTCCCCAGCAAAGCGCTGAGAGGGCCAGACAAAACCATAAAGGACTCAGACTATCGCCCTGAAATATACCACGCTCGATCTTTATCGGTCCACCATTACCACAAGTCTGTCGGCATCCTGAATAGCACAAGACCGTCTTCCATTGCCCCATGCATGTCCCTAAGAAGGTACATAGAGTTGCATCAATCTTATACAACTCCAGCACCCTCCTAAGCCATGAATGAGGCACAGAGTCATAGGCCTTCTTGTAATCTATCCAGCATGTCGCCAGATCCTTGCGATTACGGCGTACCTGTTGGCTAATAACCATATCCATAATTAGGAGCTCTTTAGTGCCACGAGCCCCACTTCTACATCCATTCTGAGAGATTGACATGATGTTGTTGTCAGTTATGTGGCGCGTTATTTTTTGTCTCAAAATAGATGTGAGAAGCTTATAGACCGTTGGTAGGCATGTAATTGGTCTATAATTTTTAGGCTCTATGGCACTACCAGATTTGTATAAGAGATGGGTCATACCAGTAGTTAGAAAATCGGGAAGCGATCCTGATTCCAAACATGATTGGAATTGAGCTGCCAACCGTCCGTGTGAACTACGGAACCATTTTATCCAAAAATTGTGCAGTCCGTCTGGTCCTGCTGATTTCCAGTTCGGTAACAGACGGACTGCGTTGGTGACATCACTATCTATGAATTTTAATGGTTCCATAGTTTGTATCGGTTCACACAGACGATTAACATCCCGCATCCAACCATCCTCTGTGTGGCTGACAGGAGCCGACCAGATGCCACTCCAGAATGCAATGGTGGCATCATCATCTGGCCGGCGCTCGTCAATCACACTTGAATCAGATCGCTCCCAATCTCTGTAGACCCATCTCTCATCTTTTTGGAACATGCAGTTTTGGGAATACCGGTCCACTCTTTTTTTATATCTTTTTATACGATTTGCCCACGCATAGACTTTTTGCTTCAGGTAGTCAATGCGCTCTGTGACCCGAAAAGCAAATTCTTGGGATCTAATATTAGTCCCCAAGAATGCCCGGTTCACAAAGCGCATCACTCTAGGGCGAGTATTGCCCGACCTGAAGCAAATAAGTTTCCCAATGAGTGCCCTGGTCTCGGCAATACGACGTTCAATCCTATACTGCCAGGCTGGTGTAACAAATTTCGGTCGAGTAGCTTTATCATTTGATAAAAGCTTAATATTTGCTACTCGACATGCCGCAACAGCCCCAAAGTACAGAATCGAATGTGTATCACCGAGATTTTCACTACTGTTAAAATAGTCTGACATTAGTGAATCCAGAGCACACATTAGGGCTATATTTTTCTTATGCGTAGGCAAACGCGGTAGACGAGGTCTTTCGGTAGGTGTTACGTTTCGATATTCCCTCAGTGCACATTCCAAAGCGCTCCCTAATTGTACATTGCAATGATCCATCCAGTATCCAATAAATCATCATCAGTGGGACGTTGTGTGGAAACAGTAGGAACATGTGTACCTGATGATGTAGGTATTGTGATACCAGGATTACCCTGTAAATCTGAGCGAAGCCTCTCAAGCACGGCATCATCCAACATATGACCACGTTGTATAACCCGCACTTGATCCGACAGACGTTGCGTTGATACGTTAACAGTTGGTTCGAGCTCCTGAAACAGAGACAGCATTCGTACACGATACGCAGTGAGATTCATTCCTCCCTCTGTAGCCGCATAATATGCCCGCATGACGTTCTCGTTCATGGAAGAAGTCCATCGCATGCGGTGCACATTACCACCGGCAGCGGGGTCCCTAATCGAAGCCGGAGGGCGTCGGGGTCCCAAGCAGGTCGGTGGCCGGCCTCTCCCCTGCCGACGTACAGGTGGAGGCGACGTCGGTGGAGAGAAATACTCGTCGCTGCTAGAGCTCGACGCCTCACCAGTAGCCAAAGTTTCCGGCAAATGGGAGGCGGAGCTATGCGACGAGTCCGGGGTTGGTAATTGTGCAGTTTGTCTATCTCTGGCTCTAGCTCTTGTGAGCATATTTATCCTTTATCATCATCCATCCATTTCTTGATATTGTTTGTATTTGATTAATATTTTCTTTGACATATGCCAAACATCTGCAATTTGGTAATTTTCCTTGATCTTGATAATATATATTTTGTATATGTAATTTATAAATTTATTGCAAATCTTGCTATGCAATATATAATTATAGTATAAATTTAGACTGTAAAATTAAATAAAAATATTCAAATAATTTTAAGATGAAAAATGACGTTCGATGATATTAAGGGTTGCCAGGTTATTATTAGTAGGTAGGTATTTATTATTATAGGCTTTGATGCCGAGTACATATTCATATGTATTCTTAGTTTTAAGGTATATATCTATGGGCCGTAGATTAGTTTTACAAGATCTGTAACTAGTCTAAGATGCCTGAATCAGTGCAAAATATTGTCGAGAACATACGTCACTCGGCGGGCGAAGGAGGGAGATAGATACAAGCCGCGGGGGGTCCAAGCGCCCCGTTCACCGTGTGTCGCCCCACTACAGCCACGACAATACCACCGCTCCACACAGCAAGACGGTGACACATACACGACGAACAAGCTCCGTATACCTACCTACCCTTTATATATTTATATTATTATTAATATTATCCGAATTACTCTGAAGAACTGTTAATACAAGTTTATTGCTATACCAGCGTTTTCTTCATAACACCTGCATCACTTCTGTACAATATGCTTTTATACATTTTCTATGAACATGTGTCAGTGATGGTAAAGCCTAGTTCGCATTAGGCTAGTAATTTAGAAAAGTAGCGAGTAATTTAGTAGCTAAATATGTGCGAACTACAAAAATTTAGTCGAGTAATTTAGTAAATGATTTAGTCGAGTCAATCCATTTTACTCTATTTTTTCGGGCGAGTAGCGCCTCCCACCACGCATCCGTGATCACTGGTTCGCCGGCTAAACAAGTCCGAACCTGTTGATTAGTCGAGTTCATTAGTGGCCGCCACCACTCACTTGTGTACTGTACTAAACCGTAATGCGAACGATTTCTGTGTATTAGCGAGTAGTTTAGCCACTAAATTACACGCTACTCTACTAAATTACTAAAGCAGTGCGAACTAGGCTTTTAATGACTGAGTCGTATTTGGACTTCGATTTTTGATGAGCGCGTTGCTAGTGGCTTCTTAGCTTACGTCTGGATGGCGCTCCGTGAAAACCGGGTTGTGCATCTGGAGTTAGTTCGGAGCAACTAGTTCTTCTGTGCGGGGACTATCAAGCATTACTTTGACATTGGCAAAATCAACGACGCACGATGGAGCCACACTTTTAACAGAAGAAGAATAGTCCTATGACACTGACATAATGGGAATGCGTTCATAGAAAATGTAGGTATGAAATGATGTTTTGCATTGATAAATCACTGTCTGTACTGTGTTCAGCCGGTGCTGTGTCGGATGCTTTACTCATAGTAAATCGATGTTAATAAAATCTTCGTCAGTGATCTCAAGCGTAGACGTCAATAAATCAGAGGCGTCATGTCGACGCTACAGCTAGCCAGCTAGATTTAATGGTTGCCGGACTATGTGACGTCATCTCATGGGTTACCTACATAATTAATCATTGACCCTTTTCACTTGAGAACTTACTTCGTCTCTGTCTCGGGTGATAGAGATCGGGCCAGTTAACAATTGGATTCAATTTATTATTACCACATTTGTTAGTGTTAGTTTATTTATAGCTATGTATTAGTTAATTATAGTTTACCGGCGGACGCCCGCGTCTTTGCCCGCTTGACTTTATATACTAAAACATTCCACGAGAACCATCCTATCTATTGGTGAAAACCGCCTTAAAATCCGTTGCGTAGTTTAGGGCAGACAGCTGGCGGAAGCGACTTAGTTTTATACTATGCTATGAAGCGGGGGTTGTTGTGTACGGATTGCAGGAACCGTGTTCGTTGGTTGATCACTTGATCAATCAATCAACGCTTGGTTGGTTCCATCCTACCAAAATGTCAGCCAACCATCAGATTATCCTACCTTTCATATTATCAGAGCTTCGTAAGGAGATCCCTGGAGTTCTTGAACAAGTCCCTAAACACTCTAAAATACTCTAATTCTAATAAAATATTTCGTACGCTTCTTATCCAGAATTCCTTTCTCTCGGCAAACCATTATTATTCATCTTTAACTTATTCTTACTTGAAATATTACCTTTTCGTGAATATCAGAATATTAGGAGCGATAGAGAAATATTCAGAAGGAATATGTTTGTTATAATTTTCCTCAATATAGGCTTCAATTTTGTATATTTAATTAATTTATTTCTTCAAATGTTATTGTATTTGTAGCATTGTTAATAGAAATTCGTACCTCGGCGCCGGGAATATGGGAGTAATTCTGCCGTCTATTAACTGTTATAATTTAAAGCGAAACCGGTCAGATTCAATCCTGTAAATTAAATAAAAGTGAAACGGTGTACAAGTGTTTTTTGTAAGCATAGCCTCTGCTTTCTGTGAAACAGGCGTCATCATAACCTAGTATAAATCAAAGTCGCTTTCGTTCCCTATGTATGTTTAGATCTTTAAAACTACTCAACGGATTTTGATGTGGTTTTCATCAATTGACAGAGTGGTTCTCGAGAAAAAAATTAGGTTACAGTTATTTCACGCGTGCAAAGCCGCGACCGTCCGCTCGTTACGTACAAAATTATGGTTTAGTAGGTTCGAACCTTACCTTTCACTGACAGATTAAGACAAAACGTGGCCATCTATATATTTAATACGACAATTTGTCTGTCTGTCCGTCCGTCGCGTTTTTCAATTATAATTAATAATACATACATTTGCATGAAATATTAAAATATTCTTTTTTTTTTATATTTGAGTCGATATAAAGTTCGCCGTGATCTATATATTTAATACGACAATTTGTCTGTCCGTCCGTCGCGTTTTTCAATTATAATTAATAATACATACATTTGCATGAAATATTAAAATATTCTTTTTTTTTTTATATATTTGAGGCGATACAAAGTTCACCGTGATAACTAGTTATCTTTATTACAATCTCGGCGTTAAGTCCGGCAGCTGGTTTGACCGGAGAATGGTATGTATCAAGTTGACGCTGATTTGCATAAGAATCCGTATTCGAAATATCACGCATATTTCTTTTATAGGTTTTACATACATACATACATATGGTCACGCCTCTTTCCCAAAGGGGTAGGCAGAGACTATGGAATTCCACTTGCTACGGTCCTGGCATACTTCTTTCGCTTCTTCCACTTTCATAACTATCTTCATGCACGCTCTCCGGTTCTGGGTGTTATAGGTTTTACAATCAGTATGAAATGCAGCTGATCTGATCTTTATGAAATTTAGATTAGTTTTCCGACAGAGGGTACGTACCTTCATAAAACTGATACATATGGTCAAAATTTTTTTTACTTTTAGTTATTACTTTTCAGTTTCCCAGAATACCAAAAAAAATTAACTGGGTAATAGGTAAGTAATTATACTTACCTTAAATGTCAGTTTTTGGGTTCCGTACCCAAAGAGTAAAACGGGAACCTTAAACTAAGACTTCGCTGTCCGTCCGTCTGTCTCCAGACTGAATCTCATGAACCGTGATAGTTATAAAGTTGAAATTTTCACATTTTCTAAAAGTCAGAATAAAATCAATTTTAAGGGGGCTCCCATACAACAAACGTATTTTCTTTTTTGCCATTTTTATACATCATAGTACGGAACCCTTCGTGAGCGAGCGCGACTCGCACTTGGCTGGTGTTTAGTTCTACCTACCATCTAAAATGTGATGGACAAAATGGGGGAGTGGAGGGGATTATATTCAAACACCTGTCTACGTCACAGACAATAGGGAACCAATTCACATTCACACTGGCTATTAGGCGTGAAGCCAAAGTGTATTTCGTCGGTATTAGTGAACTCTCGCCTTATTGTCTAACCCGTGCTTCGTACTGGTTAAAATTCAAAACCGCTCTGTTTTCCTGACATTTCGATTGGAGAAACCAACCGAAACGTCGGCGTCGGAGAAAATTATAAGTTTTACATACTTACCTCTGATGTTCTCAGTTTGATGTCTCATTTAAATCATTGTAAATGAAAATCGCCCAATTAAATGAAAAATAAACCTAATAAAAGAACACATCACATGCTTAAAAGAGCACTATTGTCATCCGAATATGTTCAATAGTTTATGGGCAATAGAGTAACAAAGATCCTTTCTAAATCTCATTCAAAAACCTAACGCACTCTACATATTCTGTGAATGACTCAATACATTTAAGCATAACTTCACCGGAACCCCAATTTAGATAGGTATAAAGCGCTACAAGTTATCTGTCTGACACTCAAGTTATCTCTAAGTTGTCGCTAAGTTACTTCCCCTTATCTAAGTAGCTGATGGCTCCGATAGCGAGTCACTTGTAACTTCGCATGGAGTTGGAAATAAAGTAGAATTTAATTCGAAAGTGATAATTAAGTTATTTTAAGCTGCTGAATTCAGAATTATTAATTACCTACTTAACTTTAACTTACAAATACTGAAACCGGGTTTTATAAAATTCGTTAATTACTAGCGGCCGCTCGCGACTTCTTCCGCGCGGAAACGTGATTTATGCAACATTTATTATTGCTACTCCGCTCCTATTAATCTTAGCGTGATGTTACCCGCTAACAATGAACAATGTAGCTTTATACATTATATGTAAGGTGAAACTATTGCAGGCTACTTCTATGCCCCAAACAGAGGCCTCACAGACAGCCAAAGTCTGCCGGGTGACACTGGAAATTCTTTGTGTACTCACCAGAGGCGCTCGGCAGTGGGTGTAGGACCGGCCGCGGCCTTAGCCGCTTGTTTGGTTGACACTACTATGCACTCAACTTCCGATAATACCTGATTACTCCTTCGGGGATAAAAATTTGACTTTGTGTTGTGTTACAAAGTTAAAGCAAAATAAAGCGAAATTCCTTTATACACAAACAAATTAACAACAGAACAATCCACCACATGGAGCTAATTAATAAACTTTTAGCTCTTGGAGTGTAATATATCTATGCCGTCACTTAGTACAGTCAAAACAAACAACAACGATGAATTTTAATCGTTCTAACTTTACTTTTTTGCGGTTTAATTCGAAGATCACGGTGTATTTAACTTGTAAATCTGTTCAATTAACAAGCGGAGTTAACAAGATTTTAAAATACATACCTCAAATTAAAAACCAGCGTTCGGGGAACCTTCCCAGTCGGCAATGATACGGATGATTTTTAAACGATCTTTTGTAAATATATCAAAATTATGGAGGTAATCCCTCCCTATTGGAAATGAACTTACTTTTGCCTTAAAAAATAATTTTAATCTTGTAGCTTTATTTGATTTTATTATCGTGTGCTGCTGAACTTTGTATAAAATAAAAAAAACAGCTAGATTTAGGTATTCTACATTAATTTATCTACATAAAATTTTTACTGAGACTCGAATTCCAACTTACACTTTATAATAGTTAATGTTCAATTGGCGGTCAGAGTACACAACAGGATTTACATACACACACAAATACATACCTACCTAATATACAGTAACACCTGTTTCCTCGAAGGGGTACGCAGAGGCATGTTATACATACATATTTCACCAGTTACTTAATTTCCCACGTAATAATTTAACACATGTAACAAAACAATTAAGACACGATATTTGCATAAAAACTATTTAAAGTCATAGAATATCCGAGTAGGTATCTTATTAAATGATTATTTTTCTTTCTGGGTACAATATTACTTTAGGCTTTACGGGCGGTAAACTTTAGATTACAATCGTAAACCAAGAAAAAAAATTCGACTGCACTCCACCGCTACCTTCCCCAGTATTAGTATTCAAGATGCGTACAGGTTCTCTTGCATGGAGGCTGCCACTGCCTTCTAAACAGTGTTTCAAGGTCTGATTCACTCAGTTTCACTGGTAAAATTTACTAGGCGGGACTTATTAAACAGATAAATTTCAGTAGTCGAACATTTGTTCCTTTTTTACATCACTTGGCTTAAACAGCTAGCTTAGTTATATGTTTTTATATTGTTTCCGACGTGGACGCCGCCCGGCAGCCGGACGGACGATCCACCCGCGACTTTTGCTTGCGGGCCGTTCTCTCTCTCGTTCCCCATTTTGTCCATTTTCCCAGTTCTCCCCTTGGAGAGAGTGTGGTTGATCCAGCTCTCACGGCCCCTAAACCCTGAACAGGTAGATAAAGTCGTTGTTACGCGACATGTCGCTAATCTGTTTGTTGGACGGTATACTTATATTAGTATGTACCTACATTATTACAAAAAATATAATTATGTCTTTTGCACATATTATCACTAGTCTCTTTGTTGGGAGCCACGTGATAGCCCTACATTATATTAGTGCATTTAAGAGTAAATTAGGAAAAAAGACAATTTATTTACTATAACAATTATAATATTATTAAAAAAAATATAAATACATAATTATGTACCTACCTACCTACTAAAAATATGTACATCTACAAAATATCGTTTAGAAATCCTTTACGTCATTACCGACTGGTAAGGTTCCCAGAATGCTGGCTGCTTTGCCACGTTGGATGGCGATATTTATTCTATTGGAAGAGAGTATATTAAGAGGAAAAGTATATCTACAATTTGTAGCAAGTTGCATTAAGTGCCATCAAGTGACAGCATAACATAAATATGACAATCCTAGTCACCATTGATTGTTTAATGTATCATTATGTTGTATTATAGAAATAGAATTGTAAAGTAAATGTTGTGAACTAATATTACTAATATTACTAATATTACTAATATTAGTAATATTATAAAGGTGAAAATTTTAGTAGGTATGTTGTTATAATTGTGAGCACGATGTATTATTTCGTGCCAGGGTGTAATTTATATACCTAGGTAGGTAGGACGGCCGTTTATTTGTGATATTTTTTATTTCATGTATTAGTATAGTAGACATCTACTATTAACCTGCAACTTTGTATGTAATATTTAACTGTAAATATAACAAATATTGGATAGAAACAGGCGTTACTTGGCGAAAATCCATGACAAAACAATGGTAAGTAAAATGTTTTTAAGAAAAAACCTTTTAAATTTATATAATAGCATTAATTTTTCGCAGAATTAAAAGGACAACAAAACGTCGACAATTGTTTCGCCTCTAAACGAGGCATTATCAAGACTGTCTCAGAGAGAACAGCCTAGCAGAGCTGTCTTGTGGAATGATAAATAATTTCTTTCTTTCTAAAAAAACATGAAAGAAAGAAATAAATTTTTCTTTCAGGTTTTTTTTGGAACGAAGTTCTCTAATGCGGTAGTGAAATTGACACCATTTAGTAGAAATCGTCTCGTTATGCTTATCAGTAGTTCCCAACCGGTGGTCCGCAGAAGCCAAAAAATGGACCGATTTATTTTTGAAATTAAGCGTCAGTCGGCGTGGTTAGTAAAATGAAAAGTAGCCCTCGCTTGATAATTAATTATATGCACAAAATCCTTACTCGAGAACCACCCAAACCATTGGTGAAAACCGCATCAAAATCCGTTGCGTAGTTTTAAAGATCTAAACGTACATACGGACGGAAGTGACTTGGTTTTCTAATATGTAGTGAGTAGGTATTGATAGTGATTATAGGATGAATAATGAATGCATCAAGATCATATGGGAGGAACACAAAACATAATACATCTGCCTACCACCAGGAAACAGGCGTCCTTGTAAATAGCATGTTCTGTATTAGGAAGGTACCTATCTATTTGTATAATAGTATTTTAATCTTCACCGAGTAGTAATTTCAATAGACCATTCTCAAGATCTCAGATCGCTAACAGTAATCGAACAGTAATGATCGAGTCAAATAACGGTCATCTGTTGTTCCATTCGATCTATTCTATTTTTATTTTATTTTTATTTTTAAGCAATTGTACTAACACACTTGAGCCCCTGTAGCTTGATAATAAACAATTTTTATTTTAATTTTATTTTTATTTCGTTTATTCCTTTACATTCTTATTTTATACATTTTTAAATACATTTATAAAAAAAACAAATAAATTTAAAAATATAAAAAATAGTGACCCACCAGTAGCGGAGTAGGACCCAAACTACCGGCGGTGAAGGCTACAGACTAAGAAACCTCCTAACAATACGGCACGTGTCGAGGATAACAGCCTTCTGAATCTGACTCTTGATCCAACAATCTAACGAGAGTCTCTTGAGATGTTGATCGAGACTCTTCGCTATTAATCCGTTTGCCGAAACGACCACCGGGACAATGATCGTCGAGTCTACGTCCCACATGGCGGTTATCTCGAAGGACAGAGTATTTACTAAGTTTGTCCTTCTCTGCCTTCACGAGATTTTCGTCATGCGGGACGGCGATATCGACGAGCACTGCCCGACGCTGGGTACGATCAACCAACACGATATATATATAGGCCTATTGGCAACAATAGTCCTGTCCGTGATGATTGATCGGTCCCAGTAGAGCAATGCACGACCATTCTCAAGAACTGGCACTGGTGTGTACTTATAGTACGGTACTTCAAACTCAATAAGGCCATATTGAAGAGCAAGTTGCTGGTGGATGATCCTGGCTACTTGATTGTGCCTATGCAAGTACTCGGTGTTAGCAAGATACGAACAACCGGAAATAATATGGCGAAGTGATTCACCAGGACGGTGGCATACTCGACAAATGTCGACCGTACCGTCCTTCATGATGTATTTCCGATAGTTGTTCGTCTTGATAACCTCATCTGCAATTGCACAGGCAACACCTTCAGTTTCCCCAAAGAGGTCCCCAAAACGCAGCCAGTTCACCGAAGCGAACAGGTCTACGTCGGGTCCTGTTAAGATCCGGTAGAATCGCCCGTGTAACTCCTTACTCTTCCATACGTCCCTACGGTCTTCAGTACCTAGCACCTTTCCAGTTCTCGTTAGCCAAGGAAAGAGGTGTCAGGCCCTTGTCAACCATCACGACATCGCAATGAATGTCACACCCGTTCTGTAGAAAGTAATCTCTCTGACTGCAAACTTCACGGTTGTGGAGGTTCTTGGCATTCAAAAAGCCTCGACCCCCCCACTTCCGCGGAATGTACAGTCTCATGACAGAAGATCGTGGGTGTAACATTCGATGCAATGTCAGTTGTTGACGGACTCGCCTATCCAGGGCGTCTAGTTCCGTTTGAGTCCACCTAAGTATGCCAAAGGAGTATAACAATAAAGGTATCACCCAACCGTTGAAAGCCCGCATTTTGTTACCACCGGACAAAGAACTGTTAAGAACTTTTGTCAGGCGGCCAAAAAAACGTTCTTTCACCGATTTCTTAATATCCTCTACCGCTATACCCAATGACTCTGACATACCTAGGTATTTGTATGTTTCGGTCTCGGAGAGAGATCTGAGGGTTATTATCTCAGAAAGTTGTAGATTCGGTGAATTTACAACCTTCCCCCGCTGTACATGCATAACCGCACACTTATCAACACCGAACTCCATCTTAATGGCATTACTAAAAACTTCCGTAGTTTTTAACAATGTCACTAAATCTTGGTGCTTCAGCGTGAACAGTTTGAGGTCATCCATATACATCAGGTGAGAAATAACCTCACCCCCTCTACGAAACCGGTAGCCTAGCCCTGAATCCTTCAGCAATGTGCTAAGTGGATTCAGTGCTAAACAAAACCATAATGGACTCAAACTGTCGCCCTGGAATATACCATGCTCAATCCTTATCAAGCCATGCGGATCAGAGGCATACCCACCACTACCTGGTTGACGAAGGACTATGGTCCACCGCCCCATACATGAGACTAAGAAGGACTTAAGAGTCGGATTAATTTTATACAACTCTAAAATCCTCCTCAGCCATGAATGAGGCACCGAATCATAGGCCTTCTTGTAGTCAATCCAGGCAGTAGAGAGGGCGCCCCTACTCCGCTTGACTTGTTGGCTAGTGGCCATATCAATGAGGAGTAGCTCCTTAGTACCACGAGACCCAGCCCTACATCCATTCTGAGCGTTATCTAAGATATTATTAGATAATATGTGTGAGTTTATTTTACTTCTCAGAATAGATGTAAGGAGCTTGTAGATGGTAGGTAGGCAAGTGATAGGTCTATAGTTTTTAGGTTCCGTGGTACTACCTGATTTATGGAGCAGGAAGGTGATGCCAGTGGTCATGAAAGCGGGTAAAGAACTAGACTCAAGGGCTTCTTGATACTGTGTTGCCAAGCGTTCATGCGAGCTCTGAACCCACTTTATCCAAAAGTTGTGCAATCCATCCGGCCCAGGACTTTTCCAATTCGGGGCCGTACGAATTGCACAACTAACGTCTTCGGAGTCTATGGTAATAGACTCCATGGGTTCGATGGTACTGCATTCACGCTCGACGATACGGATCCAGTCGCCCTCAGAATGTTCGACGGGCACCGACCATATGACACGCCAAAATTGGTTCATGGCGTGAGCATCTGGCAGTTGTCCGTCGCTTAAACATTGTCAAGTTCCCTCCCACTCTCTGTACACCTTCCTTTGGTCACTTTGGAAGATGCGATTTTGCCAGTATCTATTTACACGCTCTCTATAACGACGGATACGGCTTGCCCATGCATCCACTTTCTGTTTCAGAAAGTCAATACGTTCCGTGACATTGGCTAAGTATTGCTGGGGACGAATACCGGTCCCAGCAAATGCCTGAGCCACGAAACGCATGACCCGGGGACGACAATTTCCCCGGCTGAAAGAGATAAGCTTTGCAATGAGAGTCCTAAATGTGCCGATACGTCGCTCGATTCTTGCCTGCCATACGGGAACACCATCCGGTCGTGGTGCACGGTTAACTTCGGGGAATTTAACGCGTGCAACACGACAAGCGGCAATGGCTCCACAGTAAAGAATCGAGTGAGTATCAAGCAAATCACTGCTAGTCCGTAAGTACGGCTCTAGCAATGCATTCAGGGCTCCCATCAACGCCAGATTTCGCTTATCCATTGGCAAGCATGGTAGCCGCGGTCTAGAATTAGGTATAAACCTATACTGCGAGATCACATCTTCCAAAGTACTCCTCAATTGCTCGCTTACCTGGATAGATGTATCACTCGTATCATTTCCCACGTCGAGTGCGGGCTCCACTAACGTTCCACTTGTAGCAACTGTCTGTGTCACAGGTGACGGTGCTCTCGTTGCCACAGGAGCTATACGAGTAGATAATACTTCCAGGCGTAGTCGATCAAGCACAGATTGATCCAACAACTTACATCGTTATATTACTTATATTTTTATTATTATTAGGTATATGTAAGTTACCAATTGGATATTGATAAAGCTGTGTGCCATACCTATAACATCACTCTACGGTTATTAGGAGTTGAGCAGCAGGGAAATTGTTGCAAAAGTTAAACTATGTAATCTTGAGTGATTCCGTTACGTGCGGTAAGCCATGATGGCGGCTGTACACACTCGTCGAGAGCATGCCTGTACACACTCGTCGAGAGCATGCCTGTACACACTCGTAAGCACCAGAGTCACGTAGGACTCCCGCGACAATGGACGTAGAAATTGCTGTTGCTGTCTTTGACCTATTATTATAATCTTTTAATTTACCATGCAAAGAAAATTCGTAAACCATGGATAGAACTCCAAAAACTGTAATTCGCGTTCGTTAGACCACATAGTGAAATACGTCTGTTCATTAAAACTTTCTGCGGGCAACTAAAGGAACGAGTGTGTACATGTTCGCTCTCATTTACCTCGCGAGAGCGCAAAAAACCGACACGCCACCGAGAGCGTCCGAGACGAGAGCGAGACAAGAGCGAGACGAGACGAATGCGCCCTGTACACACTCGCACTCGGCCTGTCTCGGGGTGTCTCGACGAGTGTGTACAACCGGCATGATGGTCGAACTTTTCGTCAGTAGGTAAAATCCGCACGAAAGAACTCGTGGGCGTTATGGACATTATTAATAGTCAGCTAAACAACATTAAAACCTTTTTCTCTGTTATTCCATTTGCTACGTTTATATGTTTAGTGACGTCACGTCAAAACAAATATTAGGGTTGTCACATCAACCAGCCGTCAAAAAATTTCGAAACCAACTTGGCACAAGAAGAAGTTTGCTATGTATTTTTGTACACTTTAAAGTACATTTTCATTTACAACTAGTTACGGTATACGAGCTGTAGGAATAAATTGTCGTTTACCACCTTCCAACTGTCAGGGTAATGGCGCCAGCACAAAATGGTGGGTGTTATTTTAAAATGTCTGTTTACGGCCACATGAAATTTTATAGGTACAAATTGTTTTGTGAGTCATCACTTTTGTTTACGGTAAATTATTTCGTCTAGACAGCGATGATTTTTCATGTTATTCAGTTGCATATCGAGCTTGGAAAACTCATAGATTGTTCTATATACACGCGCCACAGATCATGATGTCACCTACCACGGACATGCTGTTCCATCATTGTACGCTATAATAGCTGTAATGTATTTACGATGAGCCTGTGGTTGTTATATAGAATATAAATATAAAACTAACGAATCGATGACAGTTCCTTTTCTATGGGATTGCTTTGCCCAGAAGATTTCAGTCAAAGACATCGAAATTGCGATATATTTTTATACTTAAAAGGTCAAAAAGAGCATTCACACTGAAAGGCATCTTCGAGTCCCACCTAAAATTGCTCAGGTACTCAAGAATCTTTGCCTTGAGCGATTTATATAGTAAAAAAACTAAATTTGTTAAGTATTTCTTTGATGATTATAACAGATATTCTATATTATCACTATATATACGAATAAGTTTTGACAAATACTGCACAAAAGCCACAAACATTCATTAAATTCCAAGACGCCCGCGGGCAAATAATGTGTAAATTTCGAAATAAGCCCAATTCAATTCCAAAATTTGTAATATGTGACGTCTTTAGTCTCATATAATATCTTCTCCGACGGCTTCATTATACCACACCAGAGGGAAATATGAAATATAGCTGCGAAGGGGGAAAACTGTATCTGCAAGTTCAGATAACTGAAATACACACAGATTTTAAGTTCATACAGCAAGTTGGTTAACATGTTAGAAGTAATTAGACGAACCATTACGTAGAATATAAAGCTAGTTTATAAAAACGTAAGACTTGAAGTTTCAAAGAGGTGGTTTTCACATGTAAATGCAAAATATATAGACCAAGTCTAGAAAAAATACAGTTGGGTCGCATTAGGGGGTGAAATGCGAGAGCAGTTGCGGTTAGTTCACCGACAAGAGTACCTCCGGGCGCCCCTGGAAATTTTTCCTTGTGCTAACCAGAGGCACTCGGCATATGCCACCTTAGCCTGCTGAGCTCTTAAATTGAAGAAGAATGCAAAATGAAAATTGATCAATGTTTTAATGAACTCCTTAAAATATGTATAAGGGTACGCATTCTACTAATTAATATAAAAGTTTAGATGAAAATTGCATCGTTATGATTTATATCCCTAGCTCAAAGAATAATATATAATATAAGCATTGCCATACAACGTGGCAATGCTTATTCCAGCCTTCTGGGAACATTGCCAGTCGGCGACGAGGCGGAGTTCTTTGACGCCTATATAGTGTAGATTCTAAGGTGTATAGTATAGTTTTTAGTAAGTGTAAATAGTATTTTCATCTACTATTATGTATATTGTAATTATATGAAATAAATATAACATATAACTAGGTCGCCGCAGTCGCGAAACGTACCGTTACGCTGCAGCATATATTTGAGCGAAGCGAGTTTAAATTCAAAATTCTGGCTTCGTAAGAACCTGGGTAATTCTGTAAGCTTTCGATGAGTGCAAGAAAATCCGAAATCCGCCGAGTATTCGCCGAGAAACAATTTAACATAAATCGTAACAAAAATAATTTGAGTCACCCGTTGAGAGCTCCGCTCGCCTTCGGCTCGCTTCGCTCAACTAGGTCGCCGCAGTCGCGAAACGTACCGTTACGCTGCAGCATATATTTGAGCGAAGCGAGTCGAAATTCAAAATTCTGGCTTCGTAATAACCTGGGTAATTCTGTAAGCTTTTGGTGAGTGCAAGAAAATCCGAAATCGGCCGAGTATTCGCCGAGAAACAATTTAACATAAATAGTTTGAAAAATAATTTGAGTCACCCGTTGAGAGCTCTGCTCGCCTTCGGCTCGCTTCGCTCAATAATAAATATATTTGAATTAGAATTTGATAAACATCCCTATAATTTGTCTAAGAGAGTTGAGAATGAAAAAGATAATCCACTTTACATGGTTTTTATACGATTTGTGCTAATAAGATGACTCTGTAACGAGGACAATGCCTTAGTTTTACAATCTCCCCATTAATAGGTACCTACAAATGTCAATAAAATAATATTATGATGCTCCACCATTAAACCAGTGTGTTCGCTGTCGGTGTCCCGTTGCGATTACGACATGAACAACTTGATAAAGCTATTAAAATATGCAAGTAACCGCCTTCGAAGCTCTTTATAAGCAGGCGTCTAATTAGTGGCAAAGTTACTAGGTAGAACCAAGACCCCTTTGCTTTTATGTTATAAATAACGGGATTTTGTTATGAAAGGCACAACTACACTGAAAATACGGTATACGTAAACGTTTACAGCGCAACAAAACGTACAGTTTATTGTTTGTTTATGCAAATTTTTGTTTTTATTACGTTGTTTGTAATTGTTGTAAATTGTAGGTACATGTAGTGCACAGTTACAAAAAGCAAAACTATTAATTTCGGTGTAGGTAGTATGTAGTATAGAAGAAATGTTGTATAGAGGCAGTGTTGTTTAGAAACTTGAAATAAGAAATGCATAAGATATCTGTCCGAGACGCTAAGGACTTTAATTCGGCTGTGCCACAGCGGCTGGCACGTAAGATTTGGCCTTTGCCTTCAACATTTCACCGCAAGGCAACGGGTGTCAATTTTTTTTTTAGAATTACAATATAGCTGCTACTTTTTATTAAATTCATTCGGCCATTTTGGACATAACCCATTATATGTGTACCCGGTGATGGAAATAGGCTTGCCCTCTATTACGTGGGACTAAAAATACTGGCAAATTGAGGGTGTGTAATGCACCTCTACCTACCCCTTCGAGGATATAGGCGTGATATGTGTCTGTCTGTCATAAGATATCTAAACGGGACTAAATTGTGATAATATTAAAGGTAGGTATGGAAAAAGAATGTTATCCGTTTCCAAAGAAATTTGGATAAATTCGCCAGAATGTCTTCCATTTGTCAGCAGGTATATCGCATATGCATGGGCAAAGGTCATCCTAAGCCCTTTATTTCTTTGTGATGCCCCAAAACAATGCGAACCATAAATAAAGCATGTAAGAGAGTGTTTATTTAGTGTGTTTTTATTTATTTAAGTGTTTTACAACACTTAATGAAATAAATAAATGTTGTCGATTACAAATTACAAAGTGCGCATAATAAGGATAGACATTGACAGACATCTACAGGCTCCACCCAAGGGGTGTGGGTTTCGAGTCACAGCTGTGCACAGATGCCCGGCTAATTGCTCGATCACTGTTATAAATGACTATTAGTCTTGTTTACTAATTACATTAATCCACTTGCGTGTTAGTATTTAATGGGATTGATTGTAGTATGATGTAGTATGATGGTGATTGTTATTCTTGGGGCCCTTCATCATTGCAGTAAATCCACGAAGATGCACGCTATCATTCCTTCTGTTACGTGGTGAAACCAAAACTTGTGTTTTTAAAAGCTATTTATTACACTTAAACTTATAATAACAAGAATTTAGTAGAGTTAGTGAGTTTGACGAGAGTCAGGAATGAACTGTTCTATGAACTACAATTTATTTCTATTTATATTTTATTTTGACATTATCTAATGAGTAATAGTATGAGAAAGACAAACATTTGCAAAGTTACAGTTTTAAGTCCAAGTCTTTGTTATTTTACATATGACATGAGATAACTTTGTAAAGTATAATGTGCAGTTGATGAACAAAGGATTTTTGGATTTTGGATTTTAAAGGATAAGTGGCTTGTTTAATAATACATTAGTATTGTTTCTGAAAGATGCATTTACTTAATTGTTAAGGACTTATGACTAATATTCTAAGATAACATGTTGAATAGAGAATGTACGATATACATGATGTATGGTTATTATTATATAACACCTCCCCCCTTAGAACAAAGATTGGGCGGGATTGCTGGAATTTGTCGGCTGGAAGCCGGGAGTATTTTGTCGTTTTCTTCTTCTTCTTCTTCTGATTGTCATAATATTATATTAGCTTGTAAGCCATAGCCTAGTTTAGTCTATGCTTAGATTATATCAATATTGTCTTGTCTATGTTCACTTCCTTCTTCCTTCACTTTGTAACATGGCCGACTGAAATACACGACACGTATTATTACGAGCTCCTGTCTTTTATTCCAAAAACCAACAAACATCAGGTGTGGTGTAAACTGGCGTGTCTTAGGAAGAACTGGATCAACCAAAAGAAAAAAATGGACGAATCTTCAACGTCGTCGGGTCGCCTCAAGCACATGGACGTTCATGCATCCAACATGCCGCTCACGTGGAAAAATTGGATCACCAAATTCAAAATATATCTCAAAGCATTTAAATATGATCAAGAAAGCGAAGAAAGGCAAGTTGCACTTTTATTACATTATATAGGACCAGATTGCCTTCACATATTTTATTCTTTCAACCTAGATGTCGAAACAGTCAAGCTACAAGTGTTGATCGACAGATTTGCAGGTTATTTCAGCCCAAAAGTCAATATAACCATGATAAGGCATAAACTTTTTAACAGAAAGCAACTGCAAAATGAACAGCTGGACAGTTATATAACAGATCTCAAAAATATAGCCCATCAGTGTAATTTTGGTGAATTGCAAGACGATTTACTAAAAGATATAAATATTTAGATTCCAACTAAATAGTTGGAATCTAAATGATCAGAATCAATACATTAAAGAGAAAATTTTGCAAGAATTGCCTACCACTTTAGATGCCACTATAAATATTGCTAAGTCACTAGAATCGTCCCGGAAAGAAGTTCAAATATTATCAGGCACAAATCCCAATTCATCTGTAGCTAGTATAGATAGTATACATAACAGAAGTAGTCAACAGTCCAGTAGAAGTCATTCACAACATAGTCAGTCAAGAAATCAGTCAAGAAATCATGGTCGTAGTCAACAATCAAGGTATAATCCGCAGTCACAGGACCGTCAATCAAGAATTCAAAGTCACAGTCAACAATCAAGGTACAATCCGCAGTCACAGGATCGTCAATCAAGAAGTCAGAGTCACAGTCAACAGTCAAGGTACAATCCTAACCAGTCATACAATACATCCCATTCATCGAGTTATAGCAGTCCCAATGGTTATAAAGGTAACAATCAGTCTATGAATAACTCAATGTGTCCAAAGTGTGGTCAAACACATCGTTTTAAATGTCCTGCTCTTGGTGCAAAATGTAATTTCTGTCAAAAACTTAATCATTATTCAAAGATGTGTAAGTCCAAGCAAAAATATGTTAATTATATACAAGAAGATTTTTCTAATGATGATCAAGCTTTTTTAGGTGCTGTTTATCAATGTAATTCTGTAAATTGTAGTGACCAATGGTCAATAACCCTAAGTATCTGTAGTCAATCTGTTTGCTTACTTATTGATTCAGGTGCAGATGTGAATTTGATGTCTAAGAAAGCATTTGAAAAACTAGCGTTGCAAGAGATAAATCTTATACAAACACCATTTAACTTGACAACATTTACAGGTCAAAGTATACCTACAATCGGTTATTGTACATTACCATGTAAGTATAATGACAAATCATACAACTTGTGTTTCCATATTACACCGTTAGATTGCAAAAATATTCTGGGTAGACAGTCATGTCAACAGTTAAAAGTCATAAAAAGAATACATTCAGTAACCTTTGATGAAAACATATCTAAACACAGTCCAAACTACACACTTAGTCAGCATAGCCAGAACAACAATATACAGTCAATGTCAAGTCAGTCTAACAGTCAAAGTCAAGTCATATCACAGTCAATGTGTCACAAAGTCCCTGCAGAGTCAAACAGTCTGTCAATACTAAAGAAATATAGTAAGGTTTTTAATGGAATAGGAGCTCTTAAAAACTATGAATGTCATTTAACTCTCAACGAAAATGTCAAGCCGTCGGTAGACGCAAGTAGAAAAATTCCTTTTAAATTACAGGATAAAGTCAAGGCAGAACTTAATAAGTTAGAAGTCACTGGTATTATTGCTCGAGTTGATGAACCAACTGATTGGGTCAACTCTATGGTAATTGTCTCTAAAAAGGATGAAAGCATTAGATTATTTTAGATCCACGTAAGTTAAATAAAGCTATTAAACGTTCACATTACCCATTTCCACATATTGATGAAATTAAAGCAGAACTAAATGGTTCATGTTATTTTTCAAATTTAGACGCTAAGTCAGGCTTTTGGAATCTTGTCTTAGATGAAGAATCATCCAAACTATGTACTTTTATAAGCCCCTATGGCAGATTTCGTTTTTTAAGGCTACCGTTTGGTGTCAATGCATCTCCAGAAATCTTTCATAAAGAAATGATTTCCCGGTTTGGTGACATACAAGGCATTAAAATAATGATGGACGACTTTCTTATACATGCTAAAACCATTCAAGAACATGATCAAATCCTAGAAAAAGTTCTTTGTCGTGCAAAAGATATAGGTCTAACATTTAATAGTAATAAATGTAACATTTGTCAAAGTGAAGTCAAGTATTTAGGTTTTATATTCAATAGAAATGGAGTGTCTGTAGATCCATCTAAAGTAAATTCAATTTGCAACATGCCACAGCCTAAGAATGTCACAGATGTCCAGAGATTCCTGGGCATGATTAATTTTCTTGGCTCATTCATAAAAAAATTATCAAAAGAAACATCAAACATAAGACAGTTACTTAATAAAAACACAATATGGTCATGGAATGACAGTCATGAGAAAGAATTCAATAAATTAAAGTCTCTAATTAATTCTTCATATGTCGCAGACACATTGTCCCGTGCTGCATTACCAGAAAATGCATTAGTAGAATTGGATGAAGATATTAAACTTCATGTTAATTTACTCACTGCTAATTTGTCACTTAGTCCTTTCAAGTTACAACAAATTGAACAAGCTACCAGGTCTGACCAAACTCTTCAAACTCTTATTAATTACTGTAAAAATGGATTTCCAAATTCAAAGCATAAAGTAGAAGATTGTATTAAACCTTTCTTTCCTGTTAAAGATGATATTCATTATGCTAATAACCTTTTATTTTTGTCAGATAGAGTTATTATACCTATTTCTTTAAGAAAAGATTTCTTAAAACTATTACATGAAGGTCATCAAGGCTTGAATAGTTGTAGAAATTTGGCAAGACATACAATTTACTGGCCTAATATTAGTCAAGATATAGATAATTACATCAGTAATTGTGAAATTTGTCTCACTTTAAGAAAGAGTAACACTAAAGAAAGTTTATTACCACATGATTACAAATACATTCCTTGGCATAAGGTTGGTATAGATTTCTTTGAGTTCAACAAGCATACATACTTAATTGTAGTCGATTATTTCTCAAAATATGTTGAGATAGCAATTTTAAGTAATGGTTACAGAGCAGACCAAGTCATAATCAAGTTAAAATCAATATTTGATCGTCATGGTATTCCCCATACATTAATGTCAGATAATGGTCCACCGATGAATTCCAAATCTTTTCATGATTTCACACAAGATTGGAATATTCACCATGTCACTTCCAGTCCCTATCACAGCCGCTCAAATGGTATGGTAGAACGGACAGTAGGCATAATTAAAAATATGCTTAGAAAATGTTTACTTGATAATACTGATCCATATTTAGCATTACTGCAATATCGCAATACTCCCAAAAACAATTTATGTTCACCAGCACAACTTTCCATGTCACGTAGACTTCGTACAAAGCTACCTATAGTAGAAAAACTTTTAAAACCAAAATTGTGTAACTATAGACATCTTAAACAAGTCAATAATCAAAATTTACATAAGATGAAAGAGTATTACAACAAAAATTCCAAAGATCTTAAACCCTTGGAGGTAAATAGTCATGTTATGTTTCAAAAACATCCACAATCGTCTTGGTTTCCAGGTATTATACAACAAGTTAGTCCTGAACCTAGGTCGTATATCATAAAAAGTAAATTTGGTACATATCGTCGCAATAGACAATACATAACACTTAGACCAAAGTCTCAATATTCTTTTCATTCACATAACACACAGACTAATAATTTTCACACTCAACCAGTCAGTTCCAATCAAACTTATATCAGTTATACTCCTTGTTATACAAATGATTACTCTAAAATTTCTCATAGTCAATCTCCTCAACGTACTAGCAGTCAACCAATTAAGAAATATTCTAGTTCAGGAAGAGAGATAAGGCAACCACAACGTCTTATAGACACAGTCTTATAAACATTATTTCGTATTCATTGTCATGTACTTAGTTATAAGTTATTAATTAGTAAACTAAAATGTTGTATGTAAACCATTGTTTGTTTACATTTAGAAACAATCGTCGAATTGACAACGTCAAATTATGTCAACTGTCAGAATCTTTTAAAACGTCAAATTGTCTCGTGTCAAAACACTAAAATGCGTTTTGTTATTTTTATATAAAAATATAAGTTATAATAAAGTTAAAGGGAAGATGTCATAATATTATATTAGCTTGTAAGCCATAGCCTAGTTTAGTCTATGCTTAGATTATATCAATATTGTCTTGTCTATGTTCACTTCCTTCTTCCTTCACTTTGTAACATGGCCGACTGAAATACACGACACGTATTATTACGAGCTCCTGTCTTTTATTCCAAAAACCAACAAACACTGATGACGTCATTGTTATGTTGCGTGATACCATCCGGATCTCTATATGCCTTCGTCGTGGAGAACAATCACAGCAGTTGTTAAAAATCTGGACGTACCGGTCTCTGTGATGCGCGTTTCTTCGGAAAAGTTTGAAAATATTAATATTACAGCATCTGAGGCATAAAAAGGTCAGTAGAAAGAAGCCGATAAAGAGACTTGAGTATGAAAACTTCGGTGAATGTTTTTCCATGACAAAACTTGTGTTTTTAAAAACTATTTATTACACTTAAACTTATAATAACAAGAGTTTAGTAGAGTTAGTGAGTTTGACGAGAGTCAGGAATGAACTGTTCTATGAACTACAACTTATTTCTATTTATATTTTATTTTGACATTATCTAATGAGTAATAGTATGAGAAAGACAAACATTTGCAAAGTTACAGTGTTAAGTCCAAGTCTTTGTTCTTTTACTAATGAAATGAGATAACTTTGTAAAGTATAATGTTCAATTACGAACAAAGGACTTTTGAGCCATAAGTGGCTTGTTTACTAATACAGTATAGTATTGTTTCTGAAAGATGCATTTACTTATTGCTAAGGGCTTATCTATCTAAACTAATATTATATATAGAGGGAAGATTTGATTGTTTGTGTGTTTGTTTGAAGCGAATACGCTCCGTAACTAATAATCTGATTTTGAAAATTCTTTCACTGATCTGTAGCTACATTATCCCTAAGTAACATAGGCTACTTTTTATCTCAGTAATTGTGTTCCCACGGAACCGGGAACGCGGGCGGAGCCGCGGCGATCTTCTAGTGACTAATATCCTAAGATTAAAGTCTAAATTTATTTACAATAAGAATTACAATATACAAAATAAACATAATTATAGAATAAAAATATTTACATTACAAAATATCGTTTAAAAAATCCTCCGCGTCATTGCCGACTGGGAAGGTTCCCAGAATGCTGACTGTGTTGCCACGTTGGATGGCGATACTTATTCTTTGGGCCAGAAAATAGCCAGCCTTCTGGTCCTGAGAAGCATCGATTAGGCGTTTAGCAATGTCTCTATAAAGGCGACGAGCACTCGGACCCCATGACCCCAGTGTCTCAACCCCAAACGGCTCAAATATGTAATCACCTGCTAGGTTAGCATATTTACGCCGTTTAAAGCCTTCAGCCTATTCTAAGATAACATGTTGAATAGAGAATGTACGATGTACATGATTAATGGTTATTATTATATAACACTTCTAATCCTAATGAATTCTAAGGATAGGTACTTCCATTATTTTTTGTTTCATTCGATGGCGATACTTATTCTTTGAGCCAGAAACTAACCAGGCTTCTGATCCTGAGAAGTATCGATCAGACGTTTAGCAGTCTTTATAAAGGGCTCGCTGCCTTAATAGAGACATAGTAGAAATACTATCTTTGTTTCTACTATGGCTCGGATCCTAGAACCTGAGTGTTTAAACCCCAAACAGCTCAAATACGTAAATGTATGAGGTAAGAGTATTTATCATTCTATGCACTTTACTATTATGTAGTAAGCAAGCTTAGCATGATGAGATTGTAGTATGTAAGTTTTAGCACCATTTTTTTAATTCCTCTTGCAAGGCCGCGACCAGCCGAGCGCCTCTTGTTAGCACTAGGAAGAAGTTCCAGTGGTGCCCGGCAACATAAGAAAAGTTTTGTTTTCTCGTTATATCTCTGCTTATACGTTTCTTGACTAGTTTATACGCGTGTACTATCCAGGCGTACTGTCAAAAAATCCAACGTAGACCATTTCTAGTAGAAACAAACGTTACCAAAATTATCGCGCGTAAAATATCGCCAAAAAAGAAAATAGACACACACGTTATTCTATACGTTTTGTTAAAAAACCAGCGGGTAACTTTGATTATACAGGCGTAGATAAGAGCCTGTCCCTCCGCAAATATAATAAAGTTGCCAATTTATACTCACCACCCTTACGCAGAAGATTCGAGTTTTAGGTTCAATGTATATCGCAAAATTACTTATGCTTAAGCAGATTTTTTGTTTTCTTTTTTTTACACGTGTCGAAGTTATTTTGTCGACTGGTAGGAGATACAGGCGACTACTGTGAGTTGTTTGAGTAGGTTGATCGATTAAAACCTAAGCTTCAATGCTCGAAATAATGCTGAGTTTTAATAAGGTTCATAAGATTACAGCATGGTGACAGACAGACGAACGGACAGCGAAGTAATGGGGTTCCCGTTTTATTAAAAAATAATACCGTCCCAATTTATTCTATACGCTTCTTTAGGAACATACCTAGTGTTGCCAAACTCACGGAGCTCAGGCAGGATTTATTCTCCCTACGAGAATGTTTAAATAGGTGCAAAATGTTTTGTAACTTTCGCCAAAGGCAACAGGTCGCGCGGATCGTTTCATATATTTAATGAAAACTTGGTAATTTATTATTTCTTTAAGTATTTATATGAAGGGGAAAAGTTCCGTACATATAAGAAGATAATATATCATGCATGTTAGAAATAGAATATGAAGGTATAATACCCTTGTTTAGGTTATCAATTTATTCACATTACGCGTGAGCTACTGGGTACGGTAGCCAGATGCTAGTTTGATCACCATAACCATTTATTATTTTAATAGAATATGATATTTTAAAGTTTGTACCAGGTTAGCATCAATAGACTCGTCCCTTAACGTGGTCAAACTAGTTTCCTACTATCTAAATGTGAGCAAATGATATATTTCTCACCTTGGTCTCACGTAATAGTGGAGGACCCTATGTCGTTAACCGGAGAATTTCATATTGACTAGAGTCCTTAACGGTAGGATATCTTTTTTTTTTCTTTTTTTCTTAACTTTCGCGTTTAGTGTTAGTTTTAGTTACGCGATTATTGAGATATATACATACCTCTTTATGTATATACATACCTCACGGGTGGACCACGGCTCTAAAAAACCCGTTGTACCGTGTAAAAGACCCGTTAGTCTTAAGTTTATAATGGGCAGGATATCTATTTGCACGTTGCACTCTCCCACTCCCTTTGTCCTTGTATTTATTTATTTACTTTTAAAGAAGGCTTACAGACTAATAACATGTTTGTTGTAGTGATAAATGTGTACAAATCATGCCTACAATAAGCCTCCATAGGTATATAAGAAGATAAAATAAAAACTAACATTAAATAACAAAAATAAAAAATTAAGTCATGTGAATGACTATTAATAACAAGAAAATAAATTTTGCACAAATAGTTAATAGCTTAAACTAGCAGTAAGTAGGTATTAACTATTATACTAGATTAGGTATATTCAACTAAACAAAGGAAAATTATTAGTATTTGTCTACTAATATTTTTTCAATCTGAGGCAATAAACCCACACTATCTGAGAAAAGAACTTAATAATATCTAGATATTAATTAATATAAAAAACTAATTGTTTAGGTCTAAGTCTTAAATATTCCTAAAAAATAGATTAGGTATAGGTACGGAACAGCAGAATGATACTCGTAGATAGAACTAGGTGCTGCTACGCTGGCGTCACCCTGCGCTGCTGCATATTGAGCGGAGTGTTTCCGGTAACAGTAATAAGTCATTTAAAAATTTCATGAGTTTATATTTATTTTGAGATATTTTGAAAGATACAAAAAGCGCGTGAAATTTCTCCCATAGGTTTAACATGTAAATTTTGGTTCCTCAAATAAATATTTTTTGGCGCCTTTTTTAAATTTCTGACTCCGTCACATTTTTTGCACTTAAATATAGTTTAATTTACTTCAAAAATTTCTAGAATCCGCCAAGTAGTTACTGAGATACAGCGTTACATTTAATCGCATTGGAGTCACTGTATGGGAGCTCCGTTCGCCTTCGGCTCACTCCGCTCAATAATATAACACACGAATTGAAGCTTTTAAGTTATTTAGGGAAGGAGTACGAGACTGGAAATCACCATATTATGTAAATACCTTAGATTATGTATTATGTTGTTCCCAATTTAGAAAGGCACTAATTTCAGGCGATGAAACGTACCTTAGAGGGTATTAATCACATTTACGGCTTAAGTTCACGTTGTACAATGATTAAAGTCTTGATGTTTGCATAATTATTTGCATAATTCTTGTTTGGGCCGCGTTTTGATGCGGACGCGTGTGCTGACTAATACCTACTCGTAATAGTGTAGCGCGGCGTCAGCTGTTGCACGTATCGCGATGAGTTCGCAACTCGTCCCAAATGAGTTACTGGCGTTCCTGCAACAGAAGCTGGATGTGATGGACGAGCTGTCGGCTATCCAGATCTGTTCGTCGAGTTTCAGCCAAGAAGAGATAGCTGCCTCTAAGCGGCTACTGTACAGCGTGCTCAACAAGAGCGACCAGATGGTGTCCCGCAGGCGTGACGGGACAACGAAAAGCATACAAGACATCATCACGCTGCTTAAGGCAACCGATCCCGACGACGTGCCTACGTTTGTGGCCCAGGACTTATCGAAGCTTCCTCCGGTCACATTCGACCACGTCGACGTTACCTGTCTTTTAAAGGACATAGTGTCCTTAAAGGCGAGCTTGGCGGACGTCCAGACGAGGTTGGCAACGACCGAGGATATCGTTGTGAGTTTGCGTAAAGAACTTATTACTTTGCGCGAGTCTACAGCGGTATCTAGGTCACCACCTAACGCCAACATAAACATGCGTCGTGAAGCTGACCTCAATGCGAGTTACGCGTCAGCAGTTTTGTCGCCGTCATCGAGTGCTGAGCGCACAATGCCCCGCACTGCACCCGCCCCCGCGGCCCCTACCTGTAAGGCCGCGCGAACCCCGCGCCCCGCTCCGCTGCCCGTACCTACAGCCCCCATGAAACGACAAAGTTTCGTCACCATCAGCGCAACGACCGCTCCACCGAAGCCATTACCACAGAAGGTACCGGATGTGGCTACTGATGGTTTCGTGACAGTGCAAAGGAAGCGCCGATCACGAACCAAAGTGAATCGTTGCGGCACCGATGCAGCGCAGTCGAGCCCAGCGCTGCAGGCCGCAATACCGAGTACACCCGTGTATGTCTCCCGCCTACACTACACCACTAAGGCGGATGACATCGGACAGTACGTGCGCAAGAAGGCCAACTTCACGCCGAGAGTGCAGCTGTTGGAGGCGAGCCGTAACGTCAGTTTCCTGTCGTTCGTGGTGCGAGTGCCCAACACTAGACTGAGCCTCGTCATGGAGGAAACCTTCTGGCCACAGGGCGTGGTGTTCCGTCGCTTCCGCGGATCACTACCACTGGTACGCAAAAAGACCGAAGTGCGATAGTGAAGTGTGTACTAACAATAGTCTTAAGATTCTATTACTAATATACATTTTGTAATATCTATATGTATTCTTAGTTTTAAGGTATTTATCTATGGGCCGTAGAATAAGTTTATACCAACTGTAACTTTTCTATTGGTTGCCTGAAATAAATAAATAAATAAAAAAATAATAATAATAATAATTAACGTCAGACGTGAACGGGAATTATTTCATTTTAACACGTTATTTATTTATAAAGAAACGAACAACGATAAATAAGTAAACCATTGATTATTCGAAGAAGTTTTGAATAAGGTAATTTTTAATTTGGTGTCATACTAACAAAAAGCCCATTTTTTTAATTTTTTACTTGAGAAAAGTTACAGATCTTATATTAACTTATTCTACGGCCCATAGACCTTAAAACTAAAAATACATATAATTATATCTTATAATAGAACACTAAACTGTCTGTTGTTTACACGGCTGTCGTGTTAATCGCGTAAGGTAACATGCAGCGAAACCGTCTATACACGACACCTTTCGCCCAAAAATTCTTTTATCTTTTATTTTAAATACTTAATGTTCTTTTCTCTTTTTTCAGAATTATCAGCGGAAGCTGGCTTTTCATAAAGGTATTGTAAATATATAATTATACTAGCGGACCCGACAGACGCTGTCTTGCAAAAAAAAAAAAGAACCAGATTGTGAATCTAAACCATTCTCGAATCCCCTTGAACACACACAAAAAATTTCATTAACATCGGTCCAACCGTTTAGGAGGAGAAATACACGTAGGTACAGTAGAATTATATACCTATAACGTGTTTCATATTAGTGTGGTCATATTTGACCCTCGTTACACATGCGCGTTGAGTTAACTATACGCACGGACAAAATTGCAAATACAAGTTTAGTTAAAACTTTTAAGGTGTCATGTAAATTTAATTGATTTGTTCATTTAATCGATATTTTATAAACCCAACACTACCTAGGGTCAAATTTATTCGTAAGGTTCAGTCCTCTTCGATGAATCGTAAACAACTCTTATTTCATATGCTCCTGGTACAGAATACTATTTTGTAGTAATGATAGGTTGTGGACTTTAAAACAACAAAAACTAAACGATTTCATTGTGCATGTCATCCTGGTAGATAGGTAGGTACCGTGTTCCACAATAAACACAACTAACTCACTAATATCACGATACTTAGATAAACATTATTGAATTTAATAAAAAATACACTTCCTACCTCTAATAAACACAAAACTAAAAAGTAGGTACTAAAGTAACGGCTCGAAATGTTCGCCGCCTTGATCAATGCACAGTTGGGTCCGTCGCATCATGCTGGCAGTTACATTACACAGCATGTCTGGAGTTACACTGCTAAATGCATCAAATATTTTAGACTCCATATCTTCACGCGTGAGACATACCGCACTGTACACTTTGTTTTTGACATAGCCCCACAAAAAAAAGTCAAGTGGTGTGAGATCCGGTGACCTCGGATGCCAAGGTATGGGACCACCACGTCCGATCCACTGGTTAAACCGCTCATCTAAATACGCCCGTACATCTCTCGCATAATGTGCTGGCGCCCCGTCTTGCTGGTACATCATATTTGTGTACAATGTTACAGGCAAGTTTTCAAGTTCGGGTTCTAAGACGTTTCTAAGGAACGCGAGGTAATTTTCACCGTTTAGCGAACTCGGTAGCACGAAAGGACCAATTAAAATATCTCCGATTATTCCCGCCCAAATGTTAACACGCCACTGATGCTGAAAGTTGTTTTCTGCAGATGCGTGTGGGTTCTGATGAGTCCATACATGTTCGTTATGTTGGTTACTGATACCAGCACGAGTAAAAGATGCTTCATCGGTCCATAAAATACGGTTCGCGAAACTAGGGGATCGTTGTGCTTCCTCTCGGTACCACTGGCAAAAGTTGAGACGTGGTACGAAATCAGCCGGTGTCAGTTCTTGGGTGTGCCTGAAGTGGTACGGATGTTGACCATCTGCTTTTAGCACGCGCCATACTCTCAAATGATTCATTCCCAGAACAATTCCAGCGCGGCGAGTACTTGGGATTCTGGGATTGGATTGAAAATGCTCGAGAATAACTTCTTCTTGCTCTGGTGGTACAACAGATGGTCTGCCTTCTGAGCGGGAACCACGGAAAGAACCAGTGTCATGTAAACGGTTCACCATTTTTCGGAAGCACTCCACAGATGGTAACCGCCGCCGTTCACCTTCGAGTCTATTGTCCACAAATCTTTCTCGATAAAGGCGACGAGCTTCACGCAGACTGCCATCGGCTGCCCCGACGCAAAGTATCATTTCATAATATTCACTATTACTTAAATACGCCATGATCGATTAACACAGATTACTACGTACGCCTAATATCATAGTTTCCGCCGTGTGGTGGCCGGCAGAATAGAATAGCCCCAACCCATATCCTCCCGTGGATGTCGTACGAGGCGACTAAGGGAGTGTGTGGAAAGTACTGACCCCCTGTAACTTTTCCACACACAAAAGCGGATGTCCCACCTAACCCAACCTAATCAACTAAACCTAAACAACGACCTCTGTCCTTGCACCAGCACAATCTCGCAAACCTTTAACCTAACCAAGCAACTCCTTCCTACTCATCATGACCCCACGAACTTCCCACCAACATAATCTCGCAAACCCTCAACCATCTTATTTATAACTGCCCCAGATACACTTAACTCACTCCTCCACCACATCACCTATATCGTAAATCAACTAAAACACTCTAACGGCACATAACATCTAAACACTTCACTAACTAAACAATCAACTTGCAAACGGTTCCAGGAGAAGGCGTATACCATAAGCGCCACTCCTGAAACTAAAACCCAATTGACTCACCAAAAAAAAAAAAAAATATCATAGTTTACTTGCAACTGAAAAGAAATTAGATAGTTGTAAGTGTTGCCCAAGTGCAATGTCTTATTTCCTTGAATTACGTCGTAATTTTGGTAAAAATCTAATAAAAGTACCAAGTAAGTAGGTACTTAGTTTTATTTATGAAAAAAAGCTAGTAGGTACCTAGTATAAAATAATTTAAGAGATAAATAATAACATAATTATTATTTACCATAAACACAGGATATTTCCCTAAGACCTATGAAATAAAATAAAATTGTTAAATGCCAGCGCGGCGTCGCTCGCATGATAGTATGCATGTAAATACATTTCGAAACCTACTTAAACCCATTTAAAAAAAAAACCGCTTCAAGATCCGTTGCGTAGTTTTCAAGAACTAAACATACATTAGAACAGACAGACGGAAAAAGCGACTTTCTTTATCCATGTAGTCTAAGATTAGTAATTTATTACCAATTGCTAAAATGAACAAATATCCAGCATAAAAAAAGCTAATAAAGTCCCCGTTTATGAAGAACATTGCGTTAACTTGCAACACCGGAATAATATGGGTTTTGCGGTAAAATTTACGTGTTGTGACGTGTACGTCTTTGATATATGCCGACATCGCTACTGATACCTAGTTTCTTCAAAGCGGCTCCAATCAAAAAAGTGGGCGGTTCTCTTTGTAATTTTTAGGGGTCCTTAAGATACATATTAGTGAAACTGACACCAACACCTCCTACTTTTTCTGATATCCTCGTTCAACCATACAAGTTGCCACTTTTAGCGATAATGTTTTATGAACTTTTATGCATCACATTATCATGACGAATCGAGAACCTAAGTACCTACTCTTTTTTAAAGTCGGTCAAAAATAACCAAACACCTTGCAGATCATTTACTTCATGGTAAATGAGTCGAAAGAGAGTTCACGATATGGTAGTGCAGTGACTGGCATCCACGATCTCTATCCCGAAACTGAATACCTACATACTACTATACCCACCAGCGTTCTCAACAGCTACAACATAAACTTCTACACAAACAGCAGTTGTATTTTAAATATCTGTGCGGAACCAATTTATAAAAAGTGTAAATTTAAGGAAGACAAGAACATAAATGTTTCTTCTCTTTTCTTCGACAGCAAATGCGTTGCTCCTGGTATTTGAGTAGGTTGACAACAAATTACGTGTGAGTTGTGACATTCACGACAATCACGTGATACATAAATTCATAGAAAAACTTCAAAAATAACTTTGAGTAGGCACTCTTTATTTTGACCCCAAGTTGTGATTCGGAAACTATTTTGTATGATAACTATTGATAAAGTAACTTTATCGTTTGGTTAAAATTTTGAGTAACAACGAGACTGTCCGAATCTATTTCACTGTTTGGCAAACCTACTTGAGGTCGAATCTAGAGTTCATTCTAATCATATGTTTATTTTGTAGTGCAGTCTTAGAGCTTCATTTCAATGAGCTATCGATAAAAAGGAAAATTTATCGACTACGTCATTATAAGTCAATATTTTATTAAATTAATTAAAGACCCCGCGCAATATATTATTTAGGCCCTACCCAATGCAACCTTGAGATATGACCACACTAATATGAAACACGTTGTATATAAAGATATCTATATATATATAATACGCCAGTGAAGCCGCTTCTCCTCCTAAACTAAGAGTCGCACAGTCAAGTGTGGCACACCGTTGGAAAGGTCGTGGTCTCAAGTGGTGCGATAAGATTAGAAATTTGACAAAAAGTTAATTTTAACATGATTTAAACTGGATTAAGGATTATGCGCGCGATTTAGTAGCAATTAAAATCAAACACTAAAAAATATATTCGCGCGTGCTAATTTTTTGACAAAAACCAATTTTTTTATCCTTTTTTTTTTACTTTTTTTATATGTTTCATTCAGAGAAATTATTACTTGCGCAGTTTGCGCTACGGGTTGCTAGTATAAATTATATCTGATTCCATGCATTTCCACTTACGAATTTTATTATTATCATACCCAAGTATACAACTATATGACAGTATAAAACAACCACTGCTAAGAAGTAATTACTGAAGAAAATGAAAATGCAATTGGTAGGATCTAAAAGTTACAGTACATTTTAAACTCAGACAGTTAGGCCGATACCTCACCGAGACGCCATGGCGACGTGGCCAGCGACGTCGTAACATAGGTAGTGCGGCTGTGGGAATTTAAAGAATTATTAATGTTAATTACGTAAGTACTTGTCAGTGGCGTCTCGGTGAGGTATCGGCCTTAGGCCGATACCTCACCGAGACGCCATGGCGACGTGGCCAGCGACGTCGCCAACTAGTTCTCATTGAGATATATGACGGCTAACTCACTTGGCGACCGACTGGCAACGTCGCCAGTCGGTCGCCAAGTGTCATATATCTCAATGAGAACTAGTTGGCGACGTCGCTGGCCACGTCGCCATGGCGTCTCGGTGAGGTATCGGCCTTACAGTCAACGCCGGAACGAATTAAAATAGTTAGTATCTAAAACAGCCAACTCCAGCAGAAATAAACGAGCTTAAAGCATTTCTACAGAAATACATTTTTTCTTGAACCGTTTATTTTCAGACTTGTAATGTTTAATTTAAATTTGAAGTAAAGTTACTGAGTTAGCTGGCTAAGACTTTGGTCTCAAGTTGCGATGTTAGTTTGGACCTCGGTCACTATACACGCCGTTATGAACCTGTTTGTGTTATCTTATCTTATCTTATCTAGGAAGAATATTTAATTCGCATTCCCAGCATTGTGTTTGCTATAGCCAGAGAGACAGGTGCAACAGGGGACTAAACATTTAACAACTATCACGTCTGATCTCCGACTAACGGTATCAGTTGAAGTTGTGTGACTTCAAACATAAATAAAACTCATTCAACTGACAATTAGTCTGTCCCACGAGTATTACCATAACAGATAAAATTACTCGTGTCCGTTGGAGTGGCATTTTTGATATTGTAATGCTCACTACATGCCACTACTGTATTATCAAGTTTATAAGTATGACAGATCGATTAAGCATCTATTAAATTATATGTTTATTCAATACACACATCATAGACTATAGTAACAAATATTATGCGGGTAATTTGTACATACATTGATACCTGTTTCTCAGAAAGACAGACGCATCAAAGTGGACATTTCGCAATGAAGTAGTTTGGTCCCATGCAGTCCACTGTAAGGAAGGAAGCAGCTGAAGTAACCATTATATTTCAAGTAAAAATAAATACCTATTTTGGGCATTCTCACATAACGTAATCTAGCCCAAACTACGCTATAATTTGTGCTATGGGATTTAGACTAGACAACTGCAAAAACATGTTTCTAAATATATACATAGATTATAGATACAATTACAAATACATAGAAAACACCCAAACTTCGAAACAAACATTTGTGAGTCACACAAATATTTGATTCGACCCGGAAATCGACCCGTATACTCCGAAAGTCAAAAGCCGATGCACTACCGACCACACCACCGAAGCAGTTATTCCAAGAAGACAGGAAATACTTTTGCTATGTATTAGGTACTATTACCTATTCTATGCAGTCTTCAACATTGCAACGTGAAGTAGGCTAGAAGGGTCGCGAAGCAACGTGATTCACTAACCGACGCGGGATAAAACCCTACCCCAACGACGCGGGATTCTCATCCCGAGCAAACACAGGCCACACAGGTGGCCAAAGTCCGCCGGGCGCCACTGGAAATACCTTCTGGTGCATACCCGAAACGCCTGGCACTTGTACTTGTACTTGTCGACGCAGGCTGGTCTCCACAATTCCACGTCTATTGCGCGGGTTTTGCATGCGGGACTCTTCTACTCGTTTACGCGAGCCAGCCGATCTCTTCCAGGAACGCCTAGCAGGCCCCGCAGGTTGCGCAGAGCTTCAGGGACGGTTTCTGGGTTGCCGAGATGTTTCACCCTGTAGTTTCTTACTTCCTCACATCGCAGTAGCAGATGGCTGACCGTCTCTTCCTCAGCCATACATGCCCTGCAAAGGGGACTGTCTGTAATGCCAATCGTATATAGATGGTTGTTTAGGAGGCAATGCCCCGTTAGGACACCTGTGAAAAGACGAAGAAGGCTTGTCGGCAGTCGAGTTTGGGTAGTGCCTCCCTCGACTGCTGACAGTCCGCTAGACCTGTCCAGAGTGTGTTGTGTTGTGTGTTGGTTTTTTGGGACAATATTGTCCTTATAGTACCTACCGGAAGTGGTAGTATCGGCTCCGGGTCGATTGACTTATAGCTAGAGCCGCTTCTTGCGAGCTCGTCTGCTGCGTCATTTTCTTCTGGAGCCGCTGTGTCCTTTAATCCACTGTATAGTGACGTGGTTGAAACGCCTGGCAATGAACGTAAGAGCGGCTGCGACTTGCGTGGACTTTTGCAACGTGTATGAGAAGTAGAACATTCCAGACTATGTCCAGGTTAACCGACCAACAATAACCATTTGTATCCAAGCTATTCCAATATAATTGCTACATCACATAACTGATGTTCACGTTAATTTAACAAGATTTGGGATACTCTAAACTTTGGTGGGTTTGTTACACATGCAAATTGCGAATAGTATGCCGTGATCGGGTATGCTCGACGTAGCTAATATTGTTGGACATATTGCATGATTCAAATACTTCGTGTTTATGGATTTATCGATGCTTAATTGGAAAATGAGTTGCTTACATATTTGGTTCTAATTGTTAGACGTAGAAGAGCTATATGTTGTTTTCTAGCCAATTTATCTTACATGTTAAAAACTCCTTTGGTGGCGTGGTCGGTAGTGCATCGGCTTTCGACTCCCTTCGAGTCTCGAGTTCAATTTCCGGGTCGAATCAGATATTTGTTCACAAATGTTTGTTTCGCAGTTGGGGTGTTTTCTATGTATATTATGTATGTATTTAGAAATATATAAGTATGTTTATCAGTTGCAGTTGTATAGCTTAGTTTGGGCTAGATCGTGTGAGAATGTCCAAAAAAAATATTTATTTATTTATATAGTATTTATGTAATACAGCAATACGGGAAACATAAATGAATCGTAATAAAATTCATTTGTCAATATGTTAACAGTTAGTTTTTATATTCGTCTCGTAGATGCACGTTCCCAGACTCATATAATTGCAGGATATGCTAATAATTGGCTAAACTGTCTAAATGGACTTAAGCTCTACTTCTGAGAGAACGTCCAAAGAATATAGCATACATACATAATATTATAGTAGGTACTCGTAAATAACATAATGAAGACTTCTGTGCCTACCATTTTTACCTATGCATTTTTTTTTAATTCTTACATTTAGTTCGTCTGTAATAGTTTGTGCGTTTTCAATTCTAACGAAAACAGATTATTTAAAAAAAATAAAAATAAGTGGGTAGGTATTTTTTTAATGTAGAACTCGTTGACTTTCTATTAGGCAGGATCTCAGAGGTCTTTTTACTTATCTATTAATTCAATGAGGTTCACCAACAGTCATTCACATCAATACAAGTAGTCAAGTATACAGTAAACGAACTTAAGCTTAAGACAATACAATTACTACTTACCGGTAAACACCGCTAGAGAAATATAATCACAATTTTATAACACAGTAAAAACGTCTAGTCTCGCTGGAGACCATGCTCGCTGGACAATCTCGCTGGAGACCATGCTCGCTGGAGACCATGCTTCAAGCCATGGTCTCCAGCCGGAGTAGGTGGAACGCGGCCGTGTCCTTCTGCGAGCAAGTCATGCTCGCGAAGGAGGCGGCCGGGAGGGAGAGGGAGCGTACCCTCCCCGCCGAGTTCCGTAGTCGGCGGCCAGGGCGCCCCAGACTCCGCGACTACGCCCAAGACTATCGACCTCCATGATCGGGGCCTGAGGACGGCGGTATCGCCATCCGCCGTCCTTACAGAAGCAGGCTAGAAGGGTTGCGTGCTGCGGGACCTTTGCCCCATAGCACGCAACCAGATTCACTCACTGACGCGGGATAAAACCCTTCCCCCAACGACGCGGGATTCTCGTCCCGACCCAACACCTGAAGAGACCACAGAGGTGGTCAAAGTCCGCCGGGCGCCACTGGACATACCCTCTGCTAGTAACCAGAGACGCCCGGCAACGGACGTTAGAGTGGCCGCGGCCTTGGGCCTTGGCAGAATTAAAAAAAAAAAAAAAAAAGTGGGTCTGCACAGATACGGGTTATATTTATACATTATATTACTCTGTCGATGACTATTCTTTACGCGATTAAAACTCGTAGAAAATAATAATATTAGCATCGTAAAAGCTTTCGAAATTTAATTGCAAAATTCTTAACAAATGAAATGAAATGAAATGAAATGATTTGAAATAAAATGATTTATTTATTTGTATAGGTCACTAAATGGCTCTTACAAACGTCAGTAAATACTTAAAATAAAAAATATCATTGCTTCTATATTTACATGTACTGCCAGATTCGCAAAGCAATAAGTAGAACCGAGAGAAAGAACCTGGCAATAAAACTCTCGATCACTCTTTTCAAATAATTGACTCATTTACACATTTTCTTAAGACTAAATGTGGACGAATGTACATTGGTCTCGTGTCAAAATCAAAAAGAGTGTATACAACAAAAAAATTTATTATAGTCGCCTAAATACAAAATATGCTACAATTACGGCATTTTAGGAGGTGCCTGCACCATGCTCAAGCCAGACACTTTTATCATTAAGGTAATCAACTATCTTATAATATGCTTTTTGACATAAAGTGGTCTTTATAAAGGTTTTAAATTTATTGTCGGGTATACAAAAGACCGATTCAGGCAATTTATTATAAAAGCATATACCTTCCCCCTTGAAAGAATTGCCTTGCTAAGCCGATAACACGGAGGGAGTAGTTTATTTTTATTACGTAGATTTCTGTCTGTACATAAATACATTTTATATCAGAAATGGCATTAAAATATCAAATATATGATGTACCTACTCATAGTAGCTAGTGTCACCAACCAACCGTATTTATGGCGCAGTAAAATTATAACTTTTGAGTTTAGCGCCTTCGCTTCAAGGACCGTAATACATGCAAATGGCAGTCAGTAAACTCGTTATTATATGTCCGTATGTGAGTTTATATGTGTGTTTCGAAACTGAAACAATATCTCGAGAGGTTTTTGAAAAGTTTATGGTAATTGTGTGGTGAAATATTGTTTTATATGCGAGAGGGTTCTTATAATATTTTCTAACTAGATATACATACTATTACATATACGTATTGTACCTTTAAGCAGGCCTGTGTCACTCGCCTAACAATTGCAAAAAATTCGTGACGTCAGCGACAACTTGAAGTTGCAAGTCAGTAAGGGTTATCTCTTGTTTGTAATACGGCATTGACCATAGAGTTGATATTGAGGCATCGACGTCATAATTATTGGTCAAATTATGCTGGCACTTTCCTGACAACCCTAACGTTCAAATTATGTTCTCTGTAAACAAAAGAATGTGCTTTAATGAATTTCGGAGTGCAAGTTCTGTATGTAATACTATACCCTATTCTGTGCTATAAGTATCTTTGAATTTTTTATATATAACAAGCGGACGCCGCGCCGGCGGCTTCGCTAAATTACTCTTGACAAATTATATGCACAAAAACCTTCCTCGAGAACCACTCTATACATTGGTGAAAACCGCATCAAAATCCGTTACGTATTTTTAAAGATCGCCCGTTCGTATCATATGCCTAGGCATACATACAGAACGGGCGATTTGTTTTATACTATGCTATGACATAGTGCCCTACTGCCCAGTGACGGCAATAGGCTTGCCCCAACAGAATTGCTGGCAAAGTGTGGGTGAGTAATGCACCTCTCTCTGCCTAACCCTTCGGGGATATAGGCGTGAAAATATGTACCTATTTAGATTGCCACACTTATAAAATTACTATGGTCGTGTAAGGAATACATTGTCATCATTTCAACTCACTGTATGAATAAGATCCAGTGTATCTCGTTTATCAGGTACCTGTATTCCTGTTGCTGTATATTGTCAAGTTTAAAGGATGATGAGTCAATGTGAAGAGACTTCCTTTCGTTATACTCTTAAATATTGCCTCTAGGGATATGTTGAATTAGATTATCTGCGATGTTTTCTTGTTTGTTTTGTTTATGGATATTTACTCTACTAATTATAAACACACGAAATAGCGACCCGCCTCGGCTTTGTGTATATTATATTATACATGTGAACCTTCCTCCATGAGTCACTTTCTATTGCCAAAAATACACGTCTAAAATTTATATGATAATTGAATTGATTGAATAATTGTTGGAATGTGACCACTTGGAAAGTAGTAGCTTTCATTAAAAAAAACATTCAAAATCGGTTTACCCAGTCCAGAGATATGAGGTAACAAACATTAAAAGAAAAAAACAGTTGAATTGAAAACCTCCTTTTTTGGAAGTCGGTTGAAAACTGTATTATGATGTTTATATAGTTTAAGAGACAGCCGGAGATCTTTAGTTGTTTGTTGTAAGCATTTTACAATACAATACAATACAATAAAACTTTATTGTACACCAATATAAAATGCATAACAAATACAAACAGGTTTTATAATGTACAAATGGCGGCCTTATCACTAAAAAGTGATTTCTTACAGGCAACCTTTGGATGGACAAAGTAGAAGGAACAGAATTTAAGGAAGAGAGGGTAGGCATTGGCACCTCTATACCTATAAATAAAAATCTTTACTCACCTTTCGGCTTCATCAAGATCTTTGATTATGTAGATAGTTCCCAGCGTAATAATGTAAAAAAAACAAGTCTAAATGTGGTATGAATTTTATTCAATAATTTATTCAAAATTTAGAAGCTGTGCAAAGATGCGAATAGACTTATTTCCGAAAGATTTGCTTCGTTCTGAAGTCTCGATTCGACGACGACGACGCCGCAAGCTCGCGTTCGGAAATTAAAAGTCATATTTTTAAAAGAGTTTTGCTGATAAATATTTACACCATTACGGTTTATTTTCTTAAATTCTTATTTAAATATAATAAACACTGAACAGATACAGCTTTGATTTCGTATCAAATTTACGGTTCAATTAATTCTTTGAAATGTGTGCAAAATAGACGTTTGGCGCATCGACAAATACAAAATACTTATTATTTATGGAATTATTAAAATAAGCTCCAGGGTATTTAAGGGTGGTACCATTGAGAGACAATTTTCCTATATTAATATTATTTTAAAGTAAATATTAGGCAAAACATATTAGCTAGTATCTTACTTTCAAACATTTTACGAGAAACACATATTACGACTTTGTCTCTCTTACGTCATAAATTTCGCCAGTAGCAATACAAAATAATATAGTGCATTGTACACTCTAAATATAAAAAAAAAATTGCATGTCAAGTCTATGAATTTATAGATTATCTATATTTGATTCGCAACTCAGTATATTGTTAACCGACTTCAAAAAAGAGGTTTCTCAATTCGACCGTATATTTTTCTTTTATGTTTGTTCGCGGATAACTTCGTCGTTTATGAACCGATTTTAATACTTTTTTTTGTTGGAAAGGAGATATTCCCGAGGTGGTCCCATTATAAGGAAATCAGGATCTGATGATCGAATCCCGGAGAAATCAAGGGGAACCTTCAAAAATTGTAAGGGTGATAAGTTTGTTAATTTCTTAATTAGGTATCATAAAGGACTACTATTTAATGAAGGTTTGGGAGCCGAAAGCCAGTCGAGGGAACTGATCAACGATTTACAGCAGTTAAGTTGTGTTTAGGTTGGATTAATTTGTAGGGAAGAAAAATTTACATATCCACTCTCTCACAGTAGAAACCATCTTTGCGAGAACCGAGCGTTTTAAATGTTCATTTCTCTGCCGAACAATAGTGACCTGGTGTTTCCTCCCATATATAACCATGGGTTCTTTAAGCGAAGCGTGAAGAGGCACATTACTAGGTCGTCAAGTTGAGGGTTTCTATAGTATTTCTGTGTAAGAACTATGAGAGTCACCCACAATCCAGGCGTCGCCACAGCTTACCATCAGGTGAGCGTCATCAATTTGTCGACCTAAATATAAACTAGGTATGCAATGCATGCTACTAATTGGAAATGTTGAGCTAAAACTAATTTTCTTAATTTTTTTTATGCTCTATTTTCATGATTTCAGATATGCACGCCCGGGTATGATGTCGACCAGCATGCCAAATTTGGTCAAAATCGGTCGAGCCGTTTCGGAGGAGTTGGCACACAAACGATTTACACTTGTCATTTAAGATTGAGCTACGCTTCGCTCCGCTCAAAATCCCCAAATGTGGCTTTTTACTTTTTAGTTTACGGTTGAAGTATGTTTTTATTGTTCATAATAACTTATTTTAAGTTGAGTTTATTTTTAATCAACCATTTGTCGGTACAATTTATGTCCAAATATTTTAATACCATCAAATATTTCACTACAATTCCCTATCTTGAATTTCGAACAGTTCAATATCTATATTGTGAAATGGGTTTGAACAGGCTCTCCAAATGTCATGTCGATGGAGTAACGATTGTGCCAACAGAGAGCTCTCTTGTTTTGTTAGCCGTTCGACTCAATGAGTACTGCGGGTATACGTAGGTCACACTATAAGTTTTGCGTAACTTAAAAAAACAACATGTTAAAACCATAATATTATGTTTATTGCTTTTCAAAATACTCTCCTTTACATTTTAAACATGTTTTCATGCGATCGAACCATTTTTTAAAACAGGAGGACCTCAGATCTGAAGGCATGTTTTCTACTTCATTTACGGCCTCTTCGGAGTTGGTAAAAGTGAAACCTCTCATCAAATCTTTGATTTTTTGGAAAATACTGAAATTACAGGGTGCTAGGTCGGGGCTATGCGCAGGATGGGTGTAGAGTTGTACTTTTTCGGAAGCTAAAAATGACTTTGATTTGTTGGCCGTGTGTGAAGAAACGTTGTCATGATGTAGGAGAACGCGGCTTTTGGGTCGTCTTTCGCGAACTTTTTCTAACACCCTGGGTAAACAAATGGTAGAATACTACTCGGCATTAACACTCTAAATAAAATAAAATAAAAATAAAATAACGTTTATTATCTTTGAAATTTTCAGAAAATTATTTAGATTCGTCAGAAGTTGGTGTGACTCTACCGAGGGTTCCAAAATGCAACGAGACTGAGAAGAGCCCTCAAGAAACTCAGCTCGGCTTTTTTCAAAATATTTCATCTTAAATCTAATACAGAGTTATTTAGAAAGGAGCAATTCGTTACGTTGTTACAACCAGGCCGCCTTGTCATCTAAGAAATCATTAATACTATAATAAGCTTTATGGCACAATTTACTTTTTATTAGTTTTTTAAATTTATTGACAGATAAATTTGCTATTTCGGTTGGCAATGTATTGTACATTCGAATAAAGTTCCCCGCAAAAGAATTACTCACTTTATGAAGCCTAAATTTAGGAACAGCCAGTTTATCCTTATTTCTTAAGTTTAGATTATGATTATCACTATTTTTCACAAATTTACTTTTGTTCTTGTGGGTATACAATAAAATTTCATAAATATACTGTGAATACACTGTAAGGATGTTAATATGCTTAAACTTATCTCTTAATGACTCCCGAGACCCCATTCCATAGATAGTCCTGATAGCCCTCTTCTGCAACACAAAGATGCATTCAATATCGGCAGCGTTACCCCACAGTAGTATGCCATATGTCATGATACTGTGGAAGTAGCTGAAGTAGACAAGACGCGCCGTTTTAATGTCTGTAAGTTGTCGGATCTTTTTGACAGCATAGGCTGCTGAACTAAGCCTGGCCGAAATTTTCCCGATATGAGGCCCCCATTGCAATTTGGAGTCTAACGTTATGCCCAGAAAGACAGTGTCATCGACCAATTCTATTATATCATCCCTAACCTTAACACTGGTTTTAACAAGTCTTACATTAGGTAAGGTGAATCTTACACATTTAGTTTTATTTTCATTTAATAATAAATTATTAGCACAAAACCAGTGGACTATCCTAGAGAGGGTAATGTTTACATCGTCAAGTTCGCGCTGTCCACGTTTAACTTTAAATATTAAAGAAGTGTCATCAGCAAACAAAACTACCTCGTGGTCGTCTCTTATGAGGTGAGGGAGATCATTAATATATACTAGAAAAAGAAAAGGTCCCAAAATTGAACCCTGCGGTACCCCCATTGCTACAGGAGAACCAGGTGACTGTTTACCATTGATCACTACTTTCTGGACCCTATCACTTAAGTAAGAATTGACGAAATTCAAGGCCGTCCCCCGGATTCCGTAATGATCAAGTTTCTTAATTAAAGTCTGGTGCTGAACGCAATCGAAGGCCTTAGATAAGTCGCAGAATACACCATAAGCATCATATGACTCATCCCAGGCCCTGTATATACACTCTAATAATTTAATTCCGGCATCAGTGGTGGACCGACCACGAGTGAAACCGAATTGTTTTGTATGTAATAGTTTATTAACGTTAAAGTGATTTTGCATTTGATTAAGCATAATTTTTTCAAAAATTTTACTAAATGTAGGTAGTACAGAAATGGGACGGAAATTGGACGGATCTGAAGTACTACCCGATTTAAACAGGGGAATTAATTTACTAGATTTCATTAAATCAGGGAACACACCACTATCAACACAATTATTAAATATTAATACTAGTTCAGGAGCAACCATTTCAATAAAAGAATTTACTAAATACACAGAGATGCCCCAGAGGTCAGCTGTTTTCTTGATATTTAAAGATTTAAAAGTTTTTAAGATAGTGTTTATGTTAACTTTACTGAATTTAAATATAACGTTACAACAAGGAACGTTTGCTTTTAACCAAGATTCTGCAATGGGGGTTGAAGAGCCTAGGGTTTTTGTCAAATCTACAGGAATTCGGGAGAAAAAATTTTCAAATTCGTTAGCGACCTCGAAGTCTGATGTAGTTATTTTACCATTTATATTAAGTTTAAAATGATTATCATTTAATTTTTGTTGACCTCTTTCCGCGTTTATAATTTTCCAAGTAGATTTAACTTTGTCTGCACTATTGAGAATTTTATCACTTATATATTTTGATTTAGCTGCTAAACAATCTGCTTTAAACTTTTTTGAATAAGTTTTAACATAATCTAGAAATTCAACTGATCTATTAAGCTGTCTTTCTGAGTATAGTTCATAAAGTTTTTGTCTACTTTTGTGTATACCCTCAGTGGCCCATTCACTGAAAGTAGGACTATCACTAATCATGACCTCCTTAGACTTGAATATGGAGTTGAACTCGTTGTAAAAAGAATCAAAAAATAATTTATACATTACATTTGGATCTAAGCCAGTGTCTAAGAATGGAATTTTATTGCAAAGTCCAACCCTCATTCGTTCCAAGCGGTCACCAGTTATTGGTCTACATAATATTTTACGTTTTATAACTTTTTCTTTAGTGATTTTAAAAGATGCTATTTGCCCACAATGGTCTGAATCTAGCTTTTTTATAATACTTTTACTTTCTGGCAACATATCGCTGTATATATTATCCAGGCAAGTGGCTATTGTATTACAATATCTAGTAGGCTCCAAAAATAAGTTTGTAAGATTGTGTGATTTAAATAAATTTAAAATATTATAACTCATAGGCGTATTAACAAGTAAATCGACATTAAAATCACCACATACTATTAGGTACTTATTAGTTTTTCCAAGTTTACATAGAACTTTGTCAATAAGTTCCTCAAATTCGCAAAAGGGTGAGGTTCCAGGTTTATACACGCATACTACTATGAATTGCTCCATTTCCACGCACGACAGTTCGACTTTACACTCTAGAGAAAGAGACACAATATCTTTCCGTTCTTTAAATTTAAGTTGTTTATTTAATAAAATCAAAGATCCCCCCCGTACTGTGGTCACCCTGCAGAATGCACTACCAACCCGGTGATTACTGAAATTGAACATGAGCTCATACGACTTACGCATATGTTCTGTAATACAAAAAATATCAATATTGTCTGAATTCATTAACAGTTCCAACTCTAACTCTTTGCCATGTGTTAAACAACCAATATTTTGATGCCCTATGTTGATATAATTTACATTTTTTGATTTGGTTTGATTTGGAGGGCATTTTTTAACGTAATTAATATTTGTAACTAAATTTAATTCAATTAATTGACTATGTCTGCTAAAGGGTAATATTGCCTCTGTTGTCGTAGAACTTAATTTAAATTACTTGGAACAGATTCCAAAGTCTTAACACTAAATCTACATTGCTCAATAAAAGCAGTTTTGTCAGCCAAGTTCTTGGCTGAAGTGTAAAAATAATTGAATAGCAAACTTGCTATTTGTCTCTTATAATGCTTTGGTAGAAAATACCTACCTTTGTTTACATAAACAATATGTTTGTTATTGTTAAAGTTACTGTCAGAAGTTGACAAATTGTATTTATATACAGTTCTCTTAAAAACAGAATTAAAGTCAATTACATGGAATTTATTATTATATTGGCTAGTTAAATTGAGTTGTAAATTTATCTTATATCTAAGAGAATTTTCCACGTCTGGCACACCTTTTATGTATGGTAATGTAAACATTACTACATGTTCAACATTTAAGTTTTGCATTTTGTCAAAGTATAGGGATAGTTCATTTTTGTTAATTTTACCCCTGTTTGAGCAGAAAATAATTATTTTACTGTTTGAGTCAAAATTATATTCTAATATCTTTTGCATAATTTCATTTAAAGATGCACCTGGATAACAGTTATTAATAATTGAATAACAATTTGAATTAAATTGTTGTATCAGAAAAGAACTAAAATCAGTTCCAATATCATCACTAAATAAAACTAGTTTAGTATATCCAGTATGACTATTACTTTTTACACTGTCACACAATTCATACACTAATGAAGTAGGTGAGCAAGTTGTAAGGGAAGCCTGGTTCTCCAATGATTGAGAAGGACTTGTGCAATTGATATTGCATGAGTGGTTATTTATGAAGGTATTAAGGCGCTCAGTATTATAATTAGATGTTTTGAGTACCTTATCTATACTTGATGAACACTTATTAAAGTCTTTTAGAGACCATTCATATTTCTTAGTTACATACTCTAATTCAAATTGCAAATTTTTTATTTGTGACTCTAAGCGTTGTGTGTCAGTGTAATATTTTAAATGACTTTGTTTAAGTTCTAACATAGATAATTTAGCTTGTTCTCTTAATTTTAAACTAGAGTTAACATTTTTACACTTTTTGATTAAGATTCTATGATATTTTAATTGTTTCTTTGATTTTAAAATGAATTTCTTTATTTTTAGGTATTTTTTTAGTTTATTCCTGCTGCAAAAATAAACTGGCTTGTCCAGTTGGTATGAACTGTCATTGGTAAGATCTATAGTAGACAAGTCCAGGTTTGGAACTGTTGCAGAAGGAACAAACTGCGGAGTACCACTCATTAGCTCGTTATAAAGGTTATCCGTTTGTTGGACTACGACTTGCTTGGCAGCTGACTCCAAGTGTAAGATGTGCCCCTGGGCATCCCGTAGCTCCTGTTCCAGCAAGGTAGTCCTCCTCAAGGTCCCTTCATACTCATCACTGCACTCTTGAAACCTATCTACTATTGATTGAAGGTGGTTCCGCTGCATTACAATTTCATCATAACTAATATGAAGCCTAGCTAGTTCAGATTTTAGTTTTTTACTATCGTCTAAAGCACCTATCAACAAGTTTTCATTTTCTTCTCTTTCTTTTTCTAATTGTAAACAGAGATCTGTTTTAGATTTAAGTTCCTGCAACACCAGCTGAAGTTTGGGCTCCTCCTGCTGGCGGGATAAGGCTCTACGGCTACGAGTATTCATATTCTCGACAAATAAGTGCAATTAAACGCAATTTAGAAAATACAAGTAGGTAGTTCGAGGTTATGTTAGGTACCGGTAAATTAAAATCAAAACTTTTCTGTACTTACGAAAATAGATCGCCTGTTTTCAATGTTGAGAATATGAATAAACACGTATAATAAAATAATTTGACCTATTATAGGAGAAACATTATGTATTTACGTGAAATAACATTGAACAATACGGTCAGCTGATTCGTCACTTTTTAGCTTATTTTTACACTAATATACACAAAATTCTTTGAAATGATTATTTTTGCACTACTATTGTGATGATATTGGAGTTATCTGATGTAATTTGTATTTATTTCACTAATAAATTTATAGGAGCTAAAATTTTACGACTGTTCAATAGTGTTGCCAGACGCAGAAAAACAACTCTTTTGATCTTCAAGTGGAATTGTACAGATGGGACCCGTAGCTGAGAAAAAAAAACGCGATAATTTTTTTACCAACGTTTCTCGCCTGCCTCACTTTTGTTGGCTTGTTCTCATTTTCAAACACCCATTCACAATATTGCTGTTTTTTTTCGGGTTCAAAACAATAAATCCACATTTCGTCACCGATGACAATGTCATAAACAGCATTAGAATGTCCGTGGTCGTAACTTCAGTAGCATCTGTGAGCACCATTTCACGCGAACCCGCTTCTGCTCCGCTGTCAGTTCATGAGGGATCCAACGACAACAAAGTTTCGGAACTTTCAATTCTTCGTGTAAATTTTCTGGATTTGACTCATACCAATCCCCAATAGTCCTCGAATTGTCTCATAGGTAATCCGTGGGTTTTCTTCAATTTACCGCTTAACAGTAGCCACATTATTTTCGTTGACGGCAGTTGAAGGCCGCCCTTCACGAAATTCGTCATGTAAAGAAACTCGACCTCTCTCAAATTCAGCAAACCATCGCCTCACGGTGCTCAAACAAGGTGCTTCTCTCGCAAAAGCATTTTGAAGACGAGCGGGACAGTCTTGCGGAGAGAGAGAATTTTTAAAATCTTAAAAAATCATCGCTCTAAAATCTTTTTGACTTAATTCCATTTTCGTTGCATACGTAGAACTTTGATAAAAAACAATTGACAAATGATTTCCCGCCAATTGTTTTTTTTATTACTAAGAAGGTTGCAACGTATAAAAAAATATAACATTCGAAATTTAAATAGTTCTGATTAGCTAGAAGTGCAAAACTTTTAGTGTGCCCCATCGTACTCGTATATAGGTATATATACGTACCTACTTCATTATATACACGTATGTTGCTTGTATATGGAAAGGACGACTGGAAAAATATTCTATAAACGCGTTCAGAAGCAAATTTCATACCCTTTTTGATATCTCTCAATACTTTTTATTTCGGCAGTAAACAGTTTAAAAAATAATAGCAGTACGTTTCGGTTTTGCATGGTTAACATTTTTTCATCATTCACCGAGTCTTTTCCCAACTCAGTTGGGGTCGGCTTTCCAGTCTAACTACGATTCGGCTGAACTTCAATATTTTCTGTGAAGTGACTGCCATCTGACCTTCACAACACATGGGCAATATCGAAGTTCTGTAATAAGACCGGTCGGATTTTTGATTTAGGGCTCTAACTACCCCTAACGACTGCCATAGATGTTTGTATGACAACCGGGACCGACGGCTTAACGTGCTCTCCGAGGCACGGAGGGGTGTCAGTGTCTTATGAAATGGTCACCCATCCTAAGACCGGCCTGAGACGATGTTGCTTAACCTTTGCAATGTGTTAACATTGTCAGTTACCACTAGACCACGAGCCCCTCTATTTTTAGTTAACATTTTTTCAAGTAATAAAATAGCACTTGGTGGAACTACTAATATATACATATTACAGTAAGTTATAAACATGACGTTAGGTATATACCTACTTATTAAGACGTTATAGAAATTACGTTACTGCCAGACTCCTCCAATTTCTATTAATATGATATGCATGTAGCGGATATGCGAATGTTAAGATGGATGTGTGGTGTAACAAGGATGGATAGAGTAAGGCAGGGGCGAAGCTCCATAAGCAGAGGACTGCATGCCCGATTAACAAGTTTGAACAAATTCTCTTTTTTACCTCGTTATTGTTAAATCAAAATGAGGGGTACCTTTTTTCCTGTGTTTCTTGAACTTTCAGCTTATTTATTCGCATGGTGGACGAGTTTACCAAAGCGCACTGAAGGCATACTACTACTAGATATAATTCCAATCAAACATATCAGCAGTTGCATACCTTCAGTGGCTTTGATAAAAGCCGTTTCGTTTCGTGTAAGTTGCTGGAGGGAGCGGTTAAAATAAAGTTGAGCCTTGTGAGAACCTAAAGTGTGTTAAGAACTACTAAACAATAAACTAAACGTAAAAAAAATTATTTGTATTCTAATTTAAACCGCCTATCCTTCTTAAGAAATGATTTAATAATATCTGCATAAAATGTTGGTGAACGTTTTAATTCTACCAACAACTGTTTTTCAATCGCGATCATTGACAAATCAGATATGCGCTCTTGATCCTGTGTATTTCTCAAATAGGTATGAAGTAAGGAACGAGTACATTAGAGGAAGTTTGAAAGTTGCCCCAGTAAATGAAAAAGTGAGAAGCGAACGGCTATCATGTTATGAGAAGAGAGGAAAGTAACGTGGTAAGAAAGGTGCAAAGTATGAATGTAGATAGCTTGATAAATCGAGGTAGGCCCAAGAAAAGATGGATGGAATGCGTGAGAGAGGATATGACCAGGAAAGGAGTGACTTAGGAGATGACGTGTGACAGGGATGTATGGAAGATCAAAACATGTTGCGCCGACCCCAAATAGTTGGGATAAGGTCAGGCAGATGATGATGATGATATTTTATGGCAATTCAAATGAGATCATACTTAGCAGAAAATTAAGTCATCGTTATCGTATCGTGTGAATCCAATACACTGTAACTACGAAATACTATAATATACGAGTATTTAATTTGAAGCATTAATTGCCCAGAACGGTTGTTGGTTGCTTCTGGATCCAAACTTGTTTTTAAGATTCCCAAAGGGTGTTCCCATGATGTATTGCTATTGTCGTGCATATTTATACTAACAAGTTAAGGGAAATGCTATCAGCTAACACGTTGAAGTACAACTACTTAAGATCAAATTCGAACTTTAGAAATGATAACTTGAAATCACATCTTCCTGTATGTGAAGAGGAATACACGTCATTTTACTACAAATCTACCACAAATAGATACAGATGAGAGTCCCTGTAGTGATTCAGTTACACGATCTAAGCGGTACGATATTGAACCGATACAACACGTGATTATATGCTTTAGCTAGTTGCGCGATAATAATTGGTAATAGCTTGGAGATGAACATATTTTTGTGCTCCGAGACTTAAACGTTATTGAACCTAAAATCGATTACACACGATACACCTTTATTATGTAACACTTGCGTGATACTGCCCACTGCCCTATTATATCAAATAACAGCAACTTCCTGCGACTTCACTTACTTGTAACACTTTTCTCGTTTGTGAATCCCTCGGGAACCTGACATCAAGATAACTGATAGACTAAGGTACTCCTGATAAAGACTCGTTAAAATCCGTCGAGCTGTTTCAGTGGTTAGCCGGAAGAAACATTGATTCGACAGATATTTTGAAGAGTCAATCACATTACCTTGTAGTCTAGATTAAATAGATTCCCACCGGTAGACAGTACAGATATATTTTTCTGTGTTTTATTCTGCATTTTTTTACCGAAGCTTTTCTCGTCACAATATCATTTTCTCTTCAAAAATTCGAATCGTGCCGTGAGAAAGTAGCGAAGCCATGTCTGTGTGTGTTAAAACATAAATGACAGCTAATAAGCGATACATAGTTGATCGATTATACCAATTATCACGAAGTTGTTAGTGATCTTTCTTCTCGGAACTTGTATTAATAAATAGCTAACTCGGCAAAGTAAAACAAAATTATGGTTGAATTTGGAGGATGAAAATACTTTACCACCTTTTCTGTTACACCAACGACGTGGACTTCTCATCCCTACTAAATACCTTCTAATGATGACCTATATATATACAAAAGGTTTGAAAAATTGGTTCTCCATTTTAGAAGACTGCTACTACAAACATCGTGACGCACCTCTTAACGGCAATAAGCGTGCCCCCTATTACGTAGGACCAACAAAATTACTCGCACAATGGGTATGTACCACTTCTGCCTCATTTCTTCGAGGATATAGGCGTGATGTCCTATGTGTTTGTGTGTGTGTGTGTGTCCTTAAAACTTCTCAAATCCCTTCCTTCTCCCTGTAAGGGGTGGACTGAGTCGTTTTATTTTAACATTTTAATTGAAAGAATGTCTTTAATCGACTTATGTCCATCCAAAGGATCCATGTAACGAATCACTCTTGATGATAAAGCCGCCGCCAAATCTATATCAAGCGTCTGATTTGAGCATAACGTATGATATGAGTACTTATCAATTAGGTTTACGTTATTATTATGCATCTCTTTCACTGATTTCTTTTTATATGAACCATGATGTAATTTTCGATGACTAAGAAATAAGATCAAAACTGGTCTTATCCCTCGCGAACTGTACAATGGGCCAAGAAAGTGGGTTAACTTTCTTGGCCCACCTGTACAGTTCGCGAGGGATACGCTGAGCTTTGCATTTGTGTAAGTGCAGTGTACGTGAACGTATGTGACCTCTTTTACACACACATGTGTTATACACACAGCTATAAAACGAGTTTTTACTCTACTTTTCGTGGTCACTCACACAAATGCAAAGCTCAGCTTAACCCTCGTGAACTGTGCCTACCTACGATAAACTATACCTAACTATATTCTATTGAAATCTGAGCAAACCTAATGCACCATGCATAAACCATTTGTTGTAATTCTCTAGGACAGTCTAGGAGATCTGATACCACACAAATGCAATGGCCTCCTATATGTCGATTATACATGTCTTGTTTATGAACCATGTTACGAGACAACAGGCCGTACCTAATAGTCTGAGACATATTACTACATATATATTCTGCAGCGAATTAAGCTGTAATATATAACTGTGATATAGTCTAAGATTTAAGATTCAAACATGGCGCCAGGCCCATAACCTTTCATGAATATCTTTTATCTTCTTCTTCTTCTTATAAATAAAAGTGAATTCCCGATCGTTTGTCTCGCTCGAAAATGGCTAGATCAAATTTCCTAACACTTGATCTCAAATGAATTGTAGAAGTTCAGAAAATGTTCGAAATGGCGGTAAGAAGTTCGCCGGGACAGCTTGTTATCATTATAATGTGTTGCTACACTATTTACACTACAGGACTTAATACTTATTGATAATTTCTCAGGTACGATACCTTAATATTATGGTTCCCGACGTTTCGGTTGGGTTGCACTAACCGTGGTCTCAGGATAACTGGTGTTTCATTCGCGTCCCAGTATTTGCAACAGTTTTAATTACTGCCCTGTTCTTATTGTTTGTAGTGTTATGTTATATAGCGTAAACCTTCCTCATTTCTGTAGACTATTCACCAAAAAAAATAATTTTCAATTCCAAATACTTATTACTTCCTGAGATTACCGCGTTCAATCAAACAATCTGTTTAGCTTTATAGAGAGCAAAATCTATTTCAAGTGCGAAAATAGCCAAGTTTGAAACAACTGCGAAGGTTTTGCTTTTGGTCATTCTCATTTCGTACTACAGTCTCGTAGAGCCTAACTTTGATTAACTTAGCCAAGTTTTATGACGAAACTTGTGCTCAGAAGATACCACAATTAGAACGATAACTATAAAGCTTGAAACACACTGGTCCTTCACATACGACGTATGCCACGCGACGGCGACTTAGGAAACAGCGACACACTGGTGCTACGTCTTACGTTCGTCTGACGTTTACGTTATCTACGCGCTATGACACTTTAAACGTGTGTGACAGCGTCGTACGCGTGGGATAGCATGGAAACACGCGATTCTGGCGTGGTGACGTGTAAGACAGCGTGGTGAGTGTATTTGTTACCATACAAATTGTAAAAGCCAGATCCGGTTCAGATGTCAAGGACGAGTTTGCCCGTACCTTTATAGTCGTCGTTCTAATGTTGTTTGTCGCGATAATTTGTTTATATTGGCACTGGTATACTTTATACTGTATACTGGTATACTTTGAAATGGCAATCTAAACAAGTTTCTTTCTCTTCAAACAAGTTAGTTTCTATTTGATTTGTGTTTATCATTCAAAAGAGTGTCCCACGAAGGGGTCAGCATAGGCATATTATCCGTCCACTTTTCGCTAGTACATAGTTAGGCCTACTTAGTGTGCGAGCCGATCGCTAATCACGAGCTTTCATATTTGCCAGTGACGTTTCCATAAATTGGCAGATGTGCGTCTTGCATGTGAAGATTTGGTTTAACCCTGATAGGATCTTTGTAAAACCCTTATGCAATGTGATATTGTGTAGTCATTCATTTCAATCAGATACTTAAATCTATTCAATGCGGGCACAGCTCGTAGAGAGTAAATTCTATTGCTTCACATAATATGTAGGTACTTATGTATAATGCAAATACTATGTAAGCAGTTAGTAGTAAATTGAATCTAACCTAGACTTAATTAAAGCTTGGTTGAGAGACTAAATTTCCGGCTCCTAAGCCTTTGATATTTGAAACATATTATTGCGAGACAATCGAAGCGAAGCAAAACCACCGAATAACTAATGGGCTCAATTCCAGTCAATTTGAGATAAGAGGTTTATTGTTATTACGCTTTCGATACGATCGATTATAATTTGTACTTTAATTTCTATTTGTTCACCAGCGCGAATTCGCAGCAGTAGATATAAGACCTATTAAACACAATTATATATTTATTGATGATTATTTTTTGCTCATTTTGACCTATTCGCATTTCTGCAGTTACGGCTTAGTTGAAAAGTAGTAAATCATAACATCTACCCATGTTATGATAGTACGTTATAGCTGGTTAATATAAAGACATATTTATTGCTAAAGTAAGCCATTCAAAAGGACCTAAAGGCAGTGAGTGTGGAAATAACGTGAACACAGAATCGACCCCAATTGAAATGGGCCAGGGTAAAGAAGAAGATTTATTGCAAAAGTACAGTCGAACAATATAGGTTTACTCCGTTTTACACTGAAAATCAAACGTTTAACTTACTCAAGTGACAGTTCGTCGGTAAGCCTGGAGCTCCAGGTTTGAAATAGTTTGAACCCCGAGTAGGCACATATACTTCTGCGATTTTTACCCCTAAATAAAACGCCCTATGTGTGATTTCGACGTACAATATTTAAGTTTTATTTATCAGCACAAACTCAGTTTAAGACCAGATGGTGTTCTGTATAAATGTCTTAACATATAAACATACAATAATCATTGTGCTAATATCTTGTTCGCATTCTCCGCATAAAAGTAATAAGAAACTCATTAGCATATGAATTCGCGGCTAATTACAGAATGCTCTTCAGAACCTTTTAGCCTAGATCTTTAAGCGTTATTGTAATGATAATCACGTAGGTCAGTTTCTTTCGGTTATTTGTTCTTTAGAACAAAAAAAAAATGAAGGAAAATACCCTCTCGGGGATATAGGCGTGATTATTACTTATGTATGTACCTATTAGTTCTCAACCTCTGCATGTTTTTTTTTTTTAATTATTTAAATACTTTAGTAGGTCCGCCGGGCGCCGCTGGAAACCGCCGGGCGCCACGGGAAACCGCCGGGCGCCACTGGAAATACGTTCTGCTTGTAACCAGAGACGCTCGGCAACGGACGTTGGAGCGGCCGCGGAATTGGGCCGCGTAACTAAAAAAAAAAAAAGTAGGTAGATACTATTTATTCCCTACTCTGTGCTTGCGGGTCGTCCCGGCTTCGAACGTGTGGTATTTTTGTCGGGTATCATTCTGAATATCGTCAGTTTCACTGTCTGTCTGTCTGTTTGTTACGGATAATCTCTGAAATGGTTTACAGGACTGGAATGGTTTACTTTACCGCTAGATTACTGATATAATAGGATTATTGCTATCCCAGGAATGTGTTCCCGTGGAAATTGGGAATAAGAAAACTATACCACGCGGGCGATTTTGTCTAAATCAGCTAGTCTTCAAATATAGTATACTTTATCGACAAATATGTCAAATATTTCATCTATTTGACGCCATGTTTTTTTTATGAATTTCATCTCATCAGTCGTTAGCAAGGGTCAATGGAAATAGTCGGGGTGAATATTAATGGCTGGCCAGATGGTGATATAATGGTCTGGTATGGAAATGCCTATTGTAAATTACAACTCGATCGATTTTACTAGAGGTTTTAAGAAGGGCTATGATTTTAACGCACAGCAATGCATACGTATATTTGAACTCTTTCGGAGTCCTCCGTCTCGTCAAAACTGACCTATCCAACATGAACCGTCGAAACTACATGGGGCACACTAAAAGTTTTGCACTTCTAGCTAATCGGAACTATTTGAATTTCGAATGTTATATTTTTTTAAACGTTGCAACCTTCTTAGTAATAAAAACAAAACAATTGGCGGGAAATCATTTCTTAATTGTTTTTTATCACACATCAAAGGTCCTACGTATGCAACGAAAATGAAATTAAGTCGAAAAAATTTTAGAGCGATGATTTTTTATGATTTTAAAAGTTCTCTCTCTCCGCAAGACTGTGCCGCTCGTATTCAAAATGCTTTTGGGAGAGAAGCACCTTGCTTGAGCACCGTCAGGCGATGGTTCGCTGAATTTGAGAAAGGTCGATCTTTACATGACGAATTTCGTGAAGGGTGGCTTTCAACTGTCGTCAACGAAAATAATGTGACTACTGTTAAGCGGTTAATTGAAGAAAACCCGCGGATTACCTATGAGACAATTCGAGGACTATTGGGGATTGGTATGAGTCAAATCCAGAAAATTTTACACGAAGAATTGAAAGTTCGGAAACTTTGTTGTCGTTGGATCCCTCATGAACTGACAGCGGAACAGAAGCGGGCTCGCGTGGAATGGTGCTCACAGATGCTACTGAACTACGACCACGGATATTCTAATGCTGTTTATGACATTGTCACAGGAGACGAAACGTGGTTTTATTGTTTTAAACCCGAAAAAAACAGCAATCTTGTGAATTGAAATTGAGAATAAGCCAACAAAAGTGAGGCAGGTGAGAAACATCATCTGCCTGCCCTTATCCCATTTATTTGGGGTCGGCGCAACATGTTTTCATCTTCCATACAACCCTGTCACACGTCATCTCCTCAGTCACTCCTTTCCTGGTCATATCCTCTTTCACGCATTCTATCCATCTTTTCTTGGGCATACCTCGAGTTCTCAGGCCATCTACATTCATACTTTGTACCTTTCTTACCACATTACTTTCCTCTCTTCTCATAACATGTCCATACCATGATAGCCGTTCGCTTCTCACTTTTTCATTTACTGGGGCAACTTTCAAACTTCCTCTAATATACTCGTTCCTTACTTTATCCATCCTTGTTACACCACACATCCATCTTAACATTCGCATTTCCGCTACATGTAGTTTTCTTTCATCCGTCGCTTTTACGGCCACACATGAAAGTCCATACAGGACGGCAGGTCTGACGACAGTCTTGTAAATTTTCCCCTTAAGTTTCGGAGGAAATTGGGGGTTGCATATAGTGGCTTTGACCTGCCGCCATTTCATCCAACCTGCGTCAATTCTGTGCTTCACTGTACGATCGATTTCACCATCGTCCTGGATAAGAGAGACGAGGTATCGGAAGCTGGAGCAGACTGGCAATGGTTCGCCATCTAGCGTTATGGGTGTAAAGCTGGAGAGACCGCCGAAATCAGAGAACATGTACTCCGTTTTGGTTCTGCTGATTTTCAAGCCTACACTCTCCAGTTTACACTGCCACTTCTCCAGTCTGCTCTGTACCTCAGGCCCGTCTTCACAAGGCGTCCATTATTAACAGGAAGAGGTACGGGCTTAGCGCTGAGCCCTGATGCAGGCCTATATACCTCCACACTGAACTCGTCGGTGTTGCCAGCAGCACATCGTACGTAGGTTCTCGATCGACAATACATTGCACAGATCAACTCTACATACTTCCCAGGCACACCTTTCTCTTTCAAAGCCCACCACAAAACCGTTCTGGGTATCCGGTCGTATGCCTTCTCGAGATCTATCGCGAATGACGACCCAAAAGCCGCTTTCTCCTACATCATGACGACGCTTCTTCACACACGGCCAACAAAACAAAGTCATTTTTAGCTTCCGAAAAAGTACAACTCGTCACCCATCCTGCGCATAGCCTCGACCTAGCACCCTGTGATTTCTGTATTTTCCCCAAAATCACAGATTTGATGAGAGGTTTCACTTTTACCAACTCCGAAGAGGCAGCGATAGCGTTCAATCAGCACGTAAAAACATGCCTTCAGATCTGTGGTCCTCCTGTTTTAAAAAATGGTTCGATCGCATGAAAAAATGTTTAAAATGTAAAAGAGAGTATTTTGAAAAGCAATAAACATAATATTTTGGTTTTAACATGTTGTTTTTTCAAGTTATGCAAAACTTATAGTGTGACCTACGTACATAACATCTTTCTCAGTATCCAGTCTGAGTATACCTTACCTATAGAAGTAATCAGCTATAGTAATTAATAGTTGTTGCGGTATCGTTGCTTCTAAGTCAGTAGAAGAGTTACTGACGTTTTGGACACAAGATTTTGGGACACAGAGTCCGAATTGACACATTTTAATTTCGTGTATTCCCGCTCATCTCATCACTCTTTACTTACAATTCGGACACTATAATATTATTGAAGCAGTTTAGTACAGTCAGATAAAACAGTTTAAATAAAGGGGTCTCACATATTCACACTTCCCAAAAAGCTCCCTGCCACATGTGACCCTTTGTCAAAGTGATTTATGGATTTATGGATTATTATGTCTGGCGAATAAAAAGAGTGGCCGTGAGTTTTTCTTGCCAGGTTCTTTCCTCACAGGCTCTACCTATTGCCTTGCGAATCTGGCGGTAAATGTAGAAGCATTTTCTTTTTTTGACGTTCATAAGTGTTACTTTGTGACCTACATGAATAAAGACATTTTGAATTTTGTGATTTTTTTAATTTTGATTTCTTCTTCGGTATATCTTATCGCCTCGCCATTAATACCTTATTAAATGATGTTAATCGTAATCACAAGAATAATTCTAACAACAAACGTCAATAACCTAATCGGATATTGAAAACCAATTGAAGTCATTCAAATCACAGTAGAAATGTTTCCACTCAGTAACTATCTCACGTACAAATTACCAAATAAACCAGAACGACAGATTGGTCTAATAAGATGCGTAAGCGCAAGAAAAGAGAAAAAGTCAATCGAGAGTGCGTGCATGTAAACAACACAGCTGCAACCGAACCCTACCATTAAAAACCTTAGGAAATAATTCTCAATCATAAAAGAAAAGGGCAATCTATATTCTGAATGTTTAGGTTGAAATTTGAATGAAAAGAGAACCAGTAGCGTGCGTAATTTGCCATATTTTAGATGATAATTTTAAAGGAATCTAATAAGATTTCATATGCCTGGTTAACTTAACATATCCCTCGGGCAGGACTGACCAATATTTTAAAATCTTATCACTTAAACAAGGCTAATAACATACACACCGTACTACTAACTGTACACAATAAACAAATCACTACAAAATATAAAACGAAGTCCTCCACAGATTCTGTCTTTTCGCGATAAATTTAAAAACTACTGCTCCGATTTTCATGCTGCTTTCACGTATAGATGGAGTGGTTCTCGAGGAAGGATTTAGTATACAATGTGTCAAGCGGATGAAATCGCGGGCGTCCGTTTGTAACAAATATAATAGTTGTAAAATAAACAGTAATTGAAAATAACGTTCAGTGCACATAACGTATAATTAAGTAAACCCATTATACTATTTTTCCTCAATTTGGCAAATTCTCCAATAGTAATGGCCAAGTGGTCAAGTTCTTCATGGTTTATACTACTATCTTACGTAAATACCAACAATCTAAACAAAAGTCTTAAAAAAGACCATCAAACTATCTTGATGATAGTTTGATGGTCTGAAAGAAAATCAGCAAATTCGAAATCTACGAAACCTTCTAAAAATGAAAAATGAAGCGTAAGATTGCGAATGACCCCAAGGTTGACAGGATCGCAAGCAACATTAAGGAGTCACAAAGTTCACGGATAATTTCCTGTGAGACCCTATCCGAGGCCTTTCGATGACCATTTTCATACAAACGACATGTCGCCTTTGGAGAAACGATCTAAGGTAAAAGATGAAGCGAAATGTCGTCCAATATTTATTGTAGAAGAATATTTACAAGTAGGATACGGGGCCCCAAAGATGCGGGGTAACACCCGACCACCACGCCGCTCGGGCGCCACTGGCAATTCTCTCAGTGTCTACCGGAGCCGCTCGGCCTCGGGCGAATATAAAAAAACAAAAAAAGTAGGATACGTGCCATCTATCTATACATTAGAAAGTATATACTATATCTATTTATTCAATTATGTTATTTGACTTAGCAGACCCTCAGTGTGACCAAGATTCCTTTATTGTTGCAATCGGTCCTTACCTATAGGTCCCGTCTCTGCCTTTCAACGATCAATAAAAGTCCTATTTTAAAAACTAACCTACTTGATTTTCACTCAGTCACGTGAGTTGCTTCTGATAACGGGTTTTCTTGTAAGAGCAGTCTTTCCACGTTGTTGAAATCCAATCATCACCATAACCATCACCTTCAGAACCATAACGAACCTTATCGTACATTTGATGTACGAGATCTACCGTGTACTATCTTCACCTTCAGACCCATAACGAACCTTATCGTACATTTGATGTACGAGATCTACCGTGTACTATCATCACCTTCAGAACCATAACGAACCTTATCGTACATTTGATGTACGAGATCTACCGTGTACTATCTTCAAATAAATATCCATTGCGTATCTGTCTACTTTTTAAAATATTCTTAACTTAAACACGCTGTTAGCTTATGGCTTAGATATGGCAATAGCGCTATTTCGATTTGTACAATATTGTACCTCGCATTTATCTCACAATTTCCAGTGTCCGGAACAGCATTATTTATTTCCATCTTCTATTACTTAAATAGTTTACATCAAATTTCATACAGCTAGAGGTGGAAGTAACCATAAAACTACAACAACAGCACACAACCTATAATAAATCCCAATCGTTTTCCCGCATCCCATTGGAATCTATTCCTGTGCTGAAAAGTTTCGTAATTAGGTATGTCACAATGTCACACAAACATATAAGTAGTTTGTAACTTTAAATAAGGATTTACGATAACATACAACACTATAGTCGGATAACAATTTATAAAGGATTAGCGGACGCTCACGTTTCCGCCCGCTGGACAAATTATATACTAAAACCTTCCTAAAGACTCACTCTGTCCATTGGTGAAAACCGCATCAAAATCCGTTACAAACTTTTAAAGATCTAACCATACATAGGGAACGGAAGCGACTTTGTTTTATACTATGTTATGATAGAATAGAATAGAATATGCTTTATTGTACACCAATACAATACAATAAATATACAGATACTTGTTATCAATTTAGTATGTACAAATAGCGGTCTTATCACCAACAGTGATCTCTTACAGGCAACCATAGGATGGACATAAGTAGACAGAAGTGAAATAAAAAGTAGACAGATATTTGCGTATGATTAAAAGAAAGATACAGAGAGTTATGGAAGGAAAGGTACAGAAATGAACTGAGTATGGAGAAATATAGAGATATACCTACATAAAATAAACATAAATACTATTGAACAAACAGAGATAAATACATATTATTATAATAGGAATAAAAGTATGTATAAGACATCTAAAGGGAAAAAGAAAAAAACATTAAATAGATGAAAGAGGTTAGGAGCCGAGGTAATGAGCTTTTATCATTCGCTTGAAGATATCCAATTGTTGGGGCTCTGATGCTCACATTCGCACAGCTTGGACGGAGAAAGATTTGCCATAAAAGGTAGTTGAGTGCTCAGGCACCGCTAACACCAGGGATTCCGACGTCCTCAAGGATCTCACATGTGTGTCATTAAGGAACGTGAACCGTTCTTTTAAATAAGTAGGGGTGCAGGGATTGAACAAAACATGATGATAAAGGAACTAACATATTTTGTGGTCGTCTTAACCTATATTTCGGTTTTACGTTTAGTTGCCTCTGCAGTGTCGTGTTACACCTCATTCTTGAAGCCATACTGTTGTAAAGCTTGTAGGATTAACCAACAAAAAAAACTATTTTGCGGCTTTCCGTAATTTTATCACTTCCTTTGGTTTGGTTTAAATTAGGGTTACGATTACGACGATGTGTAGTTATGTAGGGTAGGTAGGCTTGTTGATTTGTAGAACTATATTAGATACAACTATGTATAAGAAAATGTCTTGTGCCGTGTCTGTCTGTTCGCGATAAAACACAAATTAACTAAGTAGGTAAACGAATTTTCACGCGGTTGTCCTGATGCAAGTATTGTGTCATTAGAATCCGAAATATAAAACTAATAATGTATACTTTCCACTCAATCATTAAAAAAAACTTTGTATATCCCTAATTCATCATTCCAATATTCCTGGGAGAATGCAAAATCCTAACGGAAATTCAAGGAAACCAAATAATTTGGTAACAAAATACTCGATTCCATTTTGGTTTTTCATTGCTTTTGTCAGCAAAGTAATTTGATAATCTGAGCAGAATACGCGTAGCTCATCAAGACATTCCAGCTCCGGAACAAATATACTTGCGGCAATGAGGCATGTATGGGTCGTGTAAGGGTTGTCACTTCAATGAAATTAAATAATATTTGTACCAATTACATTTAAAAAGTATGTCACTTTAGACACGTGAATACCAACATAGGTTTATGTGAAGTAAGTTATGCTTATTTAAAGTACCTACTTATAATATTTAAGTAGGTACTTACAAAGACACGTGGAAAATTTCACCGCACCATCGCCGACATGAATGGTGTTCAGATGCATGACAGCATTGTCACACTGAATGACAATGCTAATTTTCTGATCGCTGTGGGGACCGCTGTTAGAAGGACCCAAGTAGTTTATGTCGTAATTCAAGAACTTACGAGTACCTACCTACATTAGATTAGAATAAACTTTATTGTGCACCAATTAAAAATCACAAGATACAACAAAACAGGATGTACAAAGGGCGGCCTCATCGCTAAAAGCAATATCTTTAGGCTCTTATATCGTTAAGGTGAGTAAAACATTGGTGCCAAATATAAATTAATTCAGAAATAAAATGCTAATCTTAATGAATAAATAAATATAAAACTATATAATGACTATATACGTAGTCACACTATAAGTTTTGCGTAACTTAAAAAACAACATGTTAAAACCAAAATATTATGTTTATTGCTTTTCAAAATAAACTCTCCTTTACATTTTAAACATTTTTTCATGCGATCGAACCAATTTTAAAACAGGAGGACCACAGATCTGAAGGCATGTTTTCTACGTGCAGATTGAACGCTATCGCTGCCTCTTCGGAGTTGGTAAAAGTGAAACCTCTCATCAAATCTTTGATTTTGGGGAAAATACAGAAATCACAGAGTGCTAGGTCGGGGCTATGCGCAGGATGGGTGACGAGTTGTACTTTTTCGGAAGCTAAAAATGACTTTGTTTTGTTGGCCGTGTGTGAAGAAGCGTTGTCATGATGTAGGAGAACGCGGCTTTTGGGTCGTCTTTCGCGAACTTTTTCTAACACCCTGGGTAAACAAATTGTAGAATACCACTCGGCATTAACACTCTTTTGATCTTCAAGTGGAATTGTACAGATGGGACCCGAAGCTGAGAAAAAAAACGCGATAATTTTTTTACCAACGTTTCTCGCCTGCCTCACTTTTATTGGCTTGTTCTCATTTTCAAATACCCATTCACAAGATTGCTGTTTTTTTTCGGGTTCAAAACAATAAATCCACATTTCGTCTCCTGTGACAATGTCATAAACAGCATTAGAATGTCCGTGGTCGTACTTTAGTAGCATCTGTGAGCACCATTCCACGCGAGCCCGCTTCTGCTCCGCTGTCAGTTCATGAGGGATCCAACGACAACAAAGTTTCCGAACTTTCAATTCTTCGTGTAAAATTATTCTTTGGATTTCCCAAGGATTCCCAATAGTCCTTGAATTGTCTCATAGGTAATCCGCGGGTTTTCTTCAATTAACCGCTTAACAGTAGCCACATTATTTTCGTTGACGGCAGTTGAAGGCCGCCCTTCACGAAATTCGTCATGTAAAGAAACTCGACCTCTCTCAAATTCAGCAAACCATCGCCTCACGGTGCTCAAACAAGGTGCTTCTCTCTCAAAACCATTTTGAAGACGAGCGGCACAGACTTGCGGAGAGAGAGAACTTTTAAAATCATAAAAAATCATCGCTCTAAAATCTTTTCGACTTAATTCCATTTTCGTTGCATACGTAGTACTTTGATGTGTGATAAAAAACACTTGACAAATGATTTCCCGCCATTTTTTTATTACTAAGAAGGTTGCAAAGGGTACAAAAATATAACATTCGAAATTCAAATAGTTCCGATTAGCTAGAAGTGCAAAACTTTTAGTGTGCCCCATGTATAACATAATAACTCCAGATACATTACATATTTAAGGTATTATGTATTATAAGTATTATAAATAATAGGTATGGGTATTCTCCTAAGTAATCTAACTACACATTTAATTTCATCACTATTTCGATAAATATCCAAGCTTACTACTATCATGCCGTCATCGTTTAATGTCACAAAAAAACGAGTTTTTTTTAATGAAATACTCGTAATTAACGGTTACTCATAACAATTACAATTTAGACCTTTAAGGCTAATAAGTAATTTAAATTTGACTTAATTTGCTAAAAACTTACAAAGTTAAGAATGTGTCCATTGGCACTTTTCTTATAGTCTCTATTATAATGCAAAAACACTTTTTTCTTGTGTTCTTGAGGAATAGCATTCACTGCACTATGTAGCACTAATTACACTAAACCAACTCAAAGGGCTTAGTTCTCTTTAGGCTTCTAATTAGGTCCGCGGTGTCAAGAAGTTGGATGGCCTCGACGTTCACATGTTGAAGAAGCATTCTTTCATGTGCTTCAGCGTGTTTTTTTTATAACTTCACAAACAAGTTCCACTCCTAGGTCTCTGTGAACAAAAAAACGAGTTAAATAAAAAAATATGATAGTACGATGCTGGAAACCTGGCAACCCTAATGCACCTACGCGTAGAAACCTGTTACGTGTTTTTATTCCTTTGCTTCTGACAATATTTCAATGACACTACCTGTTTATTGCTACTGGTTTAACTAATAGTATGGAGGTTTCAATAGTACCTACAATTAATTTAACCCTGCCACTATAAATTAATCCTTATAATGCCTCTCACTCGTAGAGCGGTTTACTTTTTTGTGAGATGTACATAAGAAGGTTCTGTAATGGATTCTTGAGCATTTGCCAGTTGTTTCTTTACTAGCCATCTATAACTAAAAGTTTTGATTCCTTTGCTTTTTTAGATTTCATACCAATAAACTACAATATCTATAAAGGCGTTTTACAAAAAAGAAAAACATTTGATCGACGTTATGCCATGAGTTCACCAGTAATCTTTGCGTTTTGAAATGTCTCCAATAAGATTTGCTTCTTGTTTTCGACACGGAAATTATATATTAACTGCATATTTTTTAAATAATTATAGCAATAGTAAAGGTCAAAGACATCTGCGTGGATAAATTGAAATAAAAATTCTTAGAACCCATGTCTCAAAACGAAATAAACTTGAAATACCGGTTTATGTTTAGTATTCCTGGAACGTTTCGAACTTCCGAACTTGACGAATGTATTCAATCCATGACAGGCGTTCTGATTTCAAATATTCCCGATATTGATGAGGACAGTTTATTGTTCTTCAATTCAAATCGTTCATCAACAAAACACGCGCCAAATGAATTCCATAAATTATCTGTTGAATATTTAACTAAAATGGAGATTTACCTAATTGTCAAATGGGTTTCTTTACATTGTAGCTTTAAAGTTCTTAATGGAATATAATTATGTGATTCACATGGTGTTTGATTAGAATCATTATACCTACCTCTACCACAGAATAGGGAATAGTACTTACATACAGAACTTGCACTCCGACGTTAATTAAAGCACATTCTTTTGTTTACATAGAAAATAATTCGAACGTTAGGGTTGTCAGGAAAATACCAGCATGCCTCAATATCAACTCTATGGTCAATGCCGTATCACAAACAAGAGACAACTCTGACTTACAACTTCAAGTTGTCGCTGACGTCACGTATTTTTTGCGATTGTTGGGCGAGTGACATATGCCTGCCTCTACATAGTATTATATCTGCCAAGTGTGCTTGATGTCACCTGTCAAGAGTTTTCATTTATTTATGTTGTTATAATTTGGAACCGAATATTTAATTATGAAGAAAAATACTATTAATGATCATGATCGCCGGTGACGAAGCCCTAAGGTTATCTCCCCGGGCACCGTGGGTTTCCTTACAAGGGTATAACCATGACGCCAGGCAACGGACGTTAGGGCAGCCGTAATAGCGGGAATTAAAAAAAGAAGTAAAAACGGGGATTTAAAACAATGAAGAAACAGTAACAAAAAATGGCGCGAAAGCTGATGCAAACCTTTTTAAAGTTCTGAAACACGTGCGCATATTTGATTTTGTTTCCTTGGTTTGGTGGCAGTAAAAACTTAAAGTTACTCTTTACCAACTTGAAATTTAAAAACAAAGATAACAAGATAGCATACCCCTTATTGTTTACAAGGAAGAACATTAAGTAAAGAAAAATATTTAAGGTAACATGCCTTGAATTTAATTAGTAAATTATATAATATATTAATCTAATAGTTTTTACTTTTATATAGTATAGTCTGTAGTTTGTTTTAAGGTTTTCCTGTTCCTTGTACGAGTATATTAATAATAAAGTTTAATGTAAAAAAAAAGTAAACTATATTTATCTGAAAATAAATAATAGCTAAATAAATTAATTTTCACAGCATTATTAGCATAAGACAACTTACAAAAGTGTTTCAGCATCGGTTTTACAAAGTATCTCAACCACTCGAGTCTAAAGGATGCCGGGTATTGAGAGGCTCTTGTGTTTTCAAGTGTGGGTTCACCCTCTGTCCTGTGCCATCTCCTACAACGGGAGCAGAACAAGTGTCTATTGAGAATGTTAACATTTGCGATGTAGACACTTCGTGCCTTATGGATCATAAGGCTTCTGTGCGTTATTTGCAAATATAAAAAAAATGTGTTGTTGTTTATATTCAAGAAAGTAATGTTTGAATCTGTAATACGTGTAACATAATTAAACGACTTTTGTTTTGTATTTGTATCTTGTAACAAAAGGGACCAGGAGAACTAAACCTTTCGAGCTATTCTGATAAATTTGAACGTTTGCGTTGCTCCATCATGCTCAAGGGAACGAATTAGGGTAAAATTTTGAGTAGTCGACACGGCGATGTCAATTGACTTCGGCATGGCGGATTTGTGTAATAAATAAACTAGTGGTCTGACAGTGATCGAAGCTCGTTTTTTTTGAAATATCATTCGTTTCCTGGGGCGTCCGGGAGGGGCCGCGGGCGAAAAAAATAAAAACAAAAAAAATTGTGCGGTCTTGGGACCCCCCGTCAGGAACGGAGTTCTTTACGCAACGCAACCTTACCTGGGTTTGGGTGACTTTTCGTTTTATCAACGACGGAGACGCTAAATTAAAAAAAAAAAGAAAGCGGACCATATATTACTTTGGCTTCTGCTATCTGCCATATATTGGTACCGGTTGGTAACCACTGATAAGCGTAACGTGACGATTTCTACTAAATCGTACTACCCGTAAGCCGCGTTAGAGAACTTCGTTCCATAACCTCTCCGTTTTCGTAAAAAGGGATACAAAGTTATTGCTTCACGTATTAATTAATATAGGTATATTATTATATAGGTATATTATTTGTCTCTACACAAATCTATATCTATACTTCTAAGGGCACAGATTCTATTCAATTGATATGCCTATGGAAGTATGGAAGAAGATTTCGATTAGTGCCTGGTATAAAAGCTAACAGTGCGTGTGTGTTTTCTTAAGTATTGAAAATATTTTCTACGATTTCCTTCACACGAGGTCGATTCTCATTATTAAGTACATTTTTAACAAAACAATACATAATTTACTTAAGTTTTAAACTATACAGTCTTACTACAAAAAATAATTTAAACACTGGTCCAACAAGTTTTTAGTTAAACATTGTCGAAACAGTTAAACACTTGTTGGAACGGTCTTTACTTTTCGCTACCACAAAATCGTGTTTATCGGCAATCTAGCTAGACAACGTCTATGTTTTCACTGTTGACAACACTGCTCACCATTCATTCAACTTCTAAGTATTCGTTCGTTTGTGTTTCATGTTATGCAATAATGTTTATAGTATTTCAATATATTTTATAAAGAGATATTTATTTTCTTGTATGCATCTCAAAAAAAGGAAAATAAATGGATTTTGATTAACATGAAATGCTAAAAAGGTTACATATATTAACGTTTTCTAACAAAAACGAGATATCATAGGTACATAATATTTTAGTAGAAGAAGAAACGGAACGTGATGTGTCAAGTCGGTCGGTTTTGTTTTTTATCAATATTGTCAATGACTGACAGCATTGTGCTTGTTTTGTTGTGTTACCGACGGACGATTCGAATAATTTAAAGATGTAGAATAAAGAAAATAAAAATCGACTACGTGGAGATAATTGATGGCAAGAAGAAAAGGTAACGTAATCATTTTATGCATGATGCCTGTGTAAAAACAGAACCAGCAAAGCTTCTATGATTGAAGCAAATTTGCCAATGAAGAAACGGACTCTTTCATTATTAGAAGACGAATATAATGTTAAAAATTAATTATGAAAAGCAAGAAGCAGCCCACCAGCACCTACACTTTCATAAACGTGGGCGTGGATTATCAGTGTACTTCTAAGCTTTCGTACATGTATATTCTGTGAAAGTTCAGAATTTTTTGTGGAAATAATAGGAATTAATAATAATAATAATCAAGAATTTGGAGTGGATCAAGATACAAAATAAGTATGTTTAAGTATATGATGTTATTGCCTGTAACTTATATGTAACTGCAGGGCTATTTAGTAACTATGGTCTTTTGTTCTATTGCAGACTAAAGGAACTGACGGGAAAACCCAGAGATATTAAGGTTGCAGCTAAGAAATCTGTATCACAACATAGGAAAGCTTTGCAGGCCACTGGTGGTGGCCAACGCCCATCATCTCCTCTGCCAGATGACCTAAAAATAATGTCATTGTGCCCCACTGATTTTGTTGTCGAAGATAACTTGTTTGACAGTGATGCTGTTCTCATAGTAAGTATCTAGTGTAGTCATCATCATCATCAGCCTGGCCGCCACTTGGTTGCCAATCTGGTCTCGCCTTGCCAAGTGTCCTGCCCACTTCCACTTAAGCAGAGCCATCTGTTTACCTACATCAGCCACCTTGGTTCGGCGTGTGATTTCGGCATCACGGATGCGGTCGGACAGCCTGATGCCTAGCATGGCAAGCTCCATAATGGCTCTTGGTGCTAGTTGTTGTAGTTTTTTTATTTTCATTGACATGACGGTGATAGGTACTTACAGTGATATAATTACTTTGTAGGGTCAGGATGATGCGGATAATATGGATATCTCACAAAATACAATATATGACATAGCCTCTCTTTGTTTCAACTCGTTTTCCACAACAGTGGGCATCGGAGATAAGGAAATAAATTTAACGACCCAACTCAACGGCTGAACCGATTTGGATGAAATATGGTAGGTAGATAGATTAGAACCTGGATTAAAATACAGGCTACTTTTTATTCCGAAAAACGCGAACCAAATTGCTATTTGGTTCGCGTTTTTCGAAATAAAAAGTAAGAAAGTAAAGGCAAAGAGCTGATGATCAATAAAAATAGTTTTTTCGAAAATCTTTACTTTTCCGGAACGTGTACCTCTAAAATGAGTAGGATTTCGACAAAACTGTATAACGCAAAAGTTGTAGTTAATTTTATTAGCTTTAATTGCACAGAAGATACTATTTCTCTACGACTGACCGTTTTGAAGATATTAGCGAAAAACCAAAGAATGGGAACTTTAAACCCCTCCCCACCCTCCGGCTCCCCCGGCCCCCCGGACTTTTAGTATGCTATGTTAGTTATGTTATAGTATGTTACTCCCTAAGCACCCTGAACAACTTTCTGAAGGAATCGCTTAGGTGCCAGCTAACGCACACTACACCTCCCTTTCAGTCATTCGTTGAGTGTACTAAAAGTTGGTATACTTATCTGTTAAAGGCTAGGTAAACAATTGCCAGCTGAATTAATTGAAATCATTGTCTGCTCCTTTCAGTACCAGCAAAGCTGCAATTGTTGAAGCTAATATAGGTTTTACCAAGAAACGTAGAACCAAGCTTCACAATGGATGGAAGATTATTATTAGATACAAAAATCCAGTATCTCAATGAAGAGCTGGTTCACCAGAAAATGAAGCGGTTGCCATAGTTGAAATTTTCTAACTCACTTTCGAATTAGTTCATCATTACATTAAAATAAGTCAAAGGTTGTCAAGTAATTTGAGTTAGTGTGCCCTTTTTATACTTAACGAAACTTTGTTAGAAGTGCATTTGCTTACTTTTGAATATATTGTAAGCGTTGATTATTAAAAGTGTTGATTTATAAATTGCTGTCTTATTACAGCTCCCCTTACTGTAGGTGCTCTAGCCTGTAGCCTAGGCCGTTGTCGAACATAGCGAACAATGTCAATGTGCTCGTTCAAGTCTCAATTGCAATGTTATGTAGCACTGCTAGAGCTACAATGGTTGTTTTGGCAGTGCTTAGTGCGCAAAACATAACTCTCAAAAGACATCGAATGCTTCGGTGGCGTGGTCGGTAGTGCATCCGCTTTCGACGCCGGAGTCTCGGGTTCGATTCCCGGTCGGGACAAACTTTGTGTGATGACAGATACGTTTGTACCGAAGTCTGGATGTATCCTATGTATAATATGTATGTATTTACAAAAAAAATGTAAATAAGTATTTATTGAGCGGAGCGTAGCGTTACGTATCTTCGATGACAAGAGTAAATCGTTTGTGTGCCAACTCCTCCGAAACGGCTCGACCGATTTTGACCAAATTTGGTATACTGGTCGACATCATACCCGGGAGTGTATTACTCTGAAATCATGAAAATAGAGCAAAAAAAAATTAAGAAAATTTGCTCCGCTCAACATTTGCAATTAGTAGCATGCATTGCATACCTAGTATCAGTTTATCTAGTACTCATATCACAAGCTCTGCTTATTTTGAGACTAGATGGCGTTGTGTGAATTGTCCTAACATATTTATTTATTACTAGCTGTCCTGGCGAACTTCTTAACGCATTTTTTTTTCATAAGAACCTTCTCCTGATAATAAATAACTCAACAAAAAAACAACTAGCGAAATCGGTCCAGCCGTTCACGCGTGATGTCGTGACCAAAGGAAATAGGGATTCATTTTTATATATAGAGATATATTATTATATTATATCGGAACCGTTGTTTCCACAGGCCAAAGCACATTTCTACAGTATTTCTGGTTCGTATGTGGGCTCTATTGTAGGCTTCTTCATTTTCTGTGCCAGGATTACGTAGGGGTGTAAATAGATATGATGTGCAGGTATATCCACTGTCTCCTAGAAGTCTGCCACAAAATTTCCCACGTTCTAGCCTCTCCTTCAACCTACTTTCGTTGAAAATGCGTGAGTCGTGAACACTTCCTCTCCACCGTGCAACAATGTCTCTGATTTTCAGCTCAGAATCACAGACAACTTGCACATTAATGGAGTAATACTCGTTTCTGTTTACATATGCTTCACTCATATTTCCGCCAACTCTTCTCACTCTTATGTGAGTGCCATCTATTGCTCCAATCACAGTAGGGAAATTGGCAATAGCCCTGAAATAAGAAATTTTATGTGCACATCATGTTATAATAGGTACCTATATCTATCTCTGAGGATATTTAATTTCAACACATGATATAACCTAACACCTAACACTCGCTAAACAAGCATTCTCGGTTGTCTAAAGTTAGAACTGTTTTAAACTATGTCTATCCCTAACACATCGCCTAACACAGTTTTGTGGTAACGATTTTTATAATCATGTGTTTAACAGTGTTTTAAGTTTTTTGTGGTAAGACGGAGGTTTATTTTAGAATTTCAAATAACAAACAGAAATGTTTCGTGGCATTGGACACTTATTTTATGTGCGACTAGAACGAAATCCAAATATAGTTGACACATGAACACTATAATATTCCGTGTAACGAGAGCTCAGCGTGAATTTGACATTATGCAAACATACATACGTAGGTACTATAGAAATTTTTATTTCACATTCTGGTCATTATTTTAGCATTTTACACTTTTGTTTAAGCTACAAAATAAACATGGTGTTGGTATGTACCTACGTTAGGTTTTTTTAGGGTTTCATAGTTCAAGTCTTGAAATCTTTTCGGCAGAAACATCCACCCAAGAAAACTTTCGTATTAGTGAGCTGATAAATGATATATGAAGAAAATGTTCCTTACCTTGTCACTTGAAAATGTCCAACGAAATAACTGTTAATCCTAAAAATACTTTGAAAAGGAAATATCTAAAAATATCTTGAAAAGCACTTTGTGTATTTTTCATCTATTGTGTATTTCCCCATTGAACGTATTGTCCGTCCATGAATGTGCCAGCTATTCGTATTGCTACCACTCTCATTGACCTCTTATTCCCAGTTATATACACAGATTTTCTATACAAAGATAAGTAAACACATTGTATTGGGGTTCTAGTTATACTGGACGTGCGATATGGCCAAGTAATTTGTCCAATCATTGCGGATCGAGGTGCAAAAGATTTATAACGCGAGTGTTACTCCCTTTGTTGTTATAACCATATAATAGTGTTATTATCCTTTATAGATTTTACTGGGACATAATATTTTATAGTCCGTGGATTGTAATAGGACATGGGTAATGTAATAGGACCATAGGTGTAATAGGACATTACGATCCAGTAATAGTCCAACCACTGGTATTTTACCTTATCGTCTTATACGATGTAACCAAACAATATTAAACTAAGCGCATTAGTAGTCCCACTAAGATTTTTAGAAGTCCAAGCCAACGTCACCTTCAAATGGTATACGTACCGATCAACAGATGAGAATCGCGAACATTAAAGTACTTAGTTAATTACCCGCAATATACCCCAAGAGTCACCCCCTTGTCTCCTCGAGGATAGGAGCGAAGCAGTAGATACCAGTAAACATCGGGCAAAACCTATTGAAATTGTGAGCGCTATCGTTACGCAACAATTCTCTACCAATTTAATTATTTTTGGCGAAGAAGAACTCCATGTTAATGAAGCCGAAGGCGTTTGCTTGCGTAGCCGAAGGCGTTTCCTGCATGTCTATGTCATGGCTGTCGATTACACTGTGTGAGACTCATATCTACCGTACATAAAACCCCTCACAATAGTGCTCGGTGAAAAGCCCCTCATACAATATCTTCTTCGCCCAATATTTTCACGCGCCGTCTTTCACTAAACAGCGACACATGATCCTATAGAGATCCGTCAGATCAAGAATTAGGGTTGCTTATCAAACTAAATCAATAATTACTGACATCTTTGATCATAGTGATATTATTATTACCAAAAAAGTCCCGTTTAGCAGTTTAGAGTGAAAATTTTAAGCGTTTAAAAATTAGTAATCCAACAACTTTTTAATGTGTAGTTTAATAACCTACCAAAATCGTAGAAGCCCAAGCCAAACTCAGCTGCAGACCAACGTACGGGAATTTGGCAAACATACCTACACTACACCTCCTAAGTGCCATTGCTAAGAAATTTAATTTTCATGTTAAACTCACTATAGCAGGCCATTTCTTTTTAGACTATTTCTGTCATGTATCAATAATTTTCGAGTTTCTTGATATGTCTAGTATGAAAATTCGTAAATGTTAAATACATATATTTACAATTCTAAATCTAAGGCAACATATTGGAAGCATTTATACCTATATAAAAACCACCAAGTGCGAGACGGACTCTCGCACAAAATTGCAAAAAAAAACACGTTTGTTGTATGGGAGCCCCCTTAAATATTTATTTTATTCTGTTTTTTTAGTTTTGTTAAAGAGGCAATCGAAATACACAATCTGTGAAAATTTCAACTTTCTAACTATCACCGTTCATGAGATACAGCATATGAGATACAGGGTTCTCGTTTTACCCTTCGGGTACGGAACCCTAAAAAGAGACATGTACTGAAAAATAGTGGGCAACCCTAAACGGTTTAATGCGAAAAGTAACTAACGTATGAATGGATGCGGCTAAAGCCCTATCCTGTAGGTTCGTATCAAAAGGAACCCCTGATATGATTTCCACACAAAATTGCTTAACACAAAGGGAATTGGGCGCTTTTGTTGAAACGCCCGATTTATATCTGACGCATACGGACATTTATCATAATGTTGGGCACGCTGGGACAAATATGGGATGTTCAGACCCTCCTACATAGTTAGATATCGATTTACATAATATTTTGCATGTTACGAGTACAAAGATGGTGCTTCGCCCAATGTTTCTGCATACTCGTTGGTGTACGGTTATCCACTTATCATTTCATTAAACAATCTCCTAATGTTCATCAGCACCGTTTCAACATACATGTTTACAATAAGGTTCCTGACATTGTAATCATTTATATTGGTGTACGATAAAGAGTAACTTATTCATGTTCATGAGATGTTCATGATGTGATGTCAACTATTTGCACTATCTCCAAATATTTGTGTTATGAACAACGCAGGTATGCCACTATATATATGTTTACAATAAGGAAAACATGGCAAAATGGGGCTATATTGACCAGTCGCGAGTGTCCTGCGATTGCGGTGCCCCACACCAGTCCATGTCGCACTTGCTCTCTTGCCCACTGTGCCCTTCCACCTGCACTGTCGTGGACTTATGTGAAGCAACGGACAACGTCGTGGCCGTGGCCAATTATTGGGCTGGGAAATCTAGCAGAAAAGATAGATTGTTAGCCATTGCCTCGAAGAAGAAGACTATGCAGGGTGAATTTTTGAAAAGGGCTTGGATGGCCAAATCCGAAATTATAAAGAATAGCGAAAATACTCAAAGGAGTCACTAGCCTGATTTTGATGAAACTTAAAGCCTCATCATTAGATTTTTGGAAAACCAATAATCCTAGCTGGGAATCAAACCCACTGATTTTAAAAAAACACCCTTTATTATTACACCATACGATAGTGTCGCTGTTAAGGATCAAATTCTGAGAAGTAATGATATACGGCAAATTTAAGGAAAACTTAGAATTTTCATAAAATTCATATTTTATGTAAATTTTGAGTCAATTTTGTTCGTAATCACAGAACTGACTATTTCGTCTTCTAAATGATGCTCGTGGCAGGTAAAATTTGAAAGTAGAACATAATGTTGTATCTCGCGTATGGAATTAGTAAGTAGTACCGTAATCTCGCGTTTAATATAGAAACAAGCTGGCAAGTACATGTCTGTCTCTCGGCGCGCGCGCTACCACCGCCTCCGCCCAGTGTGATAAGAGACTAAGAGACAGACAAGAAATATGAATTTTATTAAAATTCTAAGTTTTTCTTAAATTTGCCGTATATTATTACTTCCCAGATCATTTGAGATTGATCATTAACAGCAACACTATCGTATGGTGTAATAATAAAGGGTGTGATTTTTTTTTAATCAATGGGTTCGATTCCCAGCTAGGATTATAGGTTTAAAAAAAATCTAATGATGAGGTTTTAAGTTTCATTAGCATAGCATTTTTCGCTATTCCTTACAGTTTCGGATTTGGCCATCCAAGCCCTTTTCAAAAACTCACCTGTATATGTTGACATGGATATCTACAATAAACGAATCATCATTGAGTGATACTATTCTAAATCTCCACAGCCAAGACTGATGTTAAATACTTACCTGCAATTTCTTCAGTTATAACAAGATTAATTAAACCTAAGTATGATAGATAACAAACACGCCAAAGATCTTCCTTCACACAAACCTCCGCGCAATTAAGAGTAATTGCTCTGACATCGTCACACCTGCAAACATCTACGCCTGAAGCCCTTTGTAAATTCAGACACACTTCAGTTGGACGAGAAAGCGATCCACAAACAATAAGACCCTATACAAAACAAGCTGCCTAGATATTGTACACCGCTGCCGCTTTCAGACCACTCCTAGCTCATAATTAAGGGGTGCGCTTCTCAACTGCGAATGAATGCATTCAAAAGTATACCTGCCTACCGTCAGAACTGAAATAAGGAAGCTTTCACAGGTATTAAAGCCTATGTTGAACTTTTTTTACCGAAGTCATATGAGATGTGGTGATGATGAATAATCATTTACTTAAAAGTGCAGAGAAAATGCTTTCTTTTTTTTTTTTTTTTTTTGATTATTTTGAAAATTTTGTTAAGATAAATTTTCTTCAAAATCTTTACAAATATCATCATCGGTACATTGAAGATACTTAACTTAAAAAAGTAATTCTGGGCGGAATTCTAAGTCAAAACTTTTTCTGTTTTTCATCGAATCTTCTATTCTATCTGTACCTATTACGCTCAAGTATCACTTAAACGGTTGGACTGATTTTGTTGTGATTTGCCATAGAAATAGTTTGATGCCCGAGGCAGATACTCGTATTAGACCTTGTTTAATTTTTTATTTATTTATTTATTTATGTACACACAAGATGGAAGAGCGAGATAAGAACAGTAGGATAGAGTTTTAGTACAAAGGCACCACTTATTTCTAGGAAATCTTCCAGTGGGCCAGCTCATGTATAAATGGGTACACGAAGCTAGTCGCAGGTGAACGCTAGTTGGCTAAATAAGTACGTATTTCGTTCTCGTCCGCCATTATTGAGCGGAGCGAAGCGGAGCTCAATCTTAGGCGACAAGTGTAAATCGTTTGTGTGTCTACTCCTCCGAAACGGCTCGACCGATATTGACCAAATTTGGCATGCTGGTCGACATCATACCCGGGAGTGCATATATCTGAAATCATGAAAATAGAGCTGACCACGGAGGAATAATCACCGAAAATGTCCTGGACATCACCGAAAAACCAGATAATAAAATGGTTGCCATGGAAACACGTGCGTCAACAATGAAAATAGATTTTTTTTATAATTCGATTAATTAATTTAAGTGTTCGATTCTGATTCTGATATGTAATAAAAACATTTGCTCCGCTCAACATTTGCAATTAGCAGCATGCATTGCATACCTAGTTAATTCGTTCATGTTCGTCTGAATACTTTAAAAAAAACCATCACGTTAAGCATCTCTATGGCTACTTATAACAACACAACTTATAAAGAGGTTATTTTACCAAACAACCTACATGAAGTATAAACTTTTAACTCACTAAAACAATCTCACCCTCTTTTAAAACCAGTGTTAATCATTCTGTCAACTTATTTACCCCAAACAAAATCTTTAATTTACTTCATTAAAAAAAGAAAACCTTCGATCTCTGTAAATTTCTCGAAGCTCTTGCTTGATTAAATACTGATGATCGGTAGAGGTTGAATAAGCTCGCTCTGTTGCCTTCATGAAATTGTTTATGACAAGATTATTTTAAAAAGATAACATGATTCCCGCCATTTATCATTTTGCATGGCGGGCTCTTTGTAAGATTAAAGTATTAATTTGTTTAATTATTAATTAGATAAATTTTGATATAAAGATAGATGTATTTATTTGTAAAACATGTGTTATGTATATCACAACAGCGTTAAATCCATAGGTGTCACAGATATTTTTAAAGATTTGTATCAACATGCTTAACCAAAAAATATGGCATAACTTAGGTAATAAGTAGTTTTTAGTTTATTACAGAATTAGATACAGTTACATAATTAAATGAACAAAGATTTATTTACAATAATACTCGTAATTACAATATACATAATTATATACTTACTAAAAATATTTACATTAAGTACAAAATATCGTTTAAAAAATCCTCCGCGTCATTGCTGACTGGGAAGGTTCCCAGAATGCTGGGTGTTGCCACGTTGGATGGCGATACTTATTCTTTGGGCCAGAAAATAGCTAGTCTTCGCAAAAGCATCGATAGCGTTTAGCAATGTTAACTAAATTAATGTCATGTCATGTCAACCAAATATCAATTAAAATAAAACAAAAAAAAAACCATTTAAAAGTCAAAGTTTATTGTCGTCAAAAAAGTCAATAATATTAGGTATAATAATAAAATTATAACAAAATCTTTCAATTAAAATATTATTAAATGCATTTTTGAACTGGACTGTGTTCCATTGCCTTACATTTGTAATAAAACTAGCTCTGTAAGGTTCCACTTTATATTTATTCGTAATCCACCCGTTCGATTACCACATTCCGAGAAGAAGGGCAAGAAACTCGGTAGGGTCATATTATTATAATATCTTACAAACATTTAAACATAGTAATAATGTAACAATAACTTACATAGTACAGAAGCAATCCTCACGGATCGACCGACAACAGTCGATCCGTCACATCAAGTAGCCAAACTGTCTCATATACCCATTAGGTACATACTTATGGTAATAATTGTGAATAACATAATACACTTGTAAATTCGTAGTCTAAACTGAACAGGAACTGCCCCGATCTTAATACAACACTCCCTTTTATCCAAAATCCCAATGGTGGGAGTCGGCAGACATTGACAGTGCGTTTTTATATTTATCTACCCTCCCATCTTTACCCCCATTACATTATTTCTCGCTTCGGTGTTGCAAGGACAATGAATTAAATATATTAAAATAATAGGAATCAGCAAAACCTAACACATTCATCCTGAAACTAAAACCCAATTGACTCACCAAAAAAAAAAAAAAAAAAAAAACACATTCATGGTAACTTTACTATACTCGGAGATATAAATTTATGTGTGCGTGACACCCTACTTCACCCTACCCTGGTAGGTACTCCAGAATTCCAGACACTTCTTGTGTAACATGTTGTCATAACGGTTAGGTTATAAAATATTTTAATAGGGTTATTTTCACGTACGATATCTTCATATAACTACGATGTATACTACTATAAGCCTATCCTGTCTTTTTTGTTTATTTGGCAGGAAGATTCTTCGCACTTTCACAGCCACAGGGACGCCCACTAAAAACAACTCGTCACGTGCTATACTGATACGGACCATCGGGTGATGTAGTCTAGACGTCATATTGTCGTACACCGTGATACACTGATCCTGAAACAACGTATGCGCAAGTCGGGTTGTATATCAGTATGTAACCGTCAGTTCTTATCCAGCCTAAGATTCGCATTCGCATTTTTTAATCATTGGCAATAATCCTATACTGTCTTCCCAGCGTAGGAGTCATGAATATCTGTACAAATCATAAAAAATATTCCTTTACAACCTCATTAATTAAATTAAATCAACTTCAGTTAACATTTCACGGCGCCTTGTACACTGTCTTCACACATTAGTTACTTTTCTCGTAGCACTTGTTGCAGCTCTATTAGGTCTAAATTACTTCAACTTATTAGCTAGGGTGAGCAGCTATGGATTACCGTGCCTATTACAGGAATACTGGCTTTAGTACCGTTATTATTAGCCTTGGAAAACAATGTTGCGTTGTGGGAAATGACAACTTTTTATACCTTTACTGGCATTTTTAACTTATTAGAGACACGTTTGCTTAAAAATCCTTAAAAGTTATTTACTATTCAAATAAAAAAAGTTTTCAAATCTTAGGTTTAAACCACCATGTTCAAATGGGCTAAGGCTGGGGCTAATGTCTAACGTCCAATGTTTTTTTCAACTTCTACGTTAAAATGTTAAGAATATTAAATTTAGAATCTGAAACCTGAAAGCATTTTCTAAAAGTGACTTTAAACGACATTTGTATAATGCGAAGAGTTACTGCATTATTATTTTTATTTATAGTTTTGTACATACACACAAACAAAGAACAAGAATACAGAAGTAGAAAAGAATACAGTGAGCATAGTACAAGGGCACTACTTATTCCTAAAGGAATCTCTTCCAGCCATCATGCATGTTCAAATCGACCATCATTCGATAAACATATTTCGATTACTCCCTTTCTCTCTTTCTCATAGGAGAAGCAGGCTTCATGCTACAACTAAACACAAAGGGTGTTGTGCTACCAGTGTATATCTGAGCATTCCTCAACCCTTTAACCATAGCTGAACTTATTTGTATAGAGGGCACTCCAATACTTGTGATAATAACACACGATGTTTCTAAGAACGTTCAATAATCAAACAAGATAGTTAAATAGTTAAAAATCTCGTGTCAACATACACTTCTTTTTTTAAACATTTCTAACATGCACTCAGAGGCATTTGTGCCAGGTTTAACACCTCCAGGTACTTATGCCCACAGATTATACAAACGGTCGATCGGTTTAGATGAAACGTCATTTGGTCAATGACCCGACAGCCACAAGTTGATTATACGAAATCATAGTAAGATTGCACTCATTTTCAGTTACTGTGTGTATGTAATTTATACGCTAATCACAGATCTAATCACAGCATATTCAAAAGTATAAGCAGAACCATTACGTCCTCATTTCAATTCTTACTACCACGGGCTCGTTTCAATGCAAGTTCAAATTGTAGGTACAAATTATTAAAGATTGCTCAAACTACGAGTATAATATTTACCTTGAAGTTGATAAGGACATAGGTTGAATCCTAATGAATGTTAGGTTAAAGTAAACAAGGTTTTTTTTATACTAGCTGTTGCCCGCAGCTCCGCCTGCTTGTTACTTTAAATAAAACAAACCTCAGAGAGACAAAAATTTAAAAACCATTGTTTTGGGTTCTATTGCGTTCATAAAGCCCCCTACAACAGTTTCTCTATTATATCCTTGATGTACAGACATCGACCACTTACAATTTTGTTATATGTATTGATTAGTTACATAGAGAGATCAAGTAGCGTAAACCAGGTTACTTCGAAACCAAACTGATCGAGCTGTGGTCAAACCTTACCCTTCGGCTGTGAGGAATAATGTACTGGAGCCCAACCACGTCGACTTCGCTTAAATAATTCAAGGATAGTGGAATTTACCCTGTCCTGTGGGACTTCTACTTTAGCGGTACTTGGATAAAATATCTCTTGCACTTACAGAATGCTCCAATTTACTACACTGTCGTAAATTGTCGTGTTATCTGTATCATTTAGTATTCTGTAGCTATCGGTACAGTATTACTCACATGTTTTTTTCGTTTACCAACTTTACATTGGAAATTGTCTTAACTACATATATCTTTTGCATTGTTTCATTCACTTCTGTGGGGTCCATATAAAAGAAAAAACTTCGGCACAAACAAAAAATTAAGTACTTTACAATATTTCCAAAAGAACTTGGATTGTCAATTTGGATGGTTCTGCATTGCCTGCCACTTTGGATGGCGTTACTAATTCTATGAGCCAGGAAATAACCAGCCTTCTGGTCTTGAGAAACATCGATCAGACATTTAGCAATATCTCTAGAAAGTAAAAATGTGAAAAAAGCGAGGGCTTGTTGCCTTTCTGAACCCAAAACAAACTCCCTATTGTTCTGTTTGAGCCTGCTAAGTATAGAATGAAAAAGCGTTCCAAAGGCCTACCTTTGGAAGAAAATAAGGCTATTGTCCTAGCTATCTCCTAAGATAGCTAGGACAATAGCCTTATTTTCTTTATAATATGAAGTCAGTATTTTCACGGCTAGGTGTTACCACTATTGGAGCATCAAGGGTGGACATAGTGATATACTTCACCAATCCCAACTGTTTCTTCGAAAACAAGAGGTATATTAAACAACAAACACTTTTTGCCAGTAACTTTATAAGTCCAACGTAATGCGGGATTTGTTTGTTTGCAAGAGCGTTGTCGTTTGATCCTCAGAAGAAACACTTGCAATTGGGTTAGATATTGGGCCCCTAAAGATCATGTTTGCATAGGATGCGTCCCAAACGCATCCTATGCAAACATATGCATCGTGTTTACTGACTATAATTTTTTTTTATATGAATTCAATCCATTATGTGCATAGTTGCAGTAAGTCGTTATAAATAATAAAAACTTAATTTGACTTAGAAATTCCCAGTAAGTGCTACCGAGTCACCGACGCTAGCAATCATAGGCCAGCGACCCCCATGGGTCGATAATACTAGTACCGTTTTCACCACAGAATAAATAATAGGTTTTCACCATCAGTACACCACTATTGTTCAAATATAAGTTAATGGCCTAAAAGATATATCATCGATTCAAGGCGTAATGGAGTAGGTAGTATCTGAATTTAATTGAGACTGATTTGTTCATTCGGAATTTGTTTCTCTGCTGCGTTGTTTGCTGAGTACGTAGTACCCATCTACCTTACCTACCTATGTATGTACTTGTAGACTTGTTGATTGATAAATGAGGTTTTAAGTTTGCAAGACCCTTCGTAACTTAAATTCACGTTTCTTTGAGCGGGTACTAAAAGGCGGCGTGTCTAGTACAGCTAACCAGGAATTTTCCCCTCATACTATAGAGCCTATTGTCCCTTAATTATCAGGTGTATCTACTGGTACGTGGGGCTGCCTTGGTCTCCTATATCTTGGTGGGACGTCTATGGAGGACGTGTAACGTGTAACTTTAACGAATACTGTAGTACTAATGAGTATTTCGTTGCAAGAAGTTGTCATGGCCAGACTGCAGATATTGTAACATGAATGGTTATTGATTTCTTATTAAATGCCCCCTATGGTATATTTTGCTCTGTAACAGGAATATGCTTGACCCAAATTATGTGGTACCAAGAAAAGTATTGGCTACATTTTAGTGGTACCTCACCACCTCGCATTATATAGGCGTGAAATAATAATAGTATGAAATTTAATTTACATAGATGATGTACTTCCGCGTACGTACCATAGAAAATAACTACAGAGGTTACTTATCTAGCGAATTAGTTATTACTCGTAGTTTGTCGACCCTATGTCGCCATAATCTCACAGTAATATGTCTGTACTTTCGCTTTACCGAGATTATTTAGTCAACCAATTAGATTTAACGGTAGTGTATTTTATAAAATCTACCTTATGTGTGTAAATGTTAAGTATGTGAAAATTGTTAATTATTTTCATAAAAAAAATACATTTTAATACAGCTGTATGTAATAAAATAATTAAGTAATCTTCGTAGTGTCTAATTTTAAAACAACACAAAAGTCGCAAAAACTTTCTGCTGAAATAATAGTAGAAAACATCACAGCGATTTATTTTCAAAGAATAATAAAATATACAGTCATACATTTTACATTGACCAGTATGCGCCAGGCGGCGGAATTGGGGAAAATTGTGGAAAAGCAAATTGAAATGTCATGTGGTTTTACATACATACCGTGATTATCAGTTTGGATCCAAGCCGGTACACATGCAAAGCATAACACATTGTTATGTTACATTTAGACCAATTTACAGAAAACATTAATTTCTTGCCGATGACACAGAATAGGGAATAGTACTTACATACAGAACTTGCACTCCGACGTTAATTAAGCACATTCTTTTGTTTACATAGAACATCATTCGAAAGGGTTGTCCAGTAAAGTAAAATATATACCAGCATAATTTGACCAATAATTATGACGTTAATGCCTCAATATCAACTCAATGGTCAATGCCGTGTCACAAACAAGAGACAACCCTTACTGATTTACAACTTCAAGTTCTCGCTGACGTCACGTATTTTTTGCGGTTGTAAGGTGAGTGACATAGGCCTGCCGATGACTCATTGTCTATCTGGTTCTGTCTTATTGTTTTTCTTCATTACAAGATCAACCCTAAATTTTCTGAACATCTCCCAGTTATTTGCAAAAGAATTACAGTCAAATGTTCGTCGATGTAAAGCCGACCTTTTTTTGTGCAATTCCACGAGACCGCGACCGCTCCTATGTCCATTGCTGCGGGCGTCTCTGGTACGCACCAGAAGGAATTTCCTGTGGCGCCCGGCGGACCTTTGCCACCTGTGTGGCTTCTTCGGGGGTTTGGTCGGAATGAAAATCCTGCGTCGTTGGGGTTGGGTTTTATCCTGGTGTTGTGTCCTGGTGGTTGGGTTTTACCCTGGGTGTTGATCATGGGACTTTGCTACTAAAATTAGGTTATTATGGTGTTTCGAACAGCTCACTTGGCTTACTCGAGTCTTACCTCACTGGTAGAGTACAAAAAGTAAACATTAATGGCACCGACTCTTCTGGCGCCTCATTAGTCATGGGAGTACCCCAGGGCTCGATATTAGGACCCCTTTTATTCTTAATATACGTAAACGATCTTCCTTATTTCACTAAAAATCTTTGTGAGATAGTATTATTTGCTGATGACACATCATTAATTTTTAAAAGTGATAGACAAAAAGTAGCACTTGACGATGTAAATAATACCCTTTCGGAAATATTGCATTGGTTCACAAGTAACAACTTGCTGCTCAATGCGAAGAAAACAAAATGTGTAAAATTTACTATGCCCAATGTTAGACAGGTGGATACTCATATTACTATGAATAATGAATTAGTTCAAATAGTCAATACCACAGTTTTTCTTGGGATAACTCTAGATAATAAACTACAATGGGGTCCTCATATCACAGCCTTGGCAGGAAGACTTAGCTCAGCTGCCTATGCGGTTAGAAAGATAAGGTCTCTGACTGACGAAAAAACGGCACGATTAGTTTATTTTAGCTACTTTCATAGCGTTATGTCATATGGTCTGCTGCTGTGGGGCTCAGCTGCCGATATTGAGACAATATTCAAATTACAGAAACGAGCTATACGAGCAATCTATAGACTCGGACCCCGTGACTCGCTGAAAGAATTATTTAAAGAAATTAATATTTTAACAGTTGCTTCTCAATATGTTTACGACAACATCTTATATGTACGGAAGAACATAGATCTCTTCAAAAAAAAATCCGATAACCATAATTTTAATACAAGAAATAAAAATAAACTGGCAATGACAAAAATTAGACTTCATAAAGTTGGTAATTCGTTTGTTGGCAAATGTATAAAAATTTATAATAAAATTCCTCAGGATTTGGTTGACATGCCTCTTAATAAGTTTAAAATAGTAGTTAAAAAATGTTTGATGATGAAAGGCTACTATAATGTAGACGAATATCTTAATGATAAAAATACATGGTCACCCTAATCTTCTGTTGTTGGCCACTCGTATAATACAATAGAAACTAATTGTAACAATGTAAACAAAACAATATTAAAAAAGAAAATGGATAATCTACCTGAGTTTCTTGCTGGTCTCTTCTCAGGAGAACCAAATTACCGAACCAGCGAAAGAATCATTTTCTAATGGTTATTTATGTACTTACTTAATTTAGTATTTTTATAATATTACTTGACAAAATTGTAAAATTTTGACATTCATATGTGCTCTTTATGTGCCTAAACTGAATAAATGAAATTGATTCTTTGATTCTTTGATTCCTGCGTCGTTGGGGTTGGGTTTTATCCTGCGTCGTTGGGGTTGGGTTTTATCCCACGTCGGTGAGTGAATCCTTCTGTAAGGACGGCGGGTGGCTACTCCGCTTCTCAGATACCGATCAGGAGGTCTATGATGGTACTGGGCGTAAAAGAGTCTGGGGAGGGGACCGCTCCCTCTCCCTCTCAGCCGCCTCCTTCTGCGAGCATGACTTGCTCACAGAAGGACACGGCCGCGTTCCACCTACTTATTACTACTAATACGGATATTTTCCGTGGAGCGTCTGCCATCTGTCCTCCACAATCCATGGGCAATATCGAACCTATTCCTAGAGTATTATCATACGAAACAATTTCACAAATTAACTTATCATAAACGAGTTTAGTTAGTTCTTATTTAGTTGTATAACTCTGTAATGAGTTGTAGTGTCCGACCGAATGTTCGGTGTTGGTTTCGGTTTCGGTCGAATTTCGGCAAAAAAACGAGTTTCGGTTATGTTTCGGTTTCGGCAGCAAACCTGCCGAAACTACGACCGAAACCGAAACTGCATTCGGGAGTTTCCGCGCTGTGCTCGGGTGTGTTCGGCGCGGTAAATGACATCCAAGCGACGATGACATTTGGCCGCGTCCACGTATGTAACCATGTCGTAACCTGTTTGTTTGCAGTGCATTTTGTTTGTTGTGAGTTTTCGTGTGATATGTTTTGAATTCGGCAAGTTTTATCATGTGATATAATATAAGAGTACTTCGAAAAGTAATTTAATATAACAAAGGAGTACCTAGATTATAGTAGAATTAGGTTTACCATAAAAATCTAAACATTTTGTATTTTTTTTAACTCTTTCGCTAATGCTATTATATGTAAACAAACATTAATTGGGTACATGGTGTTTACTAAAGTGCATTAGTGGTGATAATATTAAGGATTTAGAGTTTCGCGTTCAATTTAATAATTATTAAGTAGGTACCAATCTAAACTCATGATCGACACTTCTCAAGACCAGAAGGCTGGTTACTATGTGGCACAAAGAATAAGCATTGCCATACAACGTGGAAATGCTGCCAGCCTTCTCGGAACATTGCCAGTCGGCGACGAGGCGGAGGAATTCTTTGACGCATATTAGAATTTAGATATAATTAGAAAGTATAATTTTAAAATAGGTAATGTACATACTTAATGTTTCTAAAATAAATATAATAATTGTTTTTTTTTACAAATTAACACTTATAATTAAACGAGTAGATACCTACCTGGTTATCCGTATAAAATTAACACTTATACTTATTTTATTTCTGTTTTTCAATTTAAAACCTTATCCATAATAGTTCACGAACATAAATAAATAATTTAAAATACTTTGAGTACCTACTGATTAAACCTAATAGAGAACCTTTCTTTTTATATAGATTTTATATATTATAATACATTTTCTTTATTTTTCTCTGAAAACATGATCCTTATGAGAAAGTTTCGGTTTCGGTTTCGGCCGAAACTGAGACCGTTGCCGAAATTAAGTTTCGGTTTCGGTTTCGGTTTTAAAAACCAGTCTCGGTCGGACACTAGAGTTGTTACGTACTAAGAGGTACTCATTTCAACAAATAAAATGCAGGTTTTTACTATGTCTGAGATGGTAGTAATAAAAATATCGCAATCCAAGGGACATAAAAGCGGTCCCTTGTATGAAGCCATCAAAACATCGTATTTTTTAGTCTTACGAGTACTTCCACCCAACGAGAGACCAGTTACAGATCAATTAAATTGTATAAAATAATTACAAAGTTCTTACGAATGTCGTAATTATGCAGCGCAGGAGGAATTCTCTCGCTCAAATTGATTTCATTTGGTGCAATTATTTTTTAAATGTAGCTGGTGGTCTACACGATCTTCTTATACAATAAATAATTTGATTTTTGTACTTGTTTGAAGTTTACCAGAAACTGCAATAACTAAGTCCAAAACTCCAGTTGGTTAATTTCAATAATATTGTATACTTTTTAACCGACTCCTAAAAAGGAGATTTTCAATTGGAATGTAAGTGTTTTTATGTTTACCTCATATCTTTTGACAGGGTGAACCGATATTGAAACCTTTGTTCCGATTCCGACTGCCTATTTAGTCCCATTCCGATGATTTAAAGTCGGTTTTGTATCGATGTTTTTTTTTTCAGGTAAGTATATACCTACTTACCTAATAATGAAAATCTTGCCCGTTAATTAAAAGATAGCAGAGTGCGGAAAACAACAAGTTAAAAAAAACTACTACATTTAATGAATGTAACTCTTTCTCTGTTTATATTAAGTTCATAATTAAACAAAAGAGGGGCTCGTGGTCTAGTGAGGGGCTCGTGGTCTAGTGGTAACCGACAATGTTAACACATTGCAAAGGTTAAGCAACATCGACTCAGGCCGGTCTTAGGATGGGTGACCATTTCTTAAGACATTGAGACCCCTCCGTGCCTCGGAGAGCACGTTAAGCCGTCGGTCCCGGTTGTCATACTAACATCTATGGCAGTCGTTAGGGGTAGTTGGAGCCCTAAATCAAAAATCCTCGCGGTCTAACTACAGAACTTCGATATCGCCCATGGGTTGTGAAGGTCAGATGGCAGTCGCTTCACGGAAAATATCAAAGTTCAGCCGAATCGCAGTTAGGCTGGAAATCCGACCCCAACTGAGTTGGGAAAAAGCTCGGTGAATGATGATTAAGTTCATAATTAAGTGACAAAACTTCCTCGGATTCCAATGACAAAATGAGCAACTTAATCAAACAGTCGGGTACTGTCTCTAAGATCTCCACATCTCCACATAAAGGGTTCCCAAGAAACGTTCCTATTCATCAAAACCATACGTGAGGTGGTTAAATCACTAGAATGTACTGTCCCACGTTCTAAATAAGGAGCTTGGTTCGAGACGCGCTACTTCTTGTAGACACCCATCGGGTTATTAGAAAATGATACGTTTGATCAATCTATGGGTTATTTAATGAGCAGTTATACTGCCAGATAATTATATCTATTAGATATTATCTGCAATTTCTATTAATATTAAAAGAAGGTTATGTGGGGCTCGCGGTCAAGTCGTAACCGACAATGTTAACACATTGCAAAGGTTAAGCAACATCTAGTCAGGCCGGTCTTAGGATGGGTAACCATTTCTTAAGACATTAAGACCCCTCCGTACCTCGGAGAGCACGTTAAGCCGTCGGTCCCGGTTGCAATACGAAGATCTACGGCAGTCGTTGGGGGTAGTTGGAGCCCTTAATCAAAAATCCGACTGGTCTAACTATAGAACTTCGATATCGCCCTTGGGTTGTGGAGGTCAGATGGCACTGGCTTCACAGAAAATATCGAAGTTCAGCCGAATCGCAGTTAGACTGGAAAGCCGACCCCAAAAGGCTCGGCGAATGATGATTAAAAAAAGGTTATGTTCTCTATCTTATTAACCAGCGTGAGTCAATTTCACAAATGAAATAAGATTCCGGAATGATGTTTGTTAGAGCGTAGCGAGCGAAGCTCTCATGGTGCAAGAGAGTTCAATCCTTTCTTATGCGAGATCTCTGTCAATACTTTACCGATTTCAACAATTTATATATCAAATAAAACTAGATTTAACTGTCATCATTGTAACGGATCCTGAATTTTCAATTTTGGCCCTCAAAATTTAAAAAAAAAAAAAAAAAGATTTTTTTTTGCACAAAGATATGTGATGCTTGCTGCGCTCTAATATGCTGCCGCGAAGCAGGGTGGCGACCTGGTTATTTAATTCCGCGTAAGCCGTTGAACAGATTTACCTAGATGAAAATCTCATGGATAGTTTGGTCTCCCGATAATAATACATTTCAGCGATAATAAGTATCTGTCTCGGTGGCGCAGTGGTATGAGTATGCGACTGCCGTCGCTGACGTCACAGGTTCGATTCCGGGTCCAATCAAATTATTTGTGTAATCCACAAATGTTTGTTTCGGAGTATGGGTGTTTTCTATGTATATTAATGTATGTATTTAGAAAAATATAAGTATGTTTATCAGTCGTCTTAGATCCCATAACACAAGCTTATATTAGCTTAATTTGGGCTAAATGACATTGTGTGAGAATGTCCAAAAATATTTTATTTAATTTTAATCTAATAACTATGGCAAGAATATTACACGGAACCTCTGTATAAAACTTATGTATACAGGATTTTGAACAAATTGTAACACAGTCAGTCGGTAAATCGTGTGTGTACCAGAGTTTCATATGTTAACGTGCGTGAGCAGACTTACAAATGCGTTGTAAATTTTTTAAAGTGAAATAGAGTGCTCTTCGAAAATGGCTATCACGAGCGGTAACCATTCACAATTGGTTAAACGTTTTTTAAAAGTAACTGTTCGATATAAAAAGCTTGGAATAGTTCGCACATCGTTTTATAGGTTCGTGTTAAATGTTTTCAAATGAAACTGAATAAGAACTACAATTAATAATCCTAATAGTAAATTCTGCATGGTTATGAACTTATTGCTGCAGAATTTGACTGCTTCGGTGGCGTGGTCGGTAGTGCATCGGCTTTCGACGCCGGAGTCTCGGGTTCGATTCCCGGTCGGGACAAACTTTGTGTGATGACATATGCGTTTGTACCGAAGTCTGGATGTTTCCTATGTATAATATGTATGTATTTACAAAAAAAAAATGTATATAAGTATTTATATCAGTTTATCTAGTACTCATATCACAAGCTCTGCTTAGTGTGAGACTAGATGGCGTTGTGTGCATTGTCCTAATATATTTATTTATTTATTTAATTTGGCTGGTGTCTGATAATCGGAAGTAGACAAAAGAAGGCGAACAGACAGGTATATAATAGCGGGAATGTATAAAGCTCGATAAATATCTAAACTCCGATAGAAAATAGAGACGATCAGCAGTATACAGGCTCTACCAGTTGATTCAACTGATGGCTGATTATGGATAATTTTATTACCTTTCTTTTTATTTAAACTTTATTTCAGGCAACTTAGACTAATTACAGATCTTACTAACTAATCTACGGCCCATAGAAATATACCTTAAAACTAAGAATACATATAAATTCTAGCTGTCCCGGCGAACTTCGTACCGCATATTTTTTTCTAATGTTCCGCTAACCTAATTTTTTCCTCCATAAGAACCTTCTCCTGATAGTAACGATCACAACAAAAAAGAATCAGCGAAATCGGTTCAGCTGCTCTCGAGATTTGCGCTTAGCAACACATTCAGTGATTCATTTGACGGCAATAGGCTTGCCCCCTATTATGTGGGACTAAAAATACTGGCAAGTTGTGGGTGTGTGATGCACCTCTGCCTACCCTTTCGGGAATATAGGCGTGATATGTGTGTGTTTATGAAATGTACAAATTTCTACTGTTTTTGAACGCCTTAAAAATTGTAGGTTCTGAACTTGTCGGAATTTTAGGTTTTAAGTGTGTTCCCTGATTACCTACTAAAGATTGGAAGATGTTATCGAAGTAGGATGTTAGGTTTCTTGAAAATGTCTTAGGTAGATATATAATCGTACTCAGATGACCTCGACAAAAACTATTCCCTACTAAAATCTGACAGAATCATTTTCACAATAATTTTCTTTGTGTTTTCGCTTTGTTTAAGTACTGCACTATAAATAGTGTTGGCTATAATTGTGTGCTGGCTATATTATAGGGGTTAATCGTAGAGGGTTGAAAATTCAGGGTTGTATGTATTTTCTAATGCTGTATCATAAAAAAATAAAAAATCAAAATTTATCTAAAAATTAACATAACATACCCTTAACATTTAGGGGGATGAAAAATAGATGTTGTCCGATTCTCAGACCTACCCAACATGCACACAAAATTTCATGAGGATCGGTCAAGCCGTTTCGGAGTAGTTTAACCACAAACACCGCGACACGAGAATTTTATATATTAGATTACTCAGACATCAAGGCCCATGCTCATGGGTGTAGCCAGGTACGGGCAGGGGGGGCGGTTGCCTCCCCCCCCTACGAGTCTCTACTCTATCAGGCCTCCGTCACTCGCTCAAGGCCGCGCGCTATATACCTACCGCTCGGCGTACCTTCGAGAGTACAAACTGGCAGAGGGCTGCCGAACGCCCGCCTTCTTACGTAGTATTGTATTCTCTTTGGCCCGCCCGCCTGAGCGCTCGCATCGCACCGACCTGCACGTTTCCCTCGCTTACGCTTCGAAATGCAGAAACCACGTAATTATTGTGCGGATTATAGTAGGTATGCACTATTTTAATAATGCATTTTCAAACAAAATGCATTTTTAACTTGGGTTTCATTTAGGTACTTACATTTCTTTTTGTTTTTCGTGCACCGGGATTACGTTATGTTCGGGTAACAAAAAAAGCGGCCAAGTGCGAGTCGGACCCGCCCATGAAGGGTTCCGTAGCAGCAAGTAACATAATATTTTAATTTTTACGATTTATGGCGTATTAAAAAAAACTACTTACTAGATCTCGTACAGACCAATTTTCGGTAGAAGTTTGCATGGTACAACATATATATTTTTTGTTTTATCATTCTCTTATTTTAGAAGTTAGAGGTGGCGGGGGGGACACATTTTACCACTTTGGAAGGGTCTCTCGCGCAAACTATTCAGTTTAGAAAAAAAATGATATTAGAAACCTCAATATCATTTTTGATGACCTATCCACAGATATTATTTTTTTTCTTTATAGGGCTCCGTACCCAAAGGGGAAATACAGAACCCTATTACTAAGACTTCACTGTCCGTCTGTCTGTCTGTCTGTCCGTCCGTCCGGCTGTCACCAGGCTGTATTTCATGAACCGTGACAATTAGTATACCTTGACTCGTGACATAGTAAATAATGTAATTTATGTTGCCGCTATAACAACAAATACTAAAAACCAGAATAAAATAAATATTTTAGGGTACAACCCATACAATAAACGTGATTTCTTTGCCGTTTTTATTTACTGATCAATAAAAAATATAAATCATTAAGTGTATAAAACTAAAACATATTTGATTGACTAATAAAAAAATGGTTGATTCGTAACATCTATATGTATATTTAATAAGATTATTTGTCTGTCTGTCTGTCCGTCGGTCGCGTTTTTCAATTTACATACATTTGCATGAAATATTAAAATATACTTTTTTTAAATTTTTTTTTTTTATAGTTGAGGCGATACAAAGTTTGCTGGGATAACTAGTTCGTTTTATTACAATAATCATCATAGGTACAACCCTAGCGCATTCTTACGATGGCGTCACTCGCACGGCGGGCAACACAGTCTCGACTCTATGTACGCGTTTTTAAGGTACAATTCTTCTCGTTCTGTGCAGCAGGTATTATTATAAAAATGTTGTAGGTTAATATAGAGTAGGTATTTTCGCTTTTGTATGGGAGTGGTGTATCTGTTACGTAGTAACTATTTATTAATCTGTGACTCTATGTTATACGATTCAGCTAGAATACTCATAAACCCGTTTGTTAATATTTTGAAATAAATCTAAAAAGAAAGGATAAGAAAAGACAAAAGCCAAAATCAATAATCAGAAATCGCATCTCAAAATGTATTCACTTCCTGGATTTTTACGCGGGATGGGACGGCTATACTGCACTTTTTGTACGGGTCACCAATGGTCGACACCTGGTATATCACTTGTGTCGAACACGACAGGCCAGGCCGGGAAGGGTAGTGCAAAAGTGCAAGCACATTTAGTTGAAGAAAAAATCACATTCCTTTCCATTCTCATCTGTTGATTCTTTAGTGCAAGTGTCGCCCGTTTCGTACCAGCATCATTGTGCAATTTCTGAAGAGCAGTATTAATTAAAAATTGAATAGGTATATGGAAGTTTTTCAACGGTATGCGTTCGATTTAGTCTTGCCATCATCAGCCCGCGAGGAGCTCCTGGAGACCCTGGAGCATAACCCATGGGGGCGCTCGTACCTTGAGGTTAAAGGTAAACTCCGACCAAGGGCGCTCCCACTGACCCAGAGTCTACAGATAGATCAGCTGGAGGGGGTCTAGGGCTCTGTTTCCGACGAGCGCGGAGGAGCACATCCCTCCGCGCATGGCTCGGTCTCGCTGCGGCGAAGACGACGTACCCAAAGTCAGAGAGTTAGGAGCAGTGGTACTTCGGCTCAGTCGCCGGAAAATCACCACCCCTGGACCCGACGGCATCCCGGGCCGTGCGTGGGTCGTGGCCCTTAACGCACTCGGACCTCGACTGAGGGGGCTCTTCAGTGCAAGTCTTGAAAGGGGCCAGTTTCCCAAGGTGTGGAGGACGGGGAAACTGGTCCTGATTCGGAAACCGGGGCGCCCGGCGGAATCATCGTCCGGCTACCGGCCGATCGTGTTACTCGAAGAACCTGGCGGAGGAAGCAGTGTCGCGGGGCGAGGTGAGGTTGGCGGTGTCTCCTGACATCGCCAACGCCTTTAACACCTTACCCTGAAGTTGCGTTAGAGAGGCACTGGTCTACCACGGCGTGCCTCTCTACCTCCGTCGTATTGTCGGCGCATATATCCGAGAGGGCCATAACTCACCGATGCGGTATAAAACCCGACCCCAAGGATGCGGGGTGAAACCCTACTACCATGCAGGGGCCACACTGGTGACCAAAGTCCGCCAGGTGCCACTGGAAATTCTTTTAGTGCGTACCATTGGCGCTTCGGCAATGGACGTAGCGGCCTAGGGATGCGGATTTAAGAAAAAAAAAGGTCTTGCCATCATGTTTAATAATTTTAATCCTTTTAGGGAGGGGGGTCCTGGTTTTACCCCTTTACGGGGGGGGTGCGCTTCCCCCTTCCCCGATTTATTTCCGGTCAGTATATTTAGGCCTGCCCCACTCCCCCCCCCCCCCCCCTCCCTTGATGGAATCCTGGCTACGCCCTTGCCCATGCTCGTAATAATAAATACCTTAACATACAGTTGACACATTCCTGTGTGTCTGTTGATCGGCATTGTCTCGCAGCCTGCCCCGGAACCGCCGGAACACCACACCCTTCGGCCAGAAATCTTCTTTGATGAAGGTCTCCAGAGCCGTCGACGGCACACGCGCCGCAAACGACTTGAAGTTCACGCTATGCCGCGACTCCAAAGGCACCACTCTCACGACGCTTTTGTTATATTCCGGTGGAAAACGGGATTTGCAAAAGAAACCACTCAGCCAAATAGCCTATTATAAAGAAATCACTTTTTTTTTAATATGTGCGACAACTTAACCCTCCTCATGGCGTATTCGAGTTTTTGGGAACGGATACCTAGATATTTTTATAAACTCGATGTGTGACAGGTGTCGATGGCAGTGACGTTGCCAAATTATGGGATAACACGTTTATCGTTGCGTTTATATGTGGTAAAAAATGTAGGTATCCTTTAACGTATTTTTGGTGGAATGTTATTTATTTACCTTATACTCGTATTATTTATTTATATCAGGCAACAAATAGAAAAGTTACTGTTGGTATAAACTTATTCTACGGCCCATAGATAAATACCTAACTAAGAATACATATAGATATTACAAAATGTATATTAGTAATAGAATCTTAAGACTATTGTTAGTACACACTTCACTATCGCACTTCGGTCTTTTTGCGTACCAGTGGTAGCGATCCGCGGAAGCGACGGAACACCACGCCCTGTGGCCAGAAGGTTTCCTCCATGACGAGGCTCAGTCTAGTGTCAGTCTAGTATTAAACTGAGAAGCCCTATCAACATCTCTAAGGAAGTCATCCACACTTACATGCGGTGCACCACCTTCTGTAACACTCAAAGTGCCCGGAAACAGCAAAAGGCTCGCCCCTACGTTTGGTTCTAGAGTATGACCGAAGTTCCTGAATCCACAAAAAAACATACGGAAAATTAAATTGCCTTTGAATTTATACAATCTCTGTCATTTATAAAGCCCCAGGCGGTACTAAACATATCACAATAACACGACTTACCCATTACGATGGTCTCACAATACATATCAATCTACAACAATATTGCCCGCGTAAAATTTAGATATAAAAACGTGTGAAAAAATGTTTAATACCGAAATGAAATTGTTTTGTCTATGGCACTCTGACACTGTTATGCGCGGTGAGTGCTTCGCTGCATGTAGATTACTTGATCTTTCTTTTTTTTTGTTCACCAACGTTTAGAACAGTGTCGAGAACATACATATGTGTGGGGAATGATATTAAATTTCTTGTGCTGTTACTGAGCCGAGGGTATGAAAACGTCGTCCCTTGGGAAATGAATGGAAATGAAATGGTTGACTAATCGCTCAATGAAATTCTAAAGACATTTTCTCGTGGTGAATCAGCTAAAATAAACTGTTATTTCTACAATATACTCGTATCGATGTTCAATTAGATACACAATTGACGGAGAAATTGGTAGACAGAGGTATACATATTTTATAAAATTATAAAAACATATAATACAGACATACACATATTCATAAATAGTGCGAGTAGTCTTTCAGTTTCAACCAACTGTTTTTCGTTTTGTGACTCACCTGAAATTAGAATACACTATCGATAGAAAAGTGGTAGTGTGTTTAAATACAATATATACACACAAATACGACGTCAGGGTTGCTCGAATATATCATCATACTGCGGATTTCTCATGTCAGGCCTGCGGAGGGTTATGTCGCTCACGAATCAACCTTTTTACCATCAAAAGCGTTATCCCTCGGAAATTGCACAAGACTCGTCTCTTATATACGTAAAGGACGTTAGTATTACACAAATTACCTCTTTCTCCCTGAGATGGAGTAAATAGAAGCGTTTTTTATCCCAACATTTCGAAAGTATAATTTTGTCGGTTAGCGGGCATAAGCATGTTACTGTGCTTCGTCCACCTTTAATCCGGTGTTACTTAAACTGCAAAGTTCTTGGTGTTCATGTATGCCTCTTTATCAAGAACAGTTACAAACACCAAATCCTTTCTCTAATCAATCGTATGGGCGTAAGTAAAGACATCACTTAACCTGCACCGCAGATGTCGGCGTTCATCAATCAAGATCATGTCTGAGAACAAACTAAACGATTCATGCACTCATTCATTTGTCAAAATTAACTCGCCATTGTGTGTCGGCCAATTATCTACATAACCGCAAAATTAATGGAAAAGTAAAATTATGAAGGCGCGAAAATTATATAATTTAATTTATTTCTGCACCGTACTTTGCAATATGTAATGAAAATGTATAATTGATGAATGAAATTCTAACTTCTTGTTTTTTTTTGTTACAGATGACATTCCGATGAGAAGACTAATAGCTTACTACACAATAAACAAAGGCAAGTAACGTTCATTTATTTATTACCGAAGGGTCAGACAAAGGCGTTCTTTACGCCCACATTTCGCCAGCCACTATTGGTCTCACGTAATAGGGGGTGAGCCTATTGCCGTTGCAGGGCACTAAGTATTTTTGCCAGCTTTCCTCCTTCCATCAGCAGCTGCACCACGTGCTGATGTGTATGATTTGTTGAGGTGTCGATAAATCCCCTTAGCACCTTTTAACGTATGGTGCAAACGAAACTAATATGTCTCATCTGCACTATTGATAGTCAATGGTGCAAACGGTACAACGGGGATTTTATTATTTTACAGTTTATAATATTTATTTAGAAAATAGCTAAACAAGATAGCATAACCTTGCTCTTCTTCTTTTTTAAAAAAACGTGCTTCCATCGATGTTCATCGAAGATTTCGCCAATGTCAAGGTAATGATTAGTTGATAGTCCCGCACAGAAGAACTAATTATTCCTAACTAGTTCCAGGTGCAGGACAAGGAACGTTGTTCGGTGTCTGGGAACCAGACTTTTGCGGAGCGACAGAGGTAACTTAAAAAGCCACCAGCCACGCGCTCAGCAAAATCGAACTCCCCATAACCTTGCTCAATTTTTTAGTAGTTTCACTACACAGCTTGTGAGTTCTATAAAAATGTCTTCTACTTGCTACTGGACGTCACACACGACCATTAGAAGAACTTGTTTTTTAAAGTTTACGTTAACGTCTTCCGACTTAGCACCTATAGGTTCGGTCGGTTCTTAGACCAACACGCAGGGACCTTTGTTGCTCTGTAGGTCGGTTAAACTTTAAACCTTTTATACCCAATAAAAGTAATCTTCAATGGTTTATGGTTAGATAATTCGACTGGTAAACAGTACCATGTGCATTCTCAACACTTAAATTTAATTTGATACATAATGGACGTCAAATGGGAAACTGAGATAAAACCAGTAGCGAATGGGTAACTGAATATTGGTGTGGTGGCTTTTATGGTGCTCATTTCTGATGTTTATTATACTATGAAATATCCTGCAATAACTTGCAGTAGATATATTTGTTTAATCACAACCTTTGACTGTGGTATCGTGTACACAGTTTTGTAGCTGTGAATATGAGTACATGATGGATAACTAGCGGCCATCTTGAATGTTCACTGTCTCGAGCCCAGGGTCTCAATCTACCTTATAACCAAATTTCATCCAGTCATTTTCATGTGATACTCAAGCAAACTTTAATGTTAAGTAAAATATAATATAGAGTTGTATCTTTGGCTAGTTCAATAGCATTTGAATGAATAACTTACCGAATAAGGAACCTAGCGGCACTTAGTAATCTTTTCCTTTATCGGTCAAATTCAATATCAGACAGAAACAGATTTTTTTAAATACACCTGACTCAAAATATATTATTCGTTAACTGGCCACACTGTGTAATAAAATGTACCACCAAGTTTTTATTACAATGTTAATAGGCAGTGCAGCGAATGCACTTTAGAAAAAACATAAAATTTTGTTTTATGGTTAATTAAAATATCAAAAGATTAATTAAACTAGATAGCTGGATGCGTAGGAGAGTACAAATATTTTAAAGATGTGTGGATCATTTAATCTTGTTATTAAACTGTTCCGTGGGCGTAGTCGTAATACAATAGATTACAACGGACTTTTTTGAGGCTCAATCACGCCTTAGAAGTAGACTGGAACATATTATACATACATACAATAATACCCGCAAAGTTACTTTTTAGGATTCCGTACCCAATGGGTAAAACGGAAACCCTATTACTGAGACGCCGCTGTCCGTCCGTCACCAGGCTGTATCTCATAAACCGTGATAGTTAGAATGTTGAAATTTTCACATAATGTATTTCTGTTACCGCTATAACAACAAACACTAAAAAAAAACAAAATATAAAAAATATTGCCAAAAAACGTGACTTTTTTTGTGCCGTTTTGGTACGGAACCTCTTTGTGCGCGAGCCCGACTCGCACTTGGCCGGTTTTTCTCCTACTTATTAAGGCGCAAGCCTCTTGCCATTACACGAAAACTTCTATGCTTACTAGAGCCATGTGCGGTTTGTCCTATCTATTCCTATTATGGCGTATACACCGTGAAGTACCACCGTTAACAAAAAAAATATTCTGGACTCAATTTCGATAACAGAACCGACTAGAAGTATTACTTTGAAAAACAAACACATTTTAAATACCGAATGGAGTCAGGCGTTACGTGGCGAAAGTCCATGATAAAACAATGGAAAATATGATGTTGAATTTTAGATAATTCCAATTATTTCGCTAAATAGAAAACATTATAAACGTCGACATATGTTTGCACACGAGGCATTATCAAGACTGTCTCAAAGACAACAATTAATTGTTGTGTAAAATAAGTAATTTCAGACAGTCTTGATAATGCCTCGTGAGTAGGTGAAACATATGTTGACGTTTATAATGTCCTCTATTTAGCGCAATAATTGCAATTTTCTAAAATTCAACATCATATTTTCCATTGTTTTAAACACATTTCATTTTACGTTAGACATCAAATTAGTCCTCGTGGTAGCTCACTCTTCACTAAAATCTTCCTATTGCTATCCAGAGGCGGTCTATCTAGAACTACAATACTAACTACAATATAATACTAAAATTTAAAGAATTTTATAAAAAAAATGTGTTTGTTTTTCAAAGTAATACTTTCAGTCGGGTCTGTTATCAAAAAGAGCCCAAAATATATTTTTTGTAAACGATGGTACTTTCACGGTGTATACTGTATACACGACCATGATCGTAATTATAGGCCATGAAACTATAACGTAGTACCTATACGTAATTCGTTGCTCTCATCATTAAGTAGATTGTTGTTGCCAAATGAGCAGAAACTACCAAAACAGTGTAATTACTTACTAGGTAGTATGTGCTGTGCACCTATAGGTATAGTAATAATGGGGACCAAACGGAATAGCTGAAAGGGACCGGCGGTGATGGGAATCGTATCGGCTTTTCGTGGCATGTTTAATTGATAGAGCTATTATCACTACTGTGTCTCTGATGTCATGTTTATATGGGATAAGTACACGGATTAATATTAGAATTCCCTATAGAAATTTTCCTCCGTATTTGACGATTGATGAAACGTACAAAATAGAAAAATAAAACCACAGAGGTTTGTCCTTATGCTAACAAAAATGAATTTTACATAATAATTATATCAGCTTACTTGAACATCTTAAAACAATTAATATACGAGGGTGACACTAAAAGTTCTTAGAAAATCAAAAACTGAACAAACTAGCAAGTTATTACTTTTATTATATCTTTTCGGGGTCTCTTCTTCGGCATTCATAAAACGTTTTCCTCGAAGTTTTTCTTTTATTTTTGGAAATAAATAAAAATCGCAAGGTGGGCGGTCGGGACCCAGTAGTTCCACGTCTGACGTCGCCAACTAGTCGATTGTTTGCTTGGCGGTGTGCGACGAGGCGTTGTCGTGGTGAAGAAGGATCCGACTGCGAGGTCGTTTCTCCCAAACTGCAGTAACTGTTTTTCAATCCTCTAAAACAATTGTTGCGTAATGACCTGTCCTTCCGACGAACGAGGCCACCATCTTTTTTTCCACGCTTCGACCTCTCTTCACTTTAGTTGGCAACTCCTCGGAAGGAAACACCCAGACAGCAGACTGTCTCTTAGTTTCGGGATCATAACAATAAATCCAGCTTTCGTCACCCGTAGTATGTCGTACACAGCATTTGAGTCACCTTCGTTAAATCTTTGAACCATTTCACGACACCAATCAACACGACGGAGTTTTTGGACCTCTGTCAAATTATGAGGTATCCACCGCGCACAAAGCTTCCTGACCGCTAAATGTTCGTGGAGGATTTTGTGCACTTGAATCATACCGATGCCTAAGCTGGTCGGAATCTGCTGATAAGTCACTCTTTTGTCAGTCTCTATCATACGCCGTACAACACTGATGTTATCTTCAGTCGTCGCCGTAGAAGGCCGTCCTTCACGCAGATCATCGGTGAGATTAGTGCGACCACGTTTAAACTCATTAAACCAGTTGTAAACAGTGGCACGAGATGGGGCTTCATCGTGAAAGGCCAATCGAAGTGTATCATAACTTTCTTGTTGACTTAAATGACATCGAAGGTCATAAAAAATCATTGCATGAAAATTTTCTCGCGTTAAATTCATGCTGACGTGACACAGACAATTTTCAATTTGCCGCCGAATCGTAAACAAATGACAAATGAATAAAATACAATAATATCGGCAAAGAGTTTCATTTTCAAAATTTGAAATTATCTTTTTATTATTTCGTTTACAAGTGGCTAGTTCTAAGAACTTTCAGTGTCACCCTCTATCTTGTTTGTCGAGATCTGCATACACAATAAAACTGCTATAGAAACGTAACTTCATTGTGATAGGTAACAATATTTATAATTATCTACGACGACTAAATTAGTTAAACTTAAAAAAATAATTGAGGTTTTATACTATTTGCATAACTGAACAAATTATGTATCATAAGGATTTAAAAAAATACACGTCAAAGATTGGCACAACAACCGACTTTAAATGACCGAAATGGTCCCATTTCGGTCATTTTCAATAATTGTCGGAATGGGACCAAATTGAAATGAAACCGCTTCGGAAGTAGACCCATTCATTTCAAAAACAAAAACGAATTTAATTTGCGACAAAAATGTGGTCGCAATTTTAGTGTTATTGTTACAGTGCAATCATCAATCAATCAATCAATAATAACAATTTTTTTTTTACTTCAATAATGAAATAATGAAAGAAAACTAATCATTCATTTTTATGTAAATACTTACGAGTATTGGAGAATACTATTAATTTCGGAGCGCTGTAAAACCCTTATAAATAAATAAATATTGGAATGGTAATATTGGAAATCATTCCTCGAAAACTCCTCTACAAAATGCCCTTGAATTTTACTGTAAAATGATCAGAAAAAAAATTATAACCCCTTAAAGAAAAATTTTCATCTACTTTAGTTAATAACTTTGTCATGTTTTATTCTACGACAAAAAGGTAAAGCACAAAGTTGTAGAGAATTTATTTTGTGATAAAAATGTTGTCGCAAGTTTTTTGTGCGATAAATAGTTTGCCCGATAGAGTGCGATAACCATTTGCAACCCTTTTTCAAGGTTGTCGTTAATTTCGGAGCGCTGTAAAACCCTTATAAAAATCGAAATGTTAATATTGGAAATTATTCCTCGAAAACTCATCTACAAATATAGTCTGGTGAAATTTACTGTAAAATGATCAGGGAAAAAAATATAACCCCTTAAAGGAAATTCGTTCTCAAATTTTTATCTGTTTATGTTAATAACTTTGTGATGTTTAATTCTACGACAAAAAGTTTTAGGAACAAGTTGTAGAGAATTTAATTTGCGACAAAAATGTGGTCGCAATTTTTTTGCGCGATGAATAGTTTGCCCGATAGAGCGCGATAACTATTTGCAACCCTTTTTCAAGATGGTGGAAAACCCATAAGGGTTGGGACCACACAAACTTGGATTTAGCTTTACACTACACCCCCCTTGATATCTAAAACATAAAATAGCGTCCTCTGACTTTTGCACACTGAGCCCCAAAAAATGTAACATTTCAATGGACTAACAATGAAGTCACGTTTTTATAGCAGTTATAGTTTCACACTCTTAAATGCTAAAGACCTCTGTTCTATCTTCTGTCAAAAATATTAAATAAAAGGGTAGAAACCTGTAGAATACAGCAATTACCCACATATACCTCGGAGTTCGACTTTTGATGAGCGCGTGGCTGGTGGCTTTTTAGGTTACTCTGGCGCTCCGCAAAAATAGGGTTCCAAGACGCTCAATTGCAATACCGAACGTTTCTTTGTCCCGTACCGTGAACTAGTTCAGTAATTAGATCTTCTGTGCGGGAAATATCAAGCATTACCTTGACATTGACGAAATCATCGATGAACATCGATGGAGCCACGTTTTAAAAAAAAGAAGAAGAAAAAGACACATACAATAGAACTATAGAAATGGAATTTCTAAGTTGCATGTAAAGAAACTCGCAGTAGATCAATTTATCCACTTTTCTAATCAAAACTATGTCACTCTAGCCAAACATTCCCATAGCAAAGGACTTCACGTTTCGGTCAAACAACGTCTCTATGAGTAATCCACCGGACCATCGACCACTAATGGGAAGGAGTTTGTTTGTATTGAACCACTAACGGTCAGTAGCTAAAGCGAAATACTCGTATTTTGTAAACGATCACTTTGTAACGTGGGTTCCTGGTTTGTGGCTGGACATGAATCTACAGTGCAGGTTTTAAAATAAAATTTCGTGGAATACCTTTCTTGCTTAAAATCCCCAGCTGAAAAACTAATCGATATACCCACAACTCTGCCCACGTGGAATACTTATATGACTATAACCGTTTTTCCTAAGTTCCGTTTTCGATGAACCAGAGCTTATAATGTTGCCCGAAGTGTAGCCTTGTCTATTCTTGAAAACATACGAACAAATAAAATATTACCATTCTTATTAAGATTCAGTGGGTCATCCACAAACGTTTTTAAGAGTTTCGATGGCCACTTAAAGACTTATTTGAAAACCCCTCGCAAACCAGAACAATTTGTCGTTTATATACATCTTGTTGGGCTTGGTATAAATACTGCTAATACAGAAACAATTCCTAGTCCAGGAGTAAAAGTGATCTTCTCCCCAGGAAAATATAAATAATAATAAATGGTCATTATTTAGAACGGAAAAATGTAGTTAAAGACCTGGGAGTACTGTTTGACGAAAAGTTAAATTTCCACTTCCATATAGAGCACATACAGTCTAAAAGTGCGAGGCTATTTGGATTCATTTGCAGAATCACCAAAGATTTTCAAAATCCAACCAGTTTACTGTATCTTTACCAAACTTTAATCCGAACCATCCTAGAGTATAACTCCAATATCTGGGCACCTTTCTACGCAGTCCACATAGATAGCGTGGAGAGAGTACAAAAGAATTGTTTGTACATAGTAAGCTACAGGTCGGGCTTGAAGGGAAAGCTAAGGACGTATGAAGATAGACTTAATCATTTTAAATTACAAACGCTTGAAACTCGTCGAAAGTGTAGTGACCTTGTTGACCTTCACAAGATAATACATTCCACAGTTGACTCTCCCGAGTTGCTCTCATTGCTGAACTTCAATATAAGATTCCGAAGTCGCCACCCTCATCTCAACACCTTCGCTCTAAAGGTTTTTTTTTTTCTTTTTTTTTTAGTTCCGCGACCAAGGCCGCGGCCGCGGCCGCTCTAACGTCCGTTGCCGGGCGTCTCTGGTTACAAGCAGAACGTATTTCCAGTGGCGCCCGGCGGACTTTGACCACCTCTGTGGTCTCTGCGGGGGTTGGGTCGGGATGAGAATCCCGCGTCGTTGGGGTAGGGTTTTATCCCGCGTCAGTGAGATAATCTGGTTGCGTGCTATGGGGCAAAGGCCCCGCAGCACGCAACCCTTCTAGCCTGCTTCTGTAAGGACGACGGGTGGCGATCCCGCCGTCCTCAGGCCCCGATCATGGAGGTCGATGGTCTTGGGCGTAGATGAGTCTGCGGCGGCCTCGCCGCTGACTACGGAACTCGGCGGGGAGGGCACGCTCCCTCTCCCTCTCGGCCGCCTCCTTCGCGAGCACGACTTGCTCGCAGAAGGACACGGCCGCGTTCCACCTACTCCCGCTGGAGACCATGGCTTGAAGCATGGTCTCCAGCGAGAGGGTATCCACGCCCAGACCCACTACGAGGTCCCGGCGCTGACTCGCCCACGCTGAGCACTCCACCAACGTGTGGAGTGCGGTGTCGTCGTCGGAAACCTCGCAGTGTTGACACCGGGGTGTGACCTCACGATGGATGCGAAACAGATAGCTACCGAAGCATCCATGCCCGGTAACGATCTGCGTCGCACGATACGTGAGGTCACCATGCTGCCTCTGCAGCCAATCGTCCATGATCGGTCTCACCGCCGCGATGATGGTGGCACCCCACTTGGGTTGCTCAAGTCTCACCCTCCATGACTCCATGAGATCCTGGCGGAGTTGGGACCGCCGGTCATCGATTTCTGTGGTCCCGCTCCAGCGCCTCCTTGCGCCATTGGAACAATGACGCAAGGGCTCTCGCTTCCAGGTCCCATGGAGGGGTCCCGGCTAGGAGACATGCAGCCTCTCTGGAGATCGTGCGGTAGCCCCTTATTGTTTTGACGGCCAAGGTCCTCAACGGTCTGTTAAGGAGCGTTGAGTTGTTGGCCGTCAACCGCGCCGCCCATACGGGAGCCCCGTATAGGGCCATACTCCGCACGATCCCCAGGTACAGTCTCCTGCAGGAAGCGTTGGGTCCCTTTATGTTGGGCATCAGTCGCGAAAGCGCGACCGATGCCTGTGTCACCTTGGGGACCAAACTTCGGAAATGTGGTCCGAAGTTCCATCGGCTATCAAGTACGATCCCTAGATACTTCATCGAGGGCTTGATGCCGATGCTAACGCCTCCCACATTTATGCTGGAACCTTCAGGTGGACCGTTCCGAGGTCTGTGAAAACACAGAACCTCGGACTTGTGCAAGGCCACCTCCAGTCCCAGCCGCCGTATCCGACCCACGACTTGAGCAACACCCGTCGTGACCTTGAGTGCTGCCTCCTGGTACGTTGCACCCCGCGCCGTGACGAGGGTATTGTCGGTGTAGCACGTTACGCCGACGCCCTCAGGCAACGCACCCCGCAGCACCCAGTCGTAGCCGATGTTCCACAGAAGCGGCACACCGCACGACACATCTCGCCGACCTGGCCCGAGCCAGCTGGGGAAAGCTACGCTCTAAAGGTTTACATAAACAACACATCCTTCTATAATCCTATAGTGCGGATGTGTCGTCTATACAATGAGCTCCTACACCAACATAGTGACGAGATAGATGTGTTCCGCCAGGGTTCCCGATCGTTAAAGCGCAATACGAGGAAACTTATGTCTAAGCTATAGTTATTTTGTTTTTTTTTTGTTTCTATCTGTTTTTTTTTTATTAGTACTTGGTATCTTTGATTCCACTTTAGGCTTTTCATTTCCTACATTATTGGTCATGTTGAGTATATAAGTTTAGGAACTCATTTTGGAACTGAGCCTTGTTAAGTTATGTATTTTATGAATGTTTGTATTGTTTTCTGTTTTGTGTACCTAAATAAATAAACACAAATTTTACCTGGAAATCCCCAACCTCGCTAATTGATGCCATATATCTTTAACCACACTGCTACGATCGGTCACGGAAACAACCGAAGGATACCGAGTGTGTACAAATTGCTTACCAAGTTATCAAGTAATGTCAGATAGTACTTTGCACTCGTTTGTTCAGGGATGTTAACTTAGAAAAAGAACTAAAACTTAATTGGTGTTAAATACCAAATATAATATGTGTGGTGGTGGTTTCTTGTTAAAATTTTATATTGTCGAAAAATATAGTAAGCGGTGTTCGAATCAGCATGTTTTGTGTTATCCGCTAAACGACCAGTATGACCACAGATCTATAATGTATGACGTCTTCTAGGCACATCTTAGAGCACCATCTATCGAAGTATAATTGGAACACGATAATCAGTTTTTGTTATCCACTTCATTCATCATCATTCACCGAGCCTTTTCCCAACTCAGTTGGCTTTCCAGTCTAACTGCGATTCGGCTGAACTTCGATATTTTCCGTGAAGCGACTGCCATCTGACCTTCACAACCAATGGGCGATATCGAAGTTCTGTAGTTAGACCGGTCGGATTTTTGATTTAGGGCTCCAACTACCCCTAACGACTGCCATAGATGTTAGTATGACAACCGGGATGTTATCCACTTCATTATTATATGGTTTTATGAAATGAGCAAGATTTATAAAATCGTGTTGGTAATCGAAGAACTCGAGGCAACGTATGTTAGATGTCGATGTTTGTTATCATAATGTAGTATAAAACAAAGTCGCTTCCGCTGTCTGTCCGTCCCTATGTAAGCTTAGATCTTTCAAACTACGCAACAAATTTTGAAAGAAATTTTGAAAGACGCTTTTGGTATTCAAGGAAATGCCCTAAATCTGATAAAATCTTATTTAAATGGTAGAAAACAAATTACGGAAATAACTAATATTTGCCCTATAACCAATCGTGAACAAAAGTGTACATCTTCCTCTAGATTAATACAATACGGGGTTCCTCAGGGTAGTGTGATGGGCCCTTTATTGTTTTTGTTGTATATTAATGACTTCCCATATCAAATAAACCACCCTATAGTACTGTTTGCTGATGACAGTACAGTCTTGATAAAATGTCTCACAAAAAATAAATATGAAAAGGACATCTGCAATACACTTGAATCTATGACATACTGGCTGATTAAAAATAATTTAATAATTAATATAAACAAAACCAAAATAATACATTTTTACCAAAGGCTATGTCCGGAACAACTAAATATAACTTGTAATAATGAGGTAGTGGAAAGAGTGCATGTATCAAAATTCTTGGGTATTTTGATAGACTCTCAATTGAATTGGAAGGCCCAAGCTGATGACATCTGTCTGAAGCTAAGTAGATCGGCCTATGTACTCTACAGCCTCAGAAATAAAGTTGACATAAAAACGGTGTTAGTAGCTTATCATGGTCTCGTTTTATCTACATTAAGGTTCGGAATTATATTTTGGGGTAATTGTAGTGAAAGGGAGAGTAATTTCAAATCCCAGAAACGTTGCAAAAGGTCTATGTTCAACCTAAAAACTACGGACAGTTGTGTTCCTATTTTTAAGACCCATAGTTTGTTAACCTTCCCTAGTCTATATATACTTGAGATTGCCCTCTTTGTCAAAAGTAACCGAGATCTCTTTAAATCTCTCGAAGAATCCCGTATCAGAACGGTATCTATGAGATCACAGTACCAAGGTTTATTGAGCACTGGAGGGTTTCAGACCGCACTTCTTAGAAAAAGTGTTTTCGGAATGGCACCTGTGATTTTTAACAAAATACCAACCAGCATCAAAGAACTGCCCTTAGGATCTTTTAAGTGGAGACTCACAAAGTTGCTGGTGAAGAAATGTTATTACTCAATAAATGAGTTTCTTAACGATGACCTGTAATAATGTAATCCTGTTGACATAATTATGTTAGTTTGATAATATTGTAATTGTAATAGTTATGTTCTAAATGTGACTTATTCTTGTATCTATATATGGAAGTATATGGAAGCAAAAATTGTATTTACCATCTAATTGTGATTATCTACATTCTTTGCAAATAAATAAATATTATTATTATTATTATATTAAATTTTGATGCGGTTTTCACTAATGGATAGAGTGGTTCTCGAGGAAGGCTTGAGTATAAAATTTGTCAAGCGGGCGAAGCCACGGGCGTCCGCTAGTTAAGTATAAATAGAATTCTTTAGAAACAAAAAGATAACAAAACTTTTCTAATTTCAGATGGACAACCAGAGCGGTTGGTGTACTTGGCGGCACCGCTGTAGGTGAACCTATCCCGAGATGGCGCGGGCATGGTTGCGCGCTGTGGTCGCCGCACTTGCGCTGGCGACCATGCGCGGTTACCTCATCCTTGTCCCAGACACCGCGCCTCCTGAACACATAGTTCTTGATGCCGCTGTTTACAAACTCGGCTCTGAACGTAGTTATAACATCGACGTCCATCGAACAGCTAACTTCGTACACCACATACTGCGAGTCAACAGAACCAGTGGCCTTGTCACACTTCGCAAAAAACTCAGATGCGATGGCGTCCTCTATCCAAATCTCTTCACATTCTACGTTGACTCTACATCAGATAGAATCAGGGGTATAGATTATTATAGTCTTCCTATTCGAATACTCGTCACCGGGGAAGACTGCAGTAGAAGACATGCTGATTTGTACGATATAGACTTTGATCGTGTGTACGATCAAAGCGATTCAGCGCTGCAGTACGATGACGATCAAATTATAACTAGAGATAAGAGAGAAGTCATGTATCATGAGAATATAGACTGGAGGTTGCTGGAAGCCGACGAACTAGTCTCTAGTCAATATAGTGTATTATCCACCGCGTATCCGTGGTCGAACGCTATGTTCGAAGACTTCGTAGCAAGGAACAGAAGTAGGAGTAAACGATCTCATACTTTAGTACCGTTTGATATGGCCATAGATGTTAAAATAGCTGAAGCAAAACAATGGATATCGGAAACCTACGCCAGTTTTGCCATACCGACTACGGATCGATGGCAAGGAATTTGTCTAAAGCAATCGCAATTCGTGAATTCCCTTACCGCGTTCCTGCCGAGGACTGTGCAGAAAATGTGTAAAGTGCAGTATTTAGACGTGAGTGACCCAAGATTCGTTATAGAATCGAGTCAAGGAGACTTGGTCGCGAGTGAAGACATTTGTATTCTGGAACCAATGTGGAAAGTATCAGTACTCTTCACTTTTAACTGTGATAACGTGAATATAGTGGATTCGGATCATCGTTTGAAGATAGTTTACCACCATCAAGAGCTAAATAATACAGACATAGCTAGGAGAGTTAAACGAGAACTGAGGAATCAGTCGCCGTACTTCGAACAGGCTTTGTACGTGGCGTCTGTGGCGGAGGAGCAGCCCCCGGGAGTTACTGTTACTACTGTCAGAGCTCGGTAAGTCCATATTTCACGAATATGATTCACGATTATCTCATTTCACCATTCCGCAGTCTTTACAACTATAGTCAAATCAATTTATCAAGCAGAAATATAGGCTAGACGGCTACACAAAAAAAAGTAAACACCATTCAAGCTCTTGACTCGACATTTCTTTAAAATGCCGTTTAAGAGAAGGTCTTTCAAGAGTAATAATGGATTTGAATGAAGCACGTATGCCACAAATAGCAACTTTTTTATTAGACTGTTCTCATTCATGTTGTAAGCTGTTACTTATACATATAAGTCAACAGTCGCATATCTTTTTTTTTTATTTTTTTATATATTGAGTTCGCCAAATTGACGCCGCCCGCCTGGTGGTAAGTCGTGACGACGTCTAGCGATTGTGGGCCACTCTCACAACACACAATACTATAGAGAGTGGCCCTCAACTTGACGACCTACTGATGTGCCTCTTCACGCTCCGCTTAAAGAACCCAGGATTATATGTGGGAGGAAACACGTGCACAGGCAGGGCGTTCCAGGCCACTATCGTTCGGCAGAAAAACTAACGTTTAAAACGCTCGGTTCTCGCGAACATGCTGTCCACTGTGTGGGAGTGGCATCTCTGCCCGGCACGCGTTGTTCGGGATCGGAAGGAAGAGGGTGGGATCAAATTGAAGAGCTCTTCAGAACACTCGCCGTGGTAAATACGGTAGAATGCGGCCAAGGAAGCTATTGTTCGGCGCTGAGCTAGCGGCTCAAGGCTTCCCGTTACCTCCGGACAATCTATAATACGGACAGCCCGTCGCTGCATAGCGTCGACAGCGTCCAGCAGATACTTCGCAGAGCCGTCCCAGAGGTGAGAGCAGTATTCGACCCTGGGTCTAATCTGCGTCTTGTACAGCAGACACCTCTGTGTGTAATGTAATATTCCATCCCTAAACTGATCTCGCCAGCAATCGCAGAAGCGCTATCCGAGGGAGCCTTTCCTACAAAGCAGCGCTGGCTCCAGGGGACGGACGCATAGTAATCGCGTAGACCGTCCCAATCCGCTGACGAGTAGTGCCATAGTCGTCGTGACATTTGTACAGCACGTGCAGGAGGTGATACCTTCATGCCAGCGTGAACAACACAGTGGTCGGAACTACCCATTGGAGCTCCTACCGAAACACTGTACTGGGCTGGGCGACTCGTCAGCAGTAAATCCAGCAGAGCGGGCGCGTGATCTGACCTGTCTGGTATCCGGGTGATCCCGCATACCATCTGGGTCAGACCGTGGGAGAGAGCGAACGCATGTGCGGCCCTGCCCGCATGATCAGTCTTGAGGGACCCCAGCCATTCAATGTGATGGCCATTGAAGTCCCCCAGAAATACTAGGTCAGCGTTCGGGAACCGCACCTGCGCTTCATCAGCCGTCTCGCTGAGGTACTGGAAGAGCTTTGTTGTCTCAGAATCCCCTGTGTGGGAAAGGTAGACGCACACGTAGATCTGGCTCATAGAGCCATGGTCTACGTGCAGCCAAAGGACGGAATTGGAGGGGTTCTCTAGACAGCGCAACCGGCGGCAGCAAACATCCGCCCTAACGAACACGCACACCCCGGCTTTGTCTCGAAATTGTTCCTCGATGACATAGCCGGGGTAACACAGGTAAGACGTGTCGTCAGGGCGGCGTATTTGTGTCTCCGTGAGGAACATCACAGCGGGCCGTGCCGTCTGAAGGTGATGGTGGACGGCATCGAGGTTCGCATGGAGTCCACAGACGTTAGTGAACTCCACCTCGAAAAGTGAAGTTTTGGGGTTTCCTAGGGCCGCTGTGAATCGTTTACTTTTTTTTTGTTGCACTGCCATTGTAGATTTTGAAGAAGAAAAAGCGTGAAGACAGGGCGACTGCTGGTGCAGCAGTAAGTGACAAAGCGCAGGGGCTAGCTTTGTCTAGAACCGTGTGGTTAGGTCGGAGCCGACCCGCCGGACGGAAGGGCTCCCAAACCCCCCTGATGCAAGACCCCCGCTATCCCACACCGGTTACCACCCGGAGCGGCGATCCCACATCAGGATTATGCGCAACATGTGGGGCAGCCTCCTGGGGTGGTTGGTCCCAGGCGGGCCCCATGACTGTGTTGCCGGCGGCCGCGGCAACGCCGTTGTTAAGGGTCTCCCTGGCCGGCGAATCGACCCACACCACCCACACTAGACTCCATTTCGCCCCCACTGGTCCCATGCCTGCTGCACCATACATCGCCCCGGGCCCGGCGGTGCAGCTGCTGAACCAACCCAGCCTGGGCTGGGTTACTTGGGGGGCTTTAGCACAGCTGCACGGTGGTACCCCCCCGGACCAACACTGTTGTACCATCTGGTACCCACGTAGGGGCCGAAGCCACTCCATAGGTACCATAAATTAACAAGCCTCGTCCGTTGATCAGCAGGTGCGCCACTAGCAGGTGAGGTCGCTGGGGCCCTAAAGATGTTGGTAGAGCCCCTTTGCACCCAAAATATCAATCTGTTCTTATTCTTCACCACGTATAACATATACGTACAAAGCACTGTGTCCTCGAAGTGGTAGCTAGATAGGGTTAATAAATACCCACATATAGCCAGTTTGTTGTTCCTACGAAATATGAAGCAAACTTATTTCTGGTAATCGGGAACTATATACCTCGTATTAAGATCGATAGGTGCACCACTACCAGGTGATGTTAGCGTGGGACCCCTATGCTCTCTGTTTACAACCATAGTGTATTGTACCTAGACACAGTCTGTACTCTCAGTGCCATAGATGAGGATTAACGACTTTTACATTTCGTAATCAACAGCTATTCTCTGATAAACAGGATGCAAACATTCTCCGACTGTACGTCATTATAAGTGCTTTCGAACATGACACCTAGTTATAAACCGCCCGTTTTAATTGACTTAAAGCTTTTATTAACTCATCGGTTTTACGATTTCCGGAACTTTTGTTGTGAGCTTGATGAGCCGTCCGTCAGTGCAATCTGCTCATTACAAATTATAATCATGAATACACTCACACAATCCCGGGTTCTTAAGTGAAGCGTGAAAAGACATCTCTCTTTGCATTGCATTAACCCGTATGACATTTTGTTTAGTAAATTTTGAGATTATCGCAATCGCATTTGCAAACACATTTAAACCCCGTTTGAGACCTTTCCTGATAACTGTTTTATCATTTATAAGAATTGAGGTAACAAATTAAACCATTTTCCTGGTGTAGCGAACATTAAGGTACCGATTACGTTTATTGATTAACACAACTAAAGGGAGAGCTTTCTCCCCTTGTTATTTATACTGCTGTCCAAAGAAAGAGGGTGCATCTGACTGTTTTCGCAATATTGCAATTCTTCTTATGTACTCTTATGTAAACAAACAGTATAACAAATAGGTACAGTATTCAAATGTGCGGTTTTTTCAAAATATGGTAAAATTAGATTAGGTTAGGTTTTAAGATACATAAGGTAAATTTTATCCCATGGGAATTCAAACCAAGAAAAGTATTCTACGGAATCTTATTCTCGAGCATTATAAATGGCTTGGATTTCATTATTTTCTCGACAAACTAGTAAAATATACATAGCTACGAATAGATAAATAAAACATTAGGAAATCAAGTTCTTATGATATTTACAAAAGATCGTGTAAGTAATCATCAGCAGATCGATCCTTCTCTAGGGCAGAATTCTGGTATTTTCTGGCTTCAATATTCCGTAATACGTGGCAACGCAGCTAGGATTTCTCGAATAGATACAGATTCCTACTATGTATAAATACTAGATTTCAACTATGTATTGGACAATTTCACTTTATTTCTATGAGTTGATTTCAATTCAATACAATACAAAGTGACATTTTTAGCTTCGAATCAAGCACATTGTGTAATTACTTAACTAGTGGTTCTGTGTACCGTAGACTTCGGAAGCTTTGTTTAGAAAATTTATTTTTTAATTTTCTTTATTACTCTTTCATTTTTCATCCAATCCAAAAAATATCATTCACATGTTATTCATTGTAAGCAACGAGTGTGTGTGTAAAGTTTCATAAAAATCGGTTGATAAATACGGCTGCAAACATGATCTGACATAACCCGTAGATGTAGAGATGTAGAGATGAGATTCAGTAGAGGTACAGACGAAAGAAATTCTCCCCAGTCTGCAAGTTGAAAGAAACGGAGACTTCGGACGCTTCGCTCCCTCAGTCAATTATTCAGTAGGTATACAATAGAAAATTTCGTGGGTACTGTATATACATCTGTAGGTAATAAATAATTTGTAGATTTTATTTGTCAATTCATGCATAGACCAAGTCGGAGAAGCGAACTAGTTTACAAAATCAATAGGTCGTATAAAATAGCAGCTGTCGCCCGGTTTGTGAACACGGGTAGGGCCGTGAAAGCAAACAAACCTTGATTATTTTTCTGTTTTAAATTACATTACGTTTAGTATCACCTGTCCCAAATCATAATTCATCGATTGAAAGCTCTTATGGTTTCTATTATGCGTGTTGTATGTTTTTGACCTTATAGAAATTCAAAATTATAATTGAAATAGGCGTATTTTACGTAATGGGTTAGGAGGCATATTATAGGTCCACTCTTCGCCAGTAGCTTTGTTGATCCCACATAGGGGGCAAGCATATTGTCGCTAACTGGGTCCTTTTATATGTGCCCGATCCGGTGGGCCCGATCAGGTTAGGTTGGTTTGGTTTTATAGTTTATACCCAGGTGCACAGAGGTCCCATTATATTGATCTAAAATTTAAAAATGGGCCTCATTTATCCCCGGAAGTTTTTTAGATCGAAATGCAAAGTTCTAATATATGTACTCATTTCCAGTGACCCAGAGAACAGTCCAGTGACGTATTCAATGTCCAGCCTCCTTGACTCGCGGTCCGCTGGCATGTTCGCAGTCGATACAAGAACTGGTGTGGTGACAACACAGGCCAGGCTGGACAGAGAGAGGCTCGATGTGCACTATTTCAGGGTTGTAGCGCAAGATGACACTTTCCCGCCTAGAAGTGGCACTACAACGTTACAGGTAAGGAAGTCGATGTATGTTTTATTATTTATGGATGAAAGGGTTAGAAAGCCAAATGGTAGTAGTGACATCGTGAAACCTGACCTTAGGTAAATTAGGGTGATTGTGTTAGGTGTGTGAGTTTTTGTCCTATTGTCCGGTCGCCGAAAAGCGAGAACAACACCAGATAAATGCCGTTTAGCTACTTTCCTGACATAAGACAGTCAGTGTTGGTTTAGGTTCCTGACTCTGTATTTTACTAGCTATAAATAGAAAACGTTCTCATGTTGTCAGATCAACGTTTTGGACTGCAATGACCATTCTCCGGTGTTCGAGATGCAACAGTACGAATCATCAGTTCGAGAAGGCGCCAGTCCTGGAACCACCGTCCTCACGCTGAAGGCTACTGACCAGGATATTGGAAAGAATGCCGAGGTAAGTAATGGAATAGACTTTATACACCAGTTTTACACACCAGTTTTAGGGAACGCACTAATGCAACTCTCGATTTTAAAATACATAGGGGAGTCTATTTTGCCATGTCCGTGTACACTTGGCCATCGTAAACGTCGTCCTTCAAACAGACAGTTAGGACGAGATGTCTTGGATTCCGGAGGTCATGATGGAGGACCCTTAACACCCATTAATAATGCAAAAGCGTTCCATCTATGTTTGAAACTAACCGTCATTCATCTCATCACAAATGGTTAACTCCATCTTTACCTATTCGCAACATCACGTCTATATCCCAGAGGTGCATGACACGCCCACACTTTGCCAGTAACTTGTTGGTCCCACGTAATATGGGGCAAGCTTATTGCCGTTACCAGGCAGTATAGAGAATTCATAACCACTTCATTCCAACCGCCGGGATATGCTTCATTACCACTGAGTAGAATCTCTGCAGTCTCATCATTATCTAGAATAGGTATTACACCAATCAGGCTTAACGTTATATATTATTCATAACCAACAAGTGAGAGTATATTATTTACTTTGATTGTGATTATATTATTTATTATATTACGATGTGACTCATTCCGTACAGGTGGAATACTCAATCGACTCCGTGACTACAGAGACATTAAACCCAGATGACACGAGCGACTCCATCGACACGGAGCCGCTTGAGTCTCACGAGGTGTTTAGGATAGATGGCAGGAGTGGGGCATTGCTGACCAGAGCTCCGCTGGATAGGGAGAGGGTCGCGAGGTACACTGTGATTGTGAAGGCCACGGATCAGGCCAGCCCTGTGTCTGACAGACTTAGTAGCACGTGAGTATGATAATATGATAAATATATTTTTTTTAATTCTAACAATTCACGTCTTTATCCCCGAAGGAGGGACAGACACGTTAACACCTTAATGTGTCGTCAGCCATTTTGTTGATACACATTGTCCAAAAACCACTTGTATTTTTTTCACTAGGTATATTGTGGTAAGAATTGAGTAAGATTTGGCTAATTCCTTTTTCCGTTTTGCCAGAAGTTTGTACTGAAAAGGTTACATTTTTTCATAAAGTTTTGAAGACGATTAAGTAAAAGCTTGAATTGTAATAGGTATACCTATTTAAACCTCGATCTGTTTAATTGTTCTGCCAAAAATATTTACTTACAAAGATACTATTTTTTTATTACTATTTATTTATTTAGATACTAACAAAGTATTAAACAATAAATACGTAAAATATTAAGAAATAAATTATAAATAGATCACAAAAACTGATGTCATCGGCGGGACTCGAACCCACGGCCTTTCCCTAACAGGTGAAGTGCTCTGCCAACTGAGCTACGATGACCACTACCGACAACATCGAATTTTTGCTTCATATTATATTCATAATTTCTACATCGCGCTATTAAGGGTATCTTTTGTGATCTATTTATAATTTCTTTCTTAATATTTTAAGAACAGTTTAAGCAAACTCATTGCTTTGAAATACAAAAATACGTAGGTACCTATAGCCAGTATTCATGGAAAGCCGACCCCTATAAATTTAAAATGTTATTTAGGTCCCTTAATACACAAGGCTGCGAGGCCTTTATAATATTTAACATCGCGAGGGCGCAGAGGATTTCGTTGTAAAGCCATTCGACCGTTATCATTGTCACACAAAAGCCTTGTAAATTAAATGTTAATTGGCAAATAAAGGTTTATTTACATTCATTTTTTTTGACTTATTTATAAATAAAAAAAATACCTGGGGGGGGGGGGCGCACAACGAGGTACCGTTTTTTGGTTTTCTGCTTACTTCTCGAAAACGGTGCTTTGTATGAAATTGTGTTGTACGACAGTAATAAAAGCTAATTAAATTCTCTACAACTTTGTCTTTTGCACTTTGTATCTTGCATTGGTGCAGTTTAATAAATAGCTTGCCAGACGGTTTTAATTCCATGAAAGTTCTGCACTGAAAACGAAGCATAATAATGTACGACCGGTGTCTACAACCAAAGTGTTCTAACAAAATATCCTTATTTCCAGTGCCACCATTCACATTAATATTTTGGATGATAACGACAACTACCCACAATTCAGCGAGAAGACTTACACAGTTACAGTCGAGGAGGACATCAGTGTAAACGACAACCCAGTTATAGCACGAATCAAGTAAGTCACTAACTGAAAAGGTCAAACCATACCTCTTCACAACATAATATACTAATTGGATATATATATATATATATATATATATATATATATATATATATATATATATATATATATATATATATATATATATCCAATTAGTACAATAGTACACATACATATATATATTAGATATATTTATTATTCGCTTTAAGCGATAAGGCCGCCCATTGTACTGCTCTTAGATATAGTAAGCTCTGTATATATTAATACTGTGTTGGCGTACAATAAAGCATATTTAAATAAATAAATAAATAAATAAAATAAATAATATATAGTCGCTTCCGTTGCCTATGTATGCTTAAATCTTTAAAACTACGCAACGGATGTTGATACGGTTTTCACCGATGGACAGAGTGGTTCCCGAGGAAGGTTTTTATGTAAATGATATAATTTGTCAAGCGGGCAGAGCCGCGGGCGTCCTCTACTTGGTGAATAATGTCAACTATCGTAGAAAGAACCTTTTATCTCGATTTTATATTATTTCCCATTACTGCTCCGCTCCTATTGGTGGTAGTGTGATATGCCTTCCTCGATAAATGGATAACATAATTAGTTTTTTAATTCGAAACAAACAGACACGGAATCTTCAGCTTTATATTATTAGCAATACTATGTACTATGTTCCCCAGTCTATGGCAATACTTAGTAAATGAAAATCACGAAAAAAATTAAAGTATTCATCGTTGATGTAGAGTAGGTAATTATGTAGATTTAGATTCTACAATCTAATAATGTAATACAACATACAACTTAGAGTAAGACATATTTTTACCAGGAGTCCTTTAAAGCAATAACTTTCCTATCTTGGCAAGGTTCCTATTCTTCTGGCTTAGTACAGTATACGAACCGTCTGGAGTCTGAAATTTGTATCGACATAAATTTTTATTGAAACTATTTCAGAAGCTAGTTATATTTATTGTTTTAATAAGATGTTCAACTGCAACTGCCACATATTTCAATCGATAATAGTTGTCTCTTAGTCGAGCCTTCGATTAAATATTTCTAGATGTTCTAGTATATGTGATTCAACATTCCAGCCTATAAATACTTACTTACCTATATGGAATATTATTTGCTGCACAGCTGAAGCTTTTCTGATTTTTATAATTTTTAATTTATGGTTCCGTAAACAAAGGTTAAAACGGAAACCCTATTAATGAGACTTCGCTGTCCGTCTGTCCCACGCTGTCTCATGAACTGATTTGTAGATTGCCAGAAAGTTGAAAATTTTCACAGAAAATATATTTCTGTTGCCGCTATAACAACAAATACTAAAAAACAGAATAAAATCAATATTTAGGGGGCTCTCATGCAACAAACGTATTTTTTTGTAATTTTTATACGTACGGCACGGAACCCTCCGTGCGCTAGTCCGACTCGCACTTGACCGTTTTTATATTAGATCCGATTCGTTTAATAACTATTAGTTTTCGGGATATTTACTATTGTATTGATTGGAGTATCCGATATTTCGGCACTGTTGCCTAAAAGTACCTACTTCTCTATCTATCGATGTGTTGCATCTCGGCTCATACAGAACATCCGACTCTTTGCTATCAGGCCGCTGAAATGTAACTACAATACTCTAAAATAATTAGGTGTATATGTTTAATACATTACCGTATTTACAGGGCAACAGACGCAGACGTGGGATCAAACGCAGCGATACGCTTCGCAATAATCGGAGGCAACACTCAGATGCAGTTCTCTATAGACAGCTTGAGCGGTGACGTGTCTTTAGTGAAGCCTTTGGATTATGAACAAGTTAGAAGTTATCGTCTTGTTATTAGAGCTCAAGGTACAGTTCTCAATCTATAGTAAATATTTAAAGTGGTCAATTTTTTTTGTTAGTTAGTGTATCACCTACCATTGGAAGTCCATCGGAGCCATTAAACAACCGTAAATTATGTAAACTATCGTGTCTCCCAAGTAATTACACCCATCTGGCTAGCGTGGTATATGCTGAATTCTCCTCTGGGGGGAGGGCATCTAATGGGGTGATATGAGGTGCCGTGATGTATGTACACAGATGCGGTGTCGAAAACTGTGGTCGAAAGACCGTGATTGCTTCTGCAATAGGTATATCTATTAAGGTTTTAAGTAAATGACAGTCGCTAGGGAAATAGCTATAGTCTGTGTAAGTACAGCCTCATTTCTCTGAATGAGATATCCGTGCTTACTAGTACATACCTATGTATGTATAATTGTATATGTAGTATCCTTTTATCTGGGCCTCCACGCGCAAGCTTATTAACAAATACCTCCGTAATCTTTGAAACTATTCAATCAAACCAAACCAAAAAAGCTATTTCAGGAAAAGCAGTATATTAAAGCAATTAAGAAAATGCAGTGAACGTTTCGTTCACTGACAAATTTTGTCTTTTTTGAACACACATGACTCATATGACGCCTATTTTCTCGAAGGGGTAGGTTGAGGTGCACTTTACACTCACAATTTGTGGCAAGTGGGGCAAGCCTATTACCGTCACCGGGCATAATGGGTTATGTCCAAAATGGCCGAATGAAGTTAATAAAATGTAGCAGCTATATTAATTTTGAAGAAAAATTTGCCGTTGCCTTGCGATGAAATGTTGGAAAGGCATCAAAATCTTACGTGCCAGCCGCTATGGTACAGTCAATTAAAGTCCTGGGCGTCTCGGACTAAACCTTTTTTAACAATGTATTTTATTGGTTAACAGATGGTGGTAGTCCGTCTCGTTCAAACACTACTCAGTTATTGGTAAACGTGAAGGATGTAAATGACAACGCGCCAAGATTCTACACTAGCTTGTTTCAGGAATCTGTCAGCGAGAACGTACCGATTGGATACAGTATTGTTAGGGTAAGTGTACTACTCATCGATCTTTGAAGTTATTTACACAAACACATGCCTCATCACATCACAGACGACTTAGTATTCTTATCTTAATCAGCCTTCAGGTCTTCACAAGTGAATTTTTAGTAATTTAAATGTAGTATAAGTCTTTTTAGCGTTCATACGTCTTAACGACCTATGTATTTTTTTATATTGGGTTCGCCAAATTGACGCCGCCCGCCTGGTGGTAAGTCGTGACGACGTCTAGCGATTGTGGGCCAGTCTCACAGCACACAATACTATAGAGAGTGGTCCTCAACTGGACGACGTACTGATGTACCTCTTCACGCTCCGCTTAAAGAACTCCGAATTATATGTGGGATGTGGGAGGAAATACGTGCACAGGCAGGGCGTTCCAGGCCACTATCGTTCAGCAAAGAAACGAACATTTAAAACGTTCGGTTCTCGCGAACATGCTATCCACTGTTTGGAAGTGGCATCTTTGCCCGGCACGCGTTGATGAGGGTGGGATCAGGTTGAAGAGCTCTTCAGAACACTCGCCGTGGTAAATACGGTATATATATTTTGACTTTAGGACCTATAATACTAGCAATCGCAAAGGTTAGCAAACAGTAGCCAGTAATGTCTTAGGATGGGCATCACGCACAGGTACGTACACGGGCACGCATGCGCACGTACACGTTCGCACGCAGTGGAAGCGGGCTGGGTAAATAACCTAACCTTGAGTTCCCGTAATATGCTGATATTTTTTTCCACATTAGACAAACTACTGGTACCTACAGTAGATAGGGTTAGTGTCTTATGATGGATGACCCCTCCATCCCTCGGTAAGCACGTTAAGACGTGTTGGTCAGTCCCAGTTCATCAATGGCAGTCGTTACTTACAGTAGCCCTAATATTGAATATTTCGGGCTGTAGAGATAAGATGGGTCACTTAATGGAAAATACCGAAGTTCATCCGCTCCACAGTTAGACTGGAAAACTGACATCAAATTAACAACAACAACATTCTCGATAGTTATATTACTCATATTATATATTACTTTAAAGTTTAACAAAATGACCACCAATAAACCAAGTGCAAACTACAAGTCACAACACATTGTTGTTGTTCGTGTAAGGCAATAACAATTGCCATATAAATCGTGATAGCAGTTTTATGTTGGTAATATAATATAACACAATGTAAAGTGTGGTTTATTGAGTCTGAGTTTGACAGATATGGGTTCGTAAATGCTTGTAAAATCCTAAGTACTAAAATTTCAAATGAGTAAGTTCATGAAGTTTAATCGATGGTATACTTAGAAGACATTAAATGAAAATAGGTATAGAAATACCATTTCTTGGATTAATCGCGGAAAATCGGGTTTCAGATAGTGGTACCTAGTTAAATATTTATGAGGGTAACGTTCAATATAATCACAATGATATATCCTAGACGGGGTAAACAGAGGCATCGTTGAAGCTTTCAGTTCGTCAATCATTCCGCGTTGTTGATAGAGTGTGATAGAGACGGCTCGACCGAAGAGAGCGTAGTAAAGCACTTAATGCTGTCATTGAGTATATATTTTATCCAACTCTTCCACAAACATTTACCGCTGTAGATTTAACACACAGTTTTGTTGCGACCCGGGAACTGACCTCACTATATACTGCGCGTATGCTTTACTGACCGTGCTATATGATTCCGCCCATGGACGTTCGGTCATTGACGACATTCATTTCAACTGGACGGTCCTCAACACATTTGGAATGTCACAAATGGACGACGACGTCCATTAATTTGGATCGATTGATGTATTGTCAGTAGGAGCTACTTATGAACGGCTATTCTACATTTTAATACCAGATTTAATCTCAAGGCAACGAGCCTGTGAGAAATGGATCTGGCAAAAGAAACTCTCGGCTATTATGTAACCTTTATTTGCAGGTACAAGCATACGATGCAGACGAAGGCGCGAACGCGGAGATTACGTACTCGTTGACAGATAAGGAGTACAACACCAACAATGACTTGCCCATCACTATAGACCACCGCTCCGGGTGGGTGTACACCTCGGGGCAGCTCGACAGGGAGGTGCAGGCCAAGTACCAGTTGATGGTAAGTTCATGTCTGTTTCAATGTGAATTTGTCAACGGAATGAATGAAGTCAGTGTGGTTTGTCTTAGTACCTACGGGCTTTTATGTTCTGTAGAGCCTCGTCCGTTGATCTACCGGTCCACTTGTAGGTGAGGTTAACTTGGATGTTTCTCAGATCCTCGTGAAATTTATGCATCCAGTTCACAGTACACAAAGTGTTACTGCAAGTAAAAAAATCTTATTTATAAAGGAGGGCTCTATGCACACCGCCATGATATAACTAGTCACGTCTCGGGATGGGCAGAGACTGAATTTCTACTTGCTTAGGTACTTCATTCGCTTCAAATTTCATAAATATTTTCATATATGCTCTCAAGTTAGGGGTTCTCTTAAGTCTTTTGACAAGACATCTCCATTTTGATAGAAGTACGGACCGTCTAGATCTACCCTTACCAGTCTGTTAATAAAGACAGACAACCAATGAGACATTATATCTATATAACCTTATTTATGGTCCTAGGTGACAGCAACAGACGGCGGCTCTCCCTCTCGTTCAGCAACAGCTTCAGTAGTAGTGGTAGTACAAGACGTGAATGACAACGATCCCGTGTTCTCGCCGCCGCAGTACGACGTGGAGTTGGCGGAGGACGAACCGCCCGGCACTCCCGTTGTTACTCTTACAGCTACTGATGCCGATGAGGATAATAGGTATGGAGGTTTTATTATCATTCTCTGATTTATTGACCAAACTAACGAAGTGAGTCTACATTTCAGACTGAAGATTGTGCTTTTGTCTGTCTTTATGTGTGTTCCAGCACGAAACGTGGCACAAGTGTTGCTTGATTTAAAACATTATTTAATCCTAAGCTTTTTTGATTGGGTGGAAAATGTGAGGGGAATACCCCAATTTTGTTTTTAATGTTCGCGAGGTCTACTGTTCGATCATTTGCGCGACCACTAGTATTAATTATAATGTTATAACTTCGGTTGCTCTTTAACTTTAGTCTTACTCATAGCTCTGCACCATCTTGGGATGTCATGAAATGTGGTGTAGAGCTACTTAGTTTTAATTTGTAGCTGAGTATTTGTCCAGTCGGTTCTTAAATTGCTTCGTGTTGTAAGCGGTGATCACATGTGCTATGACCACTTGATTACTCAAGAAGTGTTTGTGTGGATTATTGTTAGAGAAACTGGTACCCAGCTATAACAGATGGTCTCTTAGATGGGTATTTTCGTTCAGTGTTTAAAGCCATTGTATTAAATCTCGATGGTCCCTTAAGACGCCACTTGACCCTAACTTGACTACCTTTACTGACCTAAATCTATTATACAAGTAACTTCAGTTCATAAAGATTAAATGCTCAAGATGAAAACACGATTACTGAAAAAATGCTCGAAAGTTTTCTTATTACAAAAAACCTTGTTTTAATCACATTTTAACTTAGATCTTTTAAGTTTGCTGTATTTTCTTTAATATTTTTTAATATCAAAGAAGGCATTGATAAAACCTACATTTATTCAACATACTTTTTTCATAATCATTATAGTTCGTCTAGTTCATAGTTTTTATTTTGTCGCTTACGTTAAATTTTCGAGAACGCGCTCGATCTCTGTCTGTCCTTTGGAAAGTGAATATCGCTATCCTTCACTCGAGCGATAGCGGGAGCGGGGTTAGCGGTAGCGGATTGGGCGAAATGATTAGGGTCAGGTGCATTCTTAAATTATTACTCATACAACACAATTTTTTCCAGATTACACTACGAAATATCAGGAGGCAATACTCGTGGACGTTTTTCCATCACGTCACAAAACGGTCGAGGTCTCATCACGGTGGCTCAGCCTTTAGACTTCAAGCAAGAACGTCGCTATGTGCTCACCGTTACGGCTACTGATAGTGGGGGAAGGGCTGATACTGCAATGGTTCATATTAACATCACTGACGCGAACAACTACGCGCCTGTGTTTGAGAATGCTCCGTATACAGCTTCGGTAAGTATAAGCAAGTGTTACTGTTTTTATGATGCTATAGGTACATTTGGTTCGTAAGGTTTTGCCCTATTAACATCTCGACGTCCAAAGTCATCCTCATCAGCTGTGCATCCGCTGACAGATACGAGGCTTTGGCCATACCAGGGCCCAAAATATCCCGAATGAGCCGAATAGGCTAACACATTGTAAAGGTTAAGCAACACCTAGCCAGGTCGGTCTTAGGATGGGTGACCATTTGTTAAGACATTGAGACTCTTGCAGCCGCTGGTCTTGGTATACGAACATCTATGGCACTCGTTTAGGGTAGTTGGAACCTTAAAACAAAACCCTCGCGGTCTAACTACAGAATTTCGATATCGCCCATGGGTTGTGGAAGTCAGATGGCAGTTGCTCCACGGGAAGTATTGAAGTTCAGCCGCGAGCAGTTAGACTGGGAAAAAAGTCGGTGGATGATTGTAGATTTATTTAAGAAAAGTTTTGCAAACCTCGTAGCTTAAAAAAATACATTTATAAACTGATTGGTAAATGTTTAAATCAGGTCTTCGAAGACGCCCCAGTAGGCACCACAGTGCTGGTGGTGTCGGCGACGGACAGTGACGTGGGAGTGAACGCTCAGATCAGCTACAGCCTCAGCTCGGAGATCTCCAACGAGGCGGTGACGCACCACGACCAGGAGTTCGTGATCAACCCTCAGACTGGCGCCATTACAACTAATAAGGTGTTGGATAGAGAGACTATGAGCGGTAAGTTTTGGTCTAGAAAAAATAAAATATTTAAAAAGTGAATGAACATAAAAAATCTAAAGGAACACAGGATGACAACAAAAAGAGATTCTAATCCGGAATCTTTGTTTATTCTTTTGGAGTCTTTCGTTCCTAATAATTTATCCCTATTTTGACCCAGACTATACAAATTTTCAAATTTTGTACTATGAGGTGTGAGGAACCTAGTCCTCCAGGGCCTAAGTTGTTCCTATTTCCACCCGGTGCCCCAGCTGACTGACGAGGCTCTAGCGGCAGAATAATCTAAGTTCCCGAAAACGTCGGTAGGCTCGCCCCTTATAACGTGGGACTAATATTATCGCATTTAACGTCTCTATCTACCCATTTGGGTATAAATATATGATTTTGTCTTATGTGGTGTCCATTGGACACGTATCACAAACTATGTAATGTACCGGAGGAAATCGGTGAGGCTCTCAATCCAACTGTATTTTTTTTGCCTCAGAACTTTCGACTGAGTGAAATTTAGATTATTCTTTTTTATTTAAACTAACTTCTGCTTCCAGACCCATTTCAGTTTGGTCCACTTCTGACAAATTGGAGTCGGGTTTTATACGCTAAAATGTTTAATCTATCCTCTGACTTGTATCCCAGGCTATTTGCTGACTGTGACGGCTCGCGACGGTGGCGTCCCTTCCCTGTCAGACACGACTGACGTCGAGATATCCGTCGTCGACGTGAATGATAACGCTCCGGTGTTCAAGCAACAACTTTATACAGCCAATATTGTTGAAGATGCTTTAGTTGGTAAGTACTATCTAAAAATTACCTCAAATCTCATATACCTTACCTTAGGGGTTTCATCAAGATCTTACGGTCCCAAGTCAACCTTGCCTGCAAGTTTTCAACCTAGGTCTAATATTAACTACTACTTGAAAAAGAAAAAGTAAGTTTTGAGGAACGGTAATGATAGAAGACTTAGCCCTTTCACCCTTACAGGCCCCTCCCAGGCCCCTCCCAGGGGCCTGGGAGGGGCCTGTGTGCCCTTATATCCTCAATGCTCACTGTATACTTTTGTACTTGCCTCTATATTCCTGTTCTTTTGTTGGTGATAAACATTCTTGCGCGGTGCTTCGCGTCGCACCACGCCATAGGTTTTGGCCTATAACTTTTGACCCCTTAGGGCTAGGTCAAATCTTCGAATTTTTGGCTTGCCTCCAGATCGAGGGCTATCCATAGAGGGGTCAACCATCATTGAAGCATAAGCAGTTCTCGAGAGCTAAGGGGGGGCAAAAATTATATTTCCCATTTCTATATATAGATATGTTACTTACCTGGTCTATCATCCTACAGGTACATCAGTAACTCAAGTGAGTGCAACCGACGCCGATGTCGGCCTCAACGGTCGCGTGCACTACGAGTTAGACCCCCGGGACCGCGAGGAGGGCTCGTTTGTTGTCGACCCCGCGTCGGGGGTCATCAGGACCAACAAGGCGTTGGACAGAGAGTCTGTTGCGACATATGATCTGAAGGCACTCGCTATTGATGGTGGGACTCCGTCGCTCAGTTCTATGGTAAGTTTATTTTGGAGACATTTTCTCATATAAATATTTGTCTTTGAGCTATCATATTTTATGGGCTTCTAGTCTGACCTAACTAATGTACTCGTAGAACAGCCGGGACTACCTATTGACATACGATCTAAGCAATGGTCAGATAAAATGGCGATGTATGAAGTATGGTCAATTTAAAAAATGCTTAATTTGTTTTTTTAAGTTAATTCTAGTTTATTTCATTCCGATAAATAATAATCTCACTAAGAAGACGAAGAAGTCCAGTATTATTTGTGATCGAACCAGTTTGACCGGTTTTATGATTTTTGTTAATATAAGGACAGATCCTCAAATATTTTTAACCGACTTAAAAAAGGATTTGGTTTTCAATTCAACTTGAGTTGAGTTTGAGTTTTTTATGTTTGATACTTTATATATTTCTAATGAGTGAACCGATTTTGAAGTCTTTTTTTAATGAAAGCTACTGCTTCCCGATTGGTCCCATTTTATTTTGGTCCCATTAATATAAAATAATTTGAAAGTCTGTTTTTTTCATCATTCTAGCCGCATTTTGATCATTTATTAAGCGATGTGAGCGAAGCTCAATTTTAGGCGACTCGTGTATTTCGTTTGTCCGCATACTCCTCCTAAACGCCTGAACCGATCTCCTTCAAACTTACCACAGTGATAACGTGTGGCGTGAGGGTGGTTTAGAACAAAAAAAATAATTGAAAATCGGACACACCATCGAGGAATAATCACCGAAAAAAACAATGGTTGTCGTTCGAAAATTTGACACTTCGCTCAGTTTTTTGAACAGCAGAGCATGCATTGCATACCTAGTATTTTAGAACATTTACCGGTTTTGTCGCACCAGGTGATAGTCCACATTAAAGTGGAGGACATAAACGACTCCCCGCCGGTGTTCGAGAGCGACTGCCTCACGTTCTACGTGTCGGAGAACTCGCCGGTAGGCACCACGGTGGGGGAGGTGTACGCGCACGACCCTGACGAGGGACCTCATGCGGTCGTACATTATTCTATTAAAGGTACATTTATAAAAAGTATAGGTAAATTATACTCGTAGTTTGAACAAAAACGCTTGTACTTTCCACTGGTTTTTATTGAATTTTTATTAACTGGTTCCGCCTCACGACATCATGAGAGACTTTAATCACAATTTAACATCTCACTAAGCAGTACTAAATTACAATAGATTTGATTTTAGTACTGCATAGTGAGTAGCAAATTCCACCAACTGCCATCAATCGACAGCGCCCGCCAACGGACGTGAGAGCGGCCGCAGCATTGCGTCGCGAAATACATAAAAATAGTAAATTTATACTAAATACGTATAGATTTTAGATTATTTTCCATTGTTTGAGATTTCCGTTTTTTTTTATTTAAAACTACTGCTACTACTACTCTGTCTCTCTCTTAATTAATCTCGGAGTATTTAAAGAGAATTGTAGAAACATCATCATCCGCTTCTCATAACCCAGTTAGCGTCGGCAGTCTACTGCGACTGAACTTCTATATTTTTCATAAAGCCACAGAATATAATAAACACATCAAAATAATATTTGTTAAATAACAATATACCTTATAATCTTCCATCTAGGTGGAGACGACTCAGGCAGCTTCTCACTAGAAACCCGCCAAGGCTCAGACAAAGCAGAACTGGTGACGATGGTCGACTTAGACTATGAAAGTCCCAGAAAGAAATACGAGCTGGTCATTAGAGCAGCCAGTCCGCCATTGTGGAATGACGTCAGAGTTGAGATTTTAGTGACAGATGTCAATGACAATGCGCCCATGATGAAGGATTTCCAGATTATATTCAATAATTACAAGGATTGTTTCCCGGTTGGGCCGTTTGGGAGAGTTCCTGCGTATGATGCTGATGTAACGGATAAGGTAAGTTATGGAGTAATTATCATGGAGGCAGTCAAAGGTGTTAGGGCATTTTGTAGGCCCCATGTAATAGGAAGTGAGATAGTATCACGTGAGAATATTGGATGTTGGATATCAGGCCACTTCTTAAGGAATTGAGTTATTTCGAGGCATAGTATTATACAGGCAAAAGATGTTAATTTTGATAACCCTTATTTTGATCCTTTATTCTAATCTTTTTAGAATTTATATTACTTTATTTCGATAAACCATACCTCGGCACGTCTCGGCAAGCAGTGGGATGCCGCGGCACATCGTACCTGCCGTGGTAATATGTGAATTTTAAGTTATAATAAAATAAATAACAAATATTTTTAGACATTCTCACACAACGTCATCTATAGCCCAAATTAAGCTAAAAATAAGCTTGTTATGGGATCTAGACGACTGATACTTATATTATATTTCGTAATACATACATATTATACATAGAAGACACCCAAACTCCGACACAAATATTTGTGGATATATATTTGATTCGACCCGGAATCGAACTTGGGACCTCAGGGACGGCAGCCGCATACTCATACCACTGCGCCACCGAGGAAGTTGATAAAATAATGATCAAAATAACTTGAAGATGATAAATATATCAAATTTCTTCTATCTCACCAGCTCCAATACCGCATCCTATCCGGCAATAACGCGAACTTAGTTCTATTGAACGAAACGTCGGGAGAGATGACACTGTCGCCGCAACTGAACACCAACGTACCGAAACTGGCTACAATGGAGATATCTGTTTCCGGCAAGTTATTATTGTACAATTATATGCGTTTGGGGTGAGAGGATGTTCGTTTGTTTGTGTGCAAATTCATGTTGTCATTTTTCTCCAATACTACTAGTCTGATTTTGACGCAGTTTTCAGTAATTATGTGTTCAGGTTTGTATGTTCTTAGATAGGTGTTACGGTGATACCTCACTTTTATCCTTTTTTAATTATTGTGGGTTTTTTTTTTCAAAATTAAAAATTTTGTTACTTGTTGTCTATTCATTAAAAATAAAACCTTCATTTTTTCTAAGCGGTTCAGGTTGCATCTAAATCGATCGCTTTGGGTTTAATTTTCCAAGATTTAAGCTTTATAGCAAACAAAATTATAAAGATTAAATATTAACTACAATTTAGTAACTACTTCTTTAAACTTGTATTCGATATGTGCGTGTCGTATTATTAACATTAAATTGGTTGTAGGTATCTCAAAATTCGCATGTTTTCGTTTATGTACCTACCGTATAATTATTTATATTTCAATTGCTTTACTAGATGGCGTAAACGAAGTGAAGGCAGTAATGCAACTGTCCGTCCGACTGATCACTGAAGAAATGTTGTTGAACTCGATCACAGTGAGACTGAACGATATGACTGCGGAACATTTCCTGTCGCCGCTGTTTACTTTCTTCGTGGACGGATTAGCTGCGATTATACCGTGTCCGAAAGAGAATATTTATGTATTTAGTGTACAGGTAAGTGTTAAGAACTTTGTACAGCCACAGCAGCGCAATTTAGTTG